>CM029543.1:13300284-13470284 GCA_017141395.1 Laodelphax striatellus
GAGATAGGTAACAGCTGTTTTTACAAACAACAGTCAAAAAGTATGAAAGAACTCCAATCAACAAAACGGAGAATAGTGATACACCCCCTAATTTTAAAGGTCATTGAGCTGAAGTCTCACAAGTGGTATTCACAGAGTACAAAAGTGTGTTCTCTAGCATTTTCGGGTGTTACCAAATTGATAGTCGGCCATGAGAGGGAGTGATAATGTAATAAAGCCGTTTCTGTAGTAGACTGTATAATTTCTCTCTAAATTAATCAATACTGTGTCTCATTTTTCCAAATATTATTTTCAATTAGGCTAGGCGTACACCGGTTAGTCAAGACAAGACGAGATTAGTCACGTTTAGTCACAGTACTTCACATAGTTGCTTATGAAGCAACACACACCGATTAGTCATTGCATTAGTGTGTGCTGCTTCATAAGCAGCTATGTTAATTACTGTGACTAAACGTGACTAATCTCGTCTTGTCTTGTCTTGACTAACCGGTGTACGCCTAGCCTTATGCTCAATTTAGTCATGATTTAAATCTAGTGGATTTTATTGAAGATAGAGTAAAAGCTGAGTTGTTATCTGGATGGTAGATGATGTATCTATAGCTCATACAAAATCCATAATAATAGAACATGTAGAAAATTCTACACGGCCTTCTTGATAAACCGTGACAACCATTCAATAATTAATTAATACCAGTTCATTAATTATGAACTTAATTCATTAATTCAGTTATCATTAATTATGATAACTGATGTTTGGCCCATTTTTATAAAACAGTAGATCTTATCAGAATATCGCTAATTTATTTAAAATGTATTATCTCATTAATTCTCTAATAATTTTAACCATCCTTGGACTAGGCGTACACTGGTTAGTCAAGACAAGACGAGATTAGTCACGATTAGTCACAGTAATTCACATAGTTGCTTATGAAGCAACACACACCGATTAGTCATTGCATCGGTGTGTGCTGCTTCATAAGCAAGTAATGTTCAATATGAATCTGTCGATATAATTAAAAATTTAAAAGAACTAATACAATCAATTCATTACGGATTTTTTTTTCTTCAATTAATTCCCTAATATTATTTCTGATAATAACTTGCGTTAATCTCATTGTTTCCCAAAACAATTGATGCAATCTGAAGTGTTCCAATTTACTTCGTTGATAATACTCCCAAGATGACGTAAAATGATTTATGTATAATGCACTTGAGAAAACAATTATGTGAATGTGAGGTCAAAAGTTTAGGATATGTCGAAAAAATGTTTTAATTCAAGATCGCACTATGATGTAATGTTATTAAGATAAGATTGTTACTAGGTTTCTTTTTATTCATTGTTGATTTCATATTCCTAATTTACTTCTTTTCATTCTTCTTCTTTTTCTTAGATTCCCATTTTTTTCTTGATTTGTTTTTCTTCTTCCTGTTCTTTTTCTTCTCTTTCTTCTTCTCCTTCTTCTTCTTCCCTTCTTCTTCTTTCCTCCTTTTTCTTCTCTTTCTTCTCCTTCTACTTCTTCTTCTTTCTTCTTCTTCTTCTTCTTCTTCTTCTTCTTCTTCTTCTTCTTCTTCTTCTTCTTCTTCTTCTTCTTCTTCTTCTTCTTTTAAATATCCTATTGCTCTTGTTGTTTCTCGTCCTCCTCCTCCTACTACTCCTCCTCCTCCTCCTCCTCCTCCTCCTCCTCCTCCTCCTCCTTGGTCTTCTTTCTCTTCTCTCCACCTCCTTTTTCTGACTCTTCTCCTCATCCTTCTTCTCCTCCTTTTTGTCATCCCTCTTCTCGTCCTCCTCCTCCTTCACCTCGTTCGTGTTCGTCTTTATCTTCTCCACCTTCACTTCATGCTCTTCCTCCTCTTTTTCGTGTTCCTTCTTCTCTCCACCTCCTACTCCTCCTTGGTCTTGTTTCTCTTATCCACCATCTTTTCCTGCTCTTCCTCCCCCTCCTGTTTCACATCCTTGTTTTCCTCCTTTTCCTCACCCCAGTTCTCCAACACCTCCTCCTCCTTCTCCTCCTCCTCCTCCTCCCTCTCCAACCTCCTTCTTCTCTTCCTTCTCCTCCTCCTCCTCCTCCTCCTCCTCCTCCTTCTTCTTCTTCTTCTTCTTCTTCTCCTCCACCTACTCCTCCTCCTCCTCTTCCTCTCCAATTTCCTCCTTCTCTTCGTTCTCCTCCTCCTCCTTTTCTTCTTCTCCTCCTCCTCCTCTTCCTCTCCAACCTCCTTCTTCTCTTCCTTCTCCTCTTCCTTCTCCTCCTCCTCCTTCTTCTTCTTCTTCTTCTTCTTCTTCTTCTTCTTCTTCATCTCCTCCTCCTCTTCTCTCCAACCTTCTTCTTCTCCTCCTCCTCCTCCTCTTCCTTTCCTTCCTTGTTCTTCTCCCTCCTTCTCCTCCTCCTCTCCGACGACCTCCTTCTTCCTTCTGCTCTTCCTTCTCCTCCTCCTCCTTTCCAACCTTCTTCTTCTCTTCCTTCTGCTCTTCCTTCTTCTCCTCCTTCTTCTCCTCCTCTACAACCTCCTCCTTCTCTTTCTTCTGCTCTTCCTTCTCCTCCTCCCCAACCTCCTCCTCCCCAACCTCGTCCTCCTCCTCTCCAACCTCCTTCTTCTCTTCCTTCTGCTCTTCCTTCTCCTCCTCCTCCTCTCCAACCACCTCCTTCTCTTCCTTCTCCTCCTCCTTCTCCTCCTCCTCCTCCTCTTCCTCCTCCTCCTCCTCTCCCTCCTCCTTCTCTTCCTCCTCTCCTCCTCCTCCTCTTCTCTCTCCCTTCTGCTCTTCCTTCTCCTCCTTCTTCTTCTGCTCCTCCTCTCCAACCTTCTCTTTCTCTTCCTTCTGGTCCTCCTCCTCCTTCTTCTTCTTCTCCTTCTCCTCTCCAACCTCCTCCTTCTACTCGTCCTTCTCCTCCTCCTCCTCCTCTTCCCTCTCCTCCTCCTTCTTCTCCTTGTCCTTCTTCTTCTCCTTGTCCTTCTTCTTCTCCCCTCCTCCTCCTCCTCCTCCTCCTCCTCCTCTCCATCCTCCTCCTTCTTATCCGCAAATGAAATCTCCTTAGGCTAGTCCAAGTACTCTAATGTTAATTCCCAAAAGTGCTCCGTTTCTTGGCAATTGTTAAAGGTCAGTGTTGCAGGCTAACAAAGAAAACATTTCGTAATTATTATAATCATCCATATCCAACCGACAAAATGCTACGAAGGCCTTGCTCCAATTCATTCTTTATTTCGGTTTTATTCTCTCTTTTTCTCCAATCGTCTATTGTCATGTCTTTGTATCAATTTACTCTCTTTTCATTTTCGTAGTTTTTCTTTCTCTTCTTAATAATTATATCTAAGCGTCTCTATTCGTTTAGACTAGGCGTACCGCCGGTTAGTCAAGACAAGACAAGACGAGATTAGTCACAGTACTTCACATAGTTGCTTATGAAGCAACACACACCGATTAGTCATTACATCGGTGTGTGCTGCTTCATAAGCAGCTATGTGTATTACTGTGACTAAACGTGACTAATCTTGTCTTGTCTTGACTAACCGGTGTACGCCTAGCCTTACTGTTGTCATGTCTTTGTTTTGCACAGTAGTTTCTCTTATGTACAAGATGAACGATTTATCCTTTGTGTTCTTCCTCTTTGTTGTTTCTTCAATTCATTCTTATCTCCTGCTCCTAATTCTTCTTTTTTCTTGTCGTCTCTCTTCTCTTTCTCCTTCTGTTCTTCTTCTCCTCCTTCTTCTTCTCTTCCTCCTCCTCCTCCTCCTCCTCCTTCTCCTCCAGCAACTTCATATTCTTCTCCTCCTCCTCCAATTTATTTTCGAGAGAAACGTTTAAACATTTGAATTACTTTCATAAAATTAGAATAGGCTATTGTAATAAATAATAAACATAATGAATAATTTCAAATCATCAATAATGAATTTATTACAATTACTGTACAATAAAAAATGTATGGATCATTGATTAAAACTTGAAATTTGTTAACAAAAAAACTGCCCCGGATGGGACTCGAACCAGCATCTCGGAATTGAATCTGGCTTCAAGGACGAGAATTCAGCCTTTACCAACTGCACCATCAAGGCATTGGGATGATAGGCTGAAATTTGAGTAGTTCAATGTCATTACACTTCTCTTTAACATGTATTTGAAATGGAGTACCTATTTTTTGCTTGTAACTTTTTTTAAATTCAACCCTCAATATTCAAAATCAATAGCATAGACTAACTATACTAATACTAACTAACTATAACCATACTTGTTGTCTGCGTCAATAGGCTTCTTACTTCATCTATGAATATTCCAAATCTCGAAAGTGTACGATCTTCCGTTCGTTAGTTATCGTGCTGACGGACGGACACCAGTACGATCGCATTAAGAACCCTATCGGGTCCTTAATAAATAAGAAGAACAATAATATTATTGGGATTAATAAAGCTTTCTTTCTTTTACAGGTTCCTGGTCATTTTAGACTGTAAAGTGTACGGCATTGTATTCACGGCGCTGTTAGTTAATTGCCTTCACGAAATGTGGTTTAAAAGGATTTGGCCGGAAATTCGGGTGAAAAAGAACGAAGATAGTGATGAACAAGAAGGAAGAAGAAGATCTTCGGCAGGGAGCGGCGATCTAGAACACTATCCCAGGTGAATAAATAATAGTATATTACGCTACAAGACTGGGAAGTAGGTGTTAACGGTACAAACATTATAGTTCGAATAAAACTAGTTGTGACTTGAGCCTCCACCTGCGTAAATAGCGGGTCAGATGTGTGAGATTGTGTGAAATTGCAACTTCTTCAAATTTTCAATTAAACCACATATCCGTATGTAGAATTTCGTCCTCGATATTCCTGTAGTGTTGAAAAAGTTCCAGAATCAAAGAGTTAAAAGGAAATTATAGTTTTATGATAAAAATTGGAAAAATCGCAAATAAATATGATGTTTTTTTCAAATATCATATTTTACTGTACTAATAGGTAGCTAATAGGTAAGTTATTTGTATCAAAATAACGGGGAAAATGTCGCCTTTCTAACGGGTTTTGGATATTTCTTATCTGAGCCAGGGGGCTGTCATAGACGGAGTGGAAGTATTGTATCTTCCCTATGTTAAAAAGGGGTGTAGGCTGAGTCTCGATCACGCTAGTTTCCGGACGGAGTTTTGGCGCTGTATTTGAATTCAGAGCCTTTAGGTTAAGTTTCATTTTCATAAAGACTTTTAAAAGTTTATGGTATCTTTTGCGGTATAAATCAAAACTGTTGAGAGAATATGGTTAATATTTACGGCAAAATATAACATTTTTGTTAGATTCTTTGTTTTTTAGGTTGGTTTGAGTAGAAGTAGGTGTGATTCTCTACTACAGGTTAGAATGGTTATTCACTAATTCACTAATAATGGTTAACTTCTAATATCGTTACGCGTGTATCAAACTTTTGGATTATTCTTCAATATCATTGATCTAATATCGTTATGCGTGTATAGCAGGATGCAATTAACTTGTCATAAGTCAGCTGATCCAGTAATAATTAAACAGTGATTTCGACACAATAATCAAAAGGCTTGAAAGTCTTAAAGACCTTTAAAGTCTTTAAAAGACCTTTTTAAAGAAGACCTTTCAAAGAATAACTTTCTTAAAGACCTTTTCAATAATCTGCGAGATTCAGCATTTGTAGGTTAAGTATTGTGATATTGCTCTTTGAAACAGCTGATTTCTGACAAGTTGAATTGGATTCTGCTATATCAAGCTTTTGAACCATCCGCTATTCAATCAGAATCAGCTGTAATTATTATCAATTTACGATGTTTTCAAATACACCGCTAAAAGTCCGTCCGGAAGCTAGCGTCATCCTACTCCCCTTATTTCTCTTACTTCCAGTCCCTAAGATGTCAGGTCCCTGATCTGAGCAATTAAAAATTAACAGTTTTCATATTTAATAATAAGGATATCTTTTTCAGGGAAATTCAACACAGTCATCTAACCAGATTTCAAAGTATGTCACGTTTATATAATCCTACAATCAGCATTAGCCTACAAAGGCATAATTCATATTATATTTCCCAGTGGCTATACAGAAATTTACCTCCAGAAATAGTTGAGGCTGGGGCAGGTCGAGTCACTCTAGCGTTTAAGCGCAGGGTCGCTGAGTGGGTTATGCATGCTGGATGGCAGGGTGCAGATGCTTTAATAAGATCACCTTATTTCTGAAGTCCCTGAAGAAATGATTCTTAAAAGGCTTTTTTACATCTCTTTATTGAAATGAGCGATTCTGGTTGTTTTGGGAGTGATGATTACTTACAAAATGATTGAGTGCTATGACAGGCTAATTACTCTCTTGTCTTCCAGTAAATATATAATATATATTATTCTTCACCAAGATTTTTCAATCTCAAAAATTAAATTTTTCTAATCTTAAATCTATATCTATAAATCTTAATCTATAAGTTTACGATATAATATTCTCAAATTCATATTTTATTTAATATCTATTATATTTTAGTTCTACTACTGTATTTATTTGAAGTTTGTAATAATGTATATTAATCTTGTTACACAAATAATATAGAAGAACTGCTCCCGCACACAGACGGCACTGTCTATGCGGGTTCTATTATTCATTTTATTTCACCTGAAAGTGTACTGTACTATTGTATAATTATGTGAATAAATAAATTGAAAATTGAAAATTGAAATAGTTTTTTTAAATTAATGAATATATTTGTGGATGTTGAGTCATTTCAATCAGAAAACATGTAATTTTCGAGATTCGAGAAACTTTTTTGTTTCAAGTGGGTGGTGAAAGCGAGAAAGTTGTTCAGAAATAATTGAAATTATTTTTCCACTCATCAAATGTAGTCGTAGTTTAAAAAGGGGAGCGACAGCATGATAATTCGAAAACAGATTATATTAGCCTACTGACGAAAACAAATTCAAATCATGGCATGGATGTTGAAATAAATTTACATTAATATAATTCTATTAAAACCATTCAATATTTAGTAACATAGGCTACCACTAATTTTAATACCACCAAAACAATAATAATTAATTTCATAGCAACAGATAAATTAGAATATTTCTCTGACGGTTGTTGATTCAAACTGAATAAGGCTAGGCGTACACCGGTTAGTCAAGACAAGACAAGATTAGTCACGTTTAGTCACTATACTTCACATAGTTGCTTTTGAAGCAACACACACCGATTAGTCATTGCATCAGTGTGTGCTGCTTCATAAGCAACTATGTGAAATACTGTGACTAAACGTGACCAAACTCGTCTTGTCTTGTCTTGACTAACTGGTGTACGCCTAGCCTAATATCTCTCTTGGTTTGGGACCTACCTTAACCTGTATCCCTGATCTCATGAGTCAATAGTAATTTATTCAGAAGTTTAATGCAAAGCTCTTTGTTGACAATTGAATCGAAATTCTATTTTCAATGTCTAATGTGCTTAGGAATTATTCATCTCATTGTTGTTTGAAAGCTCTCTTTCAAGACATCAATGTCAGCAGGGTTGATGATTAATACATAAATCTCATTGATGAGGATTTATTATCAAGGTAGGCTTTATAACAAGCGACCGAGACAGAGAAAGGCAACAAATAGGCAAGATTAATAAAGGTTGATTCACACATACAGGGTGTTTCAGAACTCCCTACCAATACTCTAGGGCATTGTTCCTGGGTAAAAACCTTATCTAAATATCATATTTAAATTGTCCGGAAGTCCTTAGTTACTCACACAGCTGCCATTTTGTTTTTTTCACTTCTTATTTTTTCTCTCAATAATGGTGAAACATGTGGAATTGAAACTTTGCACCAACATTTATGACAAGTAGACAAAGCTACAAAAAAATTATGACAATTTTTCAAATCCATAAAACAAAATGGCGGCCATTTAAAATTTTGTTTCTTGAATAACTCGGAAGGGTGTTTCAGAACTCCCTACCAATACTCTAGGGCATTGTTCCTGGGTGAAAACCATATCTAAATATCATATTTAAATTGTCCCAAAGTCCTTAGTTACTCACACAGCTGCCATTTTGTTTCTTCACTTATTATTTTTTCTCTCGATAATGATGAAACATATGGCATTGAAACTTTGCACCAACATTCATGACAACTCGACAAAGCTACAAAAAGTTATGACAATTTTTCAAATCCATAAAACAACATGGCGGCCATTTGAAATTTTGTTTCTTGAATAACTCGGAAGGGTGTTTCAGAACTCCCTACCAATACTCTAGGGCATTGTTCCTTGGTGAAAACCATATCTAAATATCATATTTAAATGGTCCAGAAGTCCTTAGTTACTCACACAGCTGCCATTTTGTTTTTTTCACTTATTATTTTTTATCTCAATAATGGTGAAACATGTGGAATTGAAACTTTGCACCAATATTTATGACAACTTGACAAAGCTACAAAAAAATTGTGACAATTCTTCAAATTCATAAAACAAAATGGCGGCCATTTAAAATTTTGTTTCTTGAATAACTCGGAAGGGTGTTTCAGAACTCCCCACCAATACTCTAGTGCATTGTTCCTGGGTGATTACCATACCTAAATATCATATTTAAATTGTCCCAAAGTCCTTAGTTACTCACACAGCTGCCATTTTGTTTCTTCACTTATTATTTTTTCTCTCGATAATGATGAAACATATGGCATTGAAACTTTGCACCAACATTCATGACAACTCGACACAGCTACAAAAAGTTATGACAATTTTTCAAATCCATAAAACAAAATGGCGGCCATTTATAATTTTGTTTCTTGAATAACTCGGAAGGGTGTTTCAAAACTCCCTACCAATATTCTAGGGCACTGTTCCTGGGTGAAACCCATATCTAAATATCATATTTGAATTGTCCGGAAGTCCTTAGTTACTCACACAGCTGCCATTTTGTTTTTTTCACTTATTATTTTTTCTCTCGATAATGGTGAAACATATGGAATTGAAACTTTGCACCAACATTTATGACAACTAGACTCTAAACAGCGTCAAATTAAATTTATCTGACAGTTATTCAGTATCTCCTACGTATATAGTTTTTAGTAACATCTAAATTATAAGTAATTAGAATGCAAATTTATGTTCTAGTTTAAATGTGATGCCAACAGTGGTTTATTTCGAAGTGTAATTTATTTCTGAGATTTAGTGTCTTTTCCTATTTTCAGGTTTAATTTAGTTACTGTAAGACGAACCATTCCTCCACGCAGGCTCAGCCTAATGAGGAATGCACTTGATTTTTCTTGTATTTTGTATAAAATTGTGTATATTAATTGAGTGAATAAAGTATTTTGATTTTTTGAGTATTTTGAAATGAATCTTTATTATACTAGTACATGGAATCAGATGAGCTATGTAAACATTGGCTTGATAGAATTTGACATTACGGCTCAGTATCTTAAGTTTTATGTATCAAGCCCTCGATTTCTAATACATTATTAAGGTTATTAAACTCTTGACCAGTAATCAGAAATCAATTTTTATTGCCTTTAATGTTGTTCTGTACGTGAGTGCATGTATTGTTTTAAATAACAATTCCTGGTCTTATAATTTCCATTGTTCATTTTCAGTATACTTTTGCTGAGCGATCAAATTCAGACGGCAAGTAAGATTTGGACCAACTTCTGCGCATGGCTTCGAAACCTAAGAGAACACAACCAGAAAAAGGTGAAAATTTTGCTCTCAGTCATAATGCGTAAATTTTATTCTTGATTTTTTTTTAAACTTCAAAGTATTCTTAAGCTTTTCAATCATTATTCTTCAACTCAATTCAATTTATTTAGCCAAAAACAATAATACAGAAATCAGAAATTTTATTGAAAAATATTACACAGAACAAAAAATTATAATACAATAAATTTGGTGTCACATGGGTTTAAAAAACCTGTGCGTGACACCGAGTTCTAACATTAGGCTAGGCGTACACCAGTTAGTCAAGACAAGACGAGATTAAACACGTTTAGTCACAGTAATTCACATAGCTGCTTTTGAAGCAGCACACACCGATGCAATTACTAATCGGTGTGTGTTGCTTCATGAGCAACTATGTGAAGTACTGTTACTAAACGTGACTAATCTCGTCTTGTCTTGTCTTGACTAACCGGTGTACGCCTAGCCTGATACAATAAATTTGGTGTCACATGGGTTTAAAAAACCTTTGCGTGACACCGAGTTCTAACATTAGAATTACACATTATGATAAAATTTATACTAATACACTACTTGGAAATACCTTAATTGCTATAGGACAGTTAGTGGGCTCGTACACCGGAGCAATAAGCAAAATTTGGATCATATGATCGTCTACTCTATAGAAACAAATAGTCCAATGCACACCTAAAGCAGCTGTTTCAGTGTGCATTGAACTATTGGTTTGTATAGATTAGAAAATCATATGATCCATATGTTGCTAGTTGCCTATTGCTTATTGCTCCGGTGTACGACCGGGGTAAGATGACATTATTAGAGAGAAAGAAAAAACATTGCTATATATTCGTAATGGAATGTGGATTATTGCAAAGGTAATACATACACTGTATAGTTGAGGGCTATAGTTTAAGGCTAGGCGTACACCGGTTAGTCAAGACAAGACAAGACGAGATTAGTCACGTTTAGTCACAGTAATTCACATAGCTGCCTTTGAAGCAGCACACACCGATGCAATTACTAATCGGTGTGTGTTGCTTCATAAGCAACTATGTGAAGTACTGTGTTTAAACGTGACTAATCTCGTCTTGTCTTGTCTTTTCTAACCGATGTACGCCTAGTCTAAGATTACATTATTAGAGAAAAAGAAAAAACATTGCTATATATTCGTAATGGAATGTGGATTACTATAAATTTAATACATACACTGTATAGTTGAGGGCTATAGTTTAAGACTATAAATGAGTCTATCGATTGCTAATAACATAACGCTACGAAATGAATAAGGCTAGGCGTACACCGGTTAGTCAAGACAAGACAAGACGAGGTTAGTCACGTTTAGTCACAGTACTTCACATAGTTGCTTATGAAGCAACACACACCGATTAGTCATTGCATCGGTGTGTGCTGCTTCATAAGCAAGTATGTGAATTACTGTGACTAAACGTGACTAATCTCGTTTTGTCTTGACTAACCGGTGTACGCCTAGCCTAAGTCACGTTTAGTCACAGTAATTCACATAGCTGCTTATGAAGCAGCACACACCGATGCAATGACTAATCGGTGTGTGTTGCTTAATAAGCAACTATGTGAAGTACTGTGACTAAACGTGACTAATCTCGTCTTGTCTTGTCTTGACTAACCGGTGTACGCCTAGCCATAAAGATGAAAACCGCTACAATCAGCTGTCTCATTCACGGATACATTGTTGGATGTAATTATATAAATAATTTTATCTTGTACTTATAGCAGGATCCAATTAACTTGTCAGGGAACAGCTGATTTAACGTTAGTAAACGAGCGTACATCAATCAGCTGTTTCTGACAATTTAAAAGAATCCTGCTATACGGTTTTGTAATTTTTTCATAATTTCTGTTCACAGTTTTGCTCAGTTATGGCTGGAATACTCTTCCCTTTATTTATTGTGGGCCGTATCATGTCTGGCATGCTACTTATGTATCTAATGGTAGTGTCAGTTATGATTGTACCTGGCATATGGATTCATGTTCTATCAAAGGAAACAAAACATTGGATAAACAACCATATAGAGTCACTACGCAGCGTATGGAATCCTTCAGGTAAGAAAAAGATATTTAGAATAGAGGTAATAAGATAGAAGGAGATGGGATATTTAGAATAGAGGTAATAAGATAGAAGGAAATGGGATATTGAGAAGTAGCTCACAAACATCAGCGCGCTAAGTGAGAGACAGAGAAACAACCTGGGGGATTGAAGCTTGGTTATCATTTAATCAAATATAAAAATGCCTGTTTTCAAACCCATCGTATTTGATAAATATTCAGCCAAAATATTCCAGTAACTTATAAAATCAAAACTACGATGTTAAAGAACACTACAGTTGTTGCTTTTAGAGAAAAGAAACAAAGATAATTTTAATAGGATCCTCGATCTTTCCAAAAGCATTCCTTCCCAAAAGAGAGTGAGATATGTAGTGATATAAAAATATAGTATTGAACGTAAATAGATGAAATATGGAAAATATAAGATGTAAATATAATGTTGTAATCGAATTGAATATTATTTGTGAGAAATAGTTTATGTCTTTGGAATAATAATGTTTATCATACATACGATACCGATGGTTACTCATAGCGGGAAGTTCAAACTTCAAAAATCCTAACCTAGCAAGAAGAGTCTAGCAACAAGATAACGAAAATTCTGATGAAAGTACTGTAATCCGATTAATACATTCATTAAAACACGTTGAAACCACTAAATAATAGATAGCAATAAAGTATTGATGATACATTAATGATTTAATTGAATTCTATCTCAAAATCATGTTTTGTTCCTATCTCACAATGGTTAAAATCCCCCAGGTTGTTCACTCTCACTAGAGCGCGCTGATCAGGTCTATAAGCTACTCCTCTATAGCAAGTATTCAATTGCTACTGAATCATTAGTAACTATACAGAGTGTCCCAAAAAATAGTGACTGCAGTACTACTGCGGTACCGGTATTCTACAAGTCAAAACAAACAGAAAAGTCGTTGGCAAAATGCTGATTTCTCCTTAGTTTACCTGTAATCCGCCATTTTGTGTTTTTAATATTTTTCATCATATCTCGTTAAAAAAACAAGATTTCTCATGAAATTCGGTAGGGGTATAATTGAAGGTGTGGTTCACAAAATACATATCAATAAATTTGAATATCTGTTTTTCCAAAAATGGCGGCCGACTAAAATTTTCAATTCGATTTTTCTGAAGGAATATTGCTTTTTATGAAAAAACTATGTTATACAAAAATGTAGGAAATTTCAGTCTGAATAGAATGGTATATAATTTCAAAGAATCGGATAATAAATAACCGAAATATGGCTATTTTTGAAGATTACCACTTCTGTGTTTTTTCATTTCTTCAGCAGTGAGACATGAGAATAAATTTATGAATGCAAAACATATGATTGCCTATCTTTGTCTCTCGAACGTTCTCAATTTATTATTGGATGGAACAACAAATTGATGATTTTCATGAATGTTAAAATATGATAGTTATTATGTTATTATCATCTATACAACATTTAAGTCCTGACTATTGTTCTATGAATTAAAAGGCAATATAATTTTATGAGATTATCAATGTTTTTTTCATTGTTTATTATATAGGTGATGCAACCAATACAGAAGAAGAAGATGAATATATGCTCGAAGAAAGTGGAGAAAATTTGGCAGTTCTGTCTCAAATTGTGGACCCAGAAGACTCTAATGATAGTTTTTATTCAAAAGGTACCGTACCCATTTCCATTCACTTTTCTACAAATTTATTCACATAATTTCATGTTGAAACGGCATTCTAGTTGAAAAAGCAGACTGCATATTCTGTAGAATTCTGAAAAGTATGGATTGTGAGTATAGCAGGATCAATTTAACTTGTCAGAAAACAGCTGTTTCGAATATCAATATGACAATACTTAACCTACAAATGCTGAATCTCGCAGATAGGTCTTCTTCTAAAGGTCTTCTTTAAAAAAGTATTTTGAAGACTTTAAAGGTCTTTAAGACTTTCAAGCCTTTGGATTATTGTGTCAAAATCACTGTTTACACATTGCCGAAACAGCGGTTTTCTGACAAGTTAAATTAATCCTGCTATAATAGTTTACCCATGGCTAACCTATTGTTGGAATGTTATAGAAACTTTATATTTTACTAACAACTTTGGAAACTTCTAAACATATTTATTAAGTTTTTTTTCTGTAGTATGCACACTACTTCAAACATTCATTTCTTGATAATTGCAGTAGTTAGGCTGGGATTTCACAAGCAATTTTATTTGCACAATGTTCATTCTACAAAGTAAGGCTCTCATCCACTTTCTATGAGTTCTAAGGCCCGCCGCAAAGTAATCCACGAACGTGGAAGTAGCCACGCCGTGGATGTAGCCACGGCCTAAGGCCGTGAGCCCACGGAGCAACTGCTATCTGACTTCAGTCAGCAATCCAGTGTTGCCAGATAACATTTGGCTGATAGTTTAGATTACACGATTACCCTAAAAACAGCCAAATGGCTATTTCCACGTTCGTGGATTACTTTGCGGCGGGCCTTACACCAGTGATGGTTCAACCTTCTCTCTAATAACCTTGGTTTTGGCCATCTCATGACTCTGTGAACAGAGTATAGATAAAATGAATGTTCTTCTTTCTTGTTTCAATAAAATTGATGAAACATTTTCAGGTTCAGCAACTTCTATACCATTTATGACTGGTGTAGCAACCATGCCTTCCCATGACGACATAAGCCTGGACTCCTTGGCATCATACAGTGAGCTGGATCTTGCTTTGGAAAATAGCTCACCGAAAACTGTGATCCTAAAAGACATTGAAGACTACTCAGATGACAGCAGCTCAAATGATCCTGCCATCATGGATTTCCAGAGCGGCCATTTTAATGGCAATGAGTCATCTGGAGATGAAGAGGAGAATCTGTTAGCAAAAGATCTCACATTCACAGAAACGGACTGTGCTCATGTGTCATCAGAGCCTGCCGTGATCTCATTTGGTTCAGTTCTTACGGCAACAACTTCCAATCTTGGTAGCGTTGGTCAAACACTGTTGACAAATGTGATGCACCGGGCAATGGGGTATGTAGATCCGAGTAAATCCGGCCCAGAGGACCAGAAATCATCAAAAATGGCCAAAAACGATTCATCTAACTCGCTCAGTAGTAATGACGATTTTGAGTTGATATCTCATGATGAAGTGTCATAGAATTTTGAGTGTTGTGTGTTAGAAGTGTTTTAAAGTGCTGTGAACCCCACTATAATTTCAACTTTCATGTGGTATAACCTTGTATTTTTCTATGTATTCTGAAAACTTTTGTTCAATTTAAACTTCCATTACGGTATAACCTTGAATTTTTCTATATATTCTAAAAATTTGTTCCAAACAATCCTCATCTTTAACCTATATAATTTCTTACTTTTGTTATGGTATAACCTTGAATTTTTCTATATATTCCAAAAATTTGTTCTTAACAATCCTCATCTTTGACCAATGTCATTTCTCACTTTTGTTATGGTATAACCTTGAATTTTTCTATGTATTCTAAAAATTTGTTCTTTACAATTTTCATCTTTGACCATCCTCTATTACAAAATATCCCTGTTAAAAAACATACAATATTTAGTATAATTTTTTCACTCCCTTCCATAGCTCTACTCTGGTATTGCATATTTTTCCTGTGTTGACACCATTAGGCTAGGCATACACCGGTTAGTCAAGACAAGACAAGACGAGATTAGTCACAGTACTTCACATAGTTGCTTATGAAGCAACACACACTGATTAGTCATTGCATCGGTGTGTGCTGCTTCATAAGCAACTATGTGAATTATTGTGACTAAACGTGACTAATCTCGTCTTGTCTTGTCTTGACTAACCGGTGTACGCCTAGCCTTATATTATATTCTTTGAAAAATTTGCAGATGTTTTAATAATGTGACAAATTCTTAAGCATGTTGAACAAACATTGATCTGAGATTGATTACGTGTTAAAATTGCGACCATCAATCAAATGTTGATCAATGTATCTCCAACCAGTTGACAGTTTAAAAATTAAATTTTGATGAGAAAATATTTGAAGATTCATTCACTGTTGAACTGTGAAACATTTCTATGCTTCACAATAAACTACAACTACTGTACTAACCTTTTTAAACTTTTTAGTTTGCTTTTTTTTTAATTCATTATACTTTGTGGCTATATTGATGATGTTTTTGGGAATAAATTGAAAACTCAATTTTCATTTATAACTGAATTGATGACAATATCTTTATAATGAAAACTATTTAAAATTACTGTTGAAATTTATGCTCAAGTGTGTTAGAAATTGTAATTTGTGAGCAAACTTTGGAAATCATCTGACAAGAATAAAATATTGTTTCTAGGGCTGTTATCATAAACTAAAATAGAAATTACCTCTTCAAGTCAAGTGAAGATTTGGTTTGGACTAATACAAAATAATTTTATTTGTTGATGAAGTAGAAGTTTATTTCAATAATTAATTCCAAAAACTACAAAAACAAGATTGATATCTGCTCTTTGCAAATTTGTGTCTCAAAATTGAAAATATTCTCGGATAAAATCTAATTCTAATAACAAGTTTGTATATTGATAGGAATAAACACTGATAGCAAATATTCATAAGAATATACTCTCTTAAATGAAATGTTGGTCATTGTCAAAATTTGGTCCATGCTTTTCCCTCTTCAATTGAATTTCAATAATAATTCAAAGATTAACATTGTTAATGCTCCAAATAATAGTTTTTCATAGATCCTGAACATGATAGGAGACAGTGTTGTTGCAATTGAATAAAAATATGGATGTTGGAATTATTGTCTTAGCGAAATTTCTTGTGAACAAATTGAAATTGTATTGTTGGTATTAGTGGTGTGATCATAACTTGGATGGAAATTACTTTTGAAATAACCCTCGTATGTCTGAATAAGTGTGCTGTGAGTCGATATGATAAGGAATATGCGAGTTGTTTGAATGAAATATTTTTGTATACTGATATCAGTAAATTGTATTTTGATAATGTATTCACTTTGTATCATGAATAGTCAATTTAATCATAAATTCTAGATAAAGGTGTGTAGTTTAGAGATGAATTTTAAATTTAATTTAGAAGTGTTTGTAACAGATCAGATTTTGTTGAATTTAGGCTATATTACTTAAAAATTGTGGTTTGTTAAAATTTTAGTTGGAGAAACAAAAAAAAACTTAATTCTTCATGACAACACTTTCATTTATGAAACTTTTTCAATGTTTAGCATCATCCTCTGATATTCAAAATAGATTTTCTGGTTATCATTATCAAGTTTCTACCAATGAAAATTCATTCTATTATCTTTTATTAAATGTTGTTTCAACAATAATTTAATCAACATTTTTATATAGTGAAATGTTATAATTTCATCATAAAATATAGAATTGTTCTCAATTAATCACATATCATTTATTGGTGATCTTGTCTATAAAATTTCTTGTTGTTCCAAAATTCAACTTGTTAGGCTAGGCGTACACCGGTTAGTCAAGACAAGACAAGATTAGTCACGTTTAGT
This sequence comes from Laodelphax striatellus, assembly GCA_017141395.1. NCBI lineage: Eukaryota > Metazoa > Arthropoda > Insecta > Hemiptera > Delphacidae > Laodelphax > Laodelphax striatellus. Next base: position 13,317,481 of record CM029543.1, read on the forward strand.
CACAGTTATTCACATAGTTGCTTATGAAGCAACACACACCGATTAGTCATTGCATCAGTGTGTGCTGCTTCATAAGCAACTATGTGAATTACTGTGACTAAACGTGACAAATCTTGTCTTGTCTTGTCTTGACTAACCGGTGTACGCCTAGCCTTAGTCTGTAATTAATCATTTTTCATACCAATCTTTATAACTATTTCTTCTTTTCTATTGTATTTCTCCTTTCATTTCTCTGTCTTCTCTTTTCTTTCTATATTTTAATTATCTCCCTTTCTTTCATTATACTTTCATTTTCCAGTATATATTTTTTATTTTTGCTTTATATTTTTCCCAAATACCTGTGTTAGTTTGTTTTGGTTTTAAATAATGTCCCAGTGTGAATTGTTTTATTTGATTGATTTATTTATTTTTGTTTTTTATTATTAGGTAGTTTTTTACTGTGATAAAAAATCAATAGAAAAATTATAAATTTGGATATCACTCAATATTATTGTGAGAATTAATTCTCGAAAATTAATTATTGATTATGAAAATATTCTCAATCAAAATGATGTAACCGACCGTTCCCTTGTATTTGTTTATACTGTATAATCATTATTTGTGAATAAAGTATTATATTTCAGGTAAATAAGAGCAATTATGTATTGAAAAAATTCAAATAAAAATTTATTTCTGTCTTTTATTCATTTGGCTATTTATGGTATGAAATCATACTATTTTGAGTAGTGCCTTTTCGACTCGAACTCTATCTATCATACATAATACTAGCCTACTCATATTAATTTCAGATATACCTTGACAAATCTTCTACAAGAGGTCATTGGATAATAAATATCAAATACCCACATACTGTAACTATACTTGCATAGCACAGCTTGACAAGTAATAAACAGACACAACGGAGTATCCATGGACCCGATATTGTAGTGTACAGATTAACAGAAAAAACAGGACAGTACTTTCAAGAATTGCTCAAGTAGTAAACGTTTCAACATTTGGATAACTTTCATAAAATTAGTACTTTCAAATCATCAATAATGAATGCATTACAATAAAAAATGTATGGATAATTGATTAGAACTTGAAATTTGTTAGCAAAAACAACTGCCCCGGATGGGACTCGATCCAGCATCTCGGCATTGAATCTGGCTTCAAAGACGAGATCGTAGCCTTCACCAACTGCGCCATATAGGCATTGGGACGTGAGGCTGAAATTTGAGTAGTTTAATGTCATTATACTTCTCTGTAACATGTACTTGAAATGCGATACCTATTTTTTGCTTGTAACTTTTTTCAAATTCAACCCTCAATATTCAAAATCAATAGGCTTCTTACTTCATCTATGAAGATATTATATATGCCAAATCTCAAAAGTGTACGATCTTCCTTTCGTTAGTTATAGTGCGGACAGATGGACATCAGACATCGCATTGATTAGACCCTATCGGGTCCTTAATAATATCACATATCAGGTGTCCTAGTGTGTGGATATCCTACCAAGTCAATCGTATTTTCAATTTGAGAGAAATTATTTGTATTTTTAATTACCTGTTCAATTTGTATTTTCATTCGTATAAGGCTAGGCGTACACCGGTTAGTCAAGACAATACGAGATTAGTCACGTTTAGTCACAGTAATTCACATAGTTGCTTATGAAGCAGCACACACCGAAGCAATGACTAATCGGTGTGTGTTGCTTCATAAGCAACTATGTGAAGTACTGTGACTAAACGTGACTAATCTCGTCTTGTCTTGACTAACCGGTGTACGCCTAGCCTAAGAGGACAAAAGAAGACTTTCGTGCTTTTATGACTTTTATTTAGTATGGAGACCCTCACAGGTATAATAAACATATATGTTCATTTTTTATTTTGTATTCATTAATGTACAAATAATACTTGAAGGAAGGTTCAAAATGTTCCATGTCACCTTATTTTTGTTCCGGTCACCCATCCAAGAGCAGTCCTGAGTGTTCGTGACTGAATTCGTCTGAAACAGAAAATAATAAAAAGTTAGAGATTAAAACCCCATGCCAACTTCCAATGAATATTTCATCTCGCTAAGTCGAAAACCAATTACTTAGATTATCTTGGTAATGAATGAATTAATAATGTAAAAAATCAATGAGCAATTAATAAAATGCAATCATCAGGCCAAAAATTGGCAGAAAAATTAAGGCTTTTGTTCAGAGTTTAGCTTTTATGGGAATGAAATGATTTTAATGGGAAATTGATTATTATAAAATTATTATCAGATTGAGGGCCGCTTTCCCCAACGCTGCTTAAGGCTGTGCATCAGCTTAAAAAAAACTTTTTTATGGTGATATTTTCCAAGTTTTACGATTTGGATACTATCAAGCTATCAAAATGAAATACTTTTTAGAGGAAAAAATTTTTTTCTTGTTCATTAGTTTTTGAGATATGGGCGTCTAAAGTAGAAATTTTCGGGGAAATTAATCTCAAAATTGGTTGCAAATACAATTATGAAATTTTGAGCGTACGTGCTTGAAGGTATTGTCTATCACTTGACATAATTAGTTTTTCGAAATATCAACTTTTGAGAAAAATAACAAATTCTCAATTTAATTGAAAATTGAGTTATTTTTTTTTTTTAAATTATTTTCGAACATATTTTTTTTCAAATTGGTTATTTTGAGAAACTAATTATGTCAAGTGATAGACAATACCTTCAAGCACGTATGCTCAAAATTTCATAATTGTATTTGCAACCAATTTTGAGATTAATTTCCCCGAAAATTTCTACTTTAGCCGCCCATATCTCAAAAACTAATGAACAAGAAAAAAATTATTTCTTCTAAAAAGTATTTCATTTTGATAGCTTGATAGTATCCAAATCGTAAAACTTGGAAAAATATCACCATAAAAAAGTTTTTTTTTTAGCTGATGCACAGCCTTTTAAGTAACAGCTGATGCTCAATATTTTTTTTCCATAGTTTTCCTCTTCTCCGAATGAGGCTCAAGCCAAATTTTGGATAAGCGGCGTTGGGGAAAGCGGCCCTTAATCACATGAAATTGAGGAAAACACAAAATCATAATTTAGAATCAATTATTTATGCAATCAGGTAATTTCCTAGAGTTGATTTCATTAGTATGGCGACTAAATATCGCCTTTATTAAACAAGCTTAGTGGGGAGAAATTTATTAATAATTATTATTTTTTAACAGTAGTTTATGCAATGGTTGTATTATGAGAGCCTTTCAACGACGAGTGAGATACCGAGTTTAAAATATGAGCGGCAACGCCGCAAGTTATTATAAGGTATCTCAAGAGTTCTTTAAAGGCTAAAATACAACCATTACATTCATAATTTTATCTACGACCAACAAAAAACAATAATATCCACATCATATTATAGTAAACTTATAGATTCTAGTGACACACTCACTCACTCACTCACTCACTGACAAAAACTCACAGCCGAAACCGCTGATCGGAGAGAAAACCTGAGGTCACCATTAGATAGGGGGCCGAGAGTAGGTACAGGGAAAACTCCAAAACTTTGGAAAATTTCCCCCCTAAGGGGGGTTAAGGCCCCCCAAAGATTTTCTGCAAAGCTAACCGCTCATCGCACAGCAAAGTCATGACGAACTTTTTTGTTCAGCACCCGGAGATACCTCGATTTCGATAATAAAATTTCGACCGGGTTCACAAGGGGGCCCAAGGGGGGCATTTGAAATTTTTTTTCACAAATTGTTTTTTTCAAAAATTCACAGCCAAAACTGCTGATCGCAGAGAAAAACTGGGGTCACCATCAGATAGAGGGCCAAGAGTAGGTACAGGAAAAACTCCAAAACCTTCAAAAAGTCCCCCCCTCAGGGGGGATGTGGCCCCCCAAAGTTTTTCTGCCAATTCAAATACACATTTTACAGCAAAATGGTAGAGGAAAAACTTGTTCAGATTGTGGAAAAACATCGAAATATGTGATAAAATTCGAACCGGGTCGACAAGGGGGACCAGGGGGGGCAATTCTCATTTTTGGCCATTTTTGCCGTTTTGGCCAGATTTTGATGGGTCAATTTTCAATGGTTCTAGATTTTTTAGCGCGGTTTTCGGGCTTAGAATGTTGTTCCTTGGACCCAAAGACCTCATAAAAATGTCATCTGCCCAAAAAAAATATTCAGGGGGGCACCGGGGGACATATGTCAAATTTGGCAAATTTTGGGACGGCTGTATTTCTCTTATTTGAATACCGGGTATTATTGTGCCATACATCATTGAACTCAGCTCATCAAGGCGATTCAGAAACATATGCTATATGCCCAAATCAAATTTTTGGAACTCAAATTTGTAAATTTTCAAATTCCCCCACTTTATGAAGATCACAGTGAAGTATGTGACCCACTGAAGTATGTACATTCTAGGCCACTCCTAGCATAGGTGGAACAATTATTTTGTTTTCATGAGTACCCAAAATCATTGAGAAAACGCCAAAACTATGACATTTTTTTGTCAGGGGGGCAACAAGCCCCCCTCAATTTTTTCAACTTTTCCATTTCACTATTTAGAGCAACAGTGAAAAGGACCTTTTTTGTTCTGCACCTTAATATGCTTCAATCTCAATAATAAAATTTGTACCGGTTCAGCAACGGGGATCATGGGGGGCAATTGTATTTTTTGGTCATTTTTGCCAATATCTCAAAAAATGTTTGGGGTCCATTTTCAATGGTTTCTGATATAGTAGTGCAGTTTTCGAGGTCTGAATAATGTTTCTTGGGCCTGAAAAGCTAATATAAGTGACACCTGCCCCCAACAAAATATTCAGAGGTGGAACCGGGGGACATGTCAAATTTGGCTAATTTTCAGACTCCTGTATTTCTCTTATTTGGATACCAGGTATTATGCTACATGACCAAATCAAATAACTTTTCTTGAACCCAAATTTGGAAATTTGCAAAGTCCCCTAGGAGATCATGGAGTGGCAAAGCCCCCAGGGGGGTGAATTACTTACACTGAATTCTTCTAACCCAGAAAATCTCTAACCAGAAACATTACTAACCCAAAAAATATCCAACACAAGAAAATTTACATTCACAAGTCGAAAATGGGGGGGCGAAGCCCCCAGGGGGGTGCAGGGGGGCGAAGCCCCCTGCCGAGCACGAAGTGCGAGTTATCAATCTAAACTAACGACCGTTGTTCTATTTCAATTTCAATGTTTATCTTATAGGTTAGGAAGCTGCTAAAAGCGCATGAGCAACTATAGCAGAATCCAATTCAACTTGTCAGAAATCAGCTGTTTCAAAGAGCAATATCACAATACTTAACCTACAAATTAATGCTGAATCTCGCAGATTATTGAAAAGGTCTTTTAAAAAGTTATTCTTTAAAAGGTCTTCTTTAAAAAGGTCTTTTAAAGACTTTAAAGGTTCTTTAGACTTTCAAGCCTTTTGATTATTGTGTCGAAATCACTGTTTAATTATTACTGGATCAGCTGATTTATGACAAGTTAATTGGCTCCTGCTATACAGTGCTTTTTTGAGCTGCGATTGTGTTTTGTTCTATTCCAGTGTTTTAAAACTGGAATAGATTGAATAAGGAACAGGTTATAGTCTGGCAACAGACAAAAGAGCCTCCAAAATAAGAACTCTACTGCGCAGAGAGAGCGCACGTTATGCAATGCAGCAGTTTATCTCACTCGCTCACTAGAGTGGTACTAGTGGTATATGTGATACTGTATCACTTAGATGATACGATGCGCGAAGGTTCTTTTGTCTGTTGCCAGACTATAGAACTACAGTATTAAGTCTATCAAATGGGGCTATTGCAATACGGTTTTGTAATTTCATTCCGAAAAGGTAGCTGTTTTACCGATTGTGAGACAGTAATATTTTTTGTTTGTCAGTGGCTCAACAGCCCTATGAGGGCTTAGGCCTACCAGCTGGTTGCCAGTTTCACATCCACTCGACTGAATCAGCAGAGGTGAATGATCATTAACCAGAAAAGATGTAACGTGTGGTTAGCACATTGACATCTCAACCATAAGCTAGTCTTCGCAACCCAGTGGTGGGAACAAAGCACTGCTGGATAACATTGTGTTAAGCAGCTATATAGTGCAATGCAACAATTTAATATACCTCGAAATATAGGGAGTGACTGACTAGCCTTACTAACGATTAGCCAGGCTCCCAATGGAGGAGGAAACAGTAATATATTTTTGCATTTAGGCTACGTTGTTGAGGGAAACCCCCTTTTCACAACTCCCTCTGCGTATCATCAAAGATACGCAACAACCTTTCGTATCCCGCGAGCTTCCTTTCCATTGCTTACACATTTTGTTACAAACAGGGGGTTGTGATACAAGCAGTCGTTTTCAGTCGTGTTCAAACCATCGTCGAGTAAAGAACTTCGCGCGCGTTCTCTGGACCAATCCGGTCTTTTGGCGCCATAACCAACGGCCAATCACGGCAATTCCCGCGCGAAAGTATGACGACATCATGCCAAAAATAGAATCTGGTAAAGTGGTGTTGGTGTGTTAGTGTGGTATACCTTTTTACAGGAGGTCCTTTCTTTGGAGAGGTACCTGTTGCTTTCAGGGATAGTGGAATATGATCCAGGGGTGACACTTCGTTGAAATATAGTTGAAACTCGTTGAAATATCGTTGAATATAGTTGAAATTTCTTTGATATTCATTAAAATTTCTTGAAATACTCAAGTATTCGCTAAATATACTTAATTACCGTTGAAAAATATATCAAAAAATTGATGTTAAATGCAGTTTCAATTCGTTAAAATATAGTTGAAATTTGTTTGATAATCATTAAAATTCGTTGAAATTTCATAAAATGCTCGATTATTCGTTAAATATACTTCATTACCGTTGAAAAATGATTATATCAAAATATTTGTTGAAAAATTGACGTTAAATGCAGTTACAATTCGTTAAAATATCGTTAAATATAGTTGAAATTTGTTTGATATTCATTTAAATTTGTTGAAATTCCATAAAATACTCAATTATTCGTTAAATATACTTAACTACCGTTGAAAAATATATTAAAATATTTGTTAAAAAATTGGCGTTAAATGCAGTTACAATTCGTTAGAATATCCTTGAATATAGTTGAAATTTGTTTGATATTCATTAAAATTCATTAAAATTTTTTGAAATACTCAAGTATTCGCTAAATATACTTCATTACCGTTGAAAAATATATTAAAAAATTGATGTTAAATGCAGTTACAATTCGTTGAAATATCGTTAAATATAGTTGAAATTTTTTGGTATTCATTAAAGTTTCTTGAAATACTCAATTATTTGCTAAATATACTGAAGCAGTATTATAATTGATTAAATAAAATTGAACTTCATATTCAAAGACATAATATATTTTCCAAATCACCAGTACAATGCTCGAATAGGAACTAAACTTGAAATAACAAAATAATATGAATTAAGTAAAATGATATCATATGATTGATAATTATCAGATTGAAACTTTTATTCAAGCAGTTGTTGTATTACCAACAACTTTGTAATGGTTAAATATTTGTGACACCACAATACTTAATTAACGTTGAAAAATATAGTAAAATATTTGTTAAAAAATTGATGTTAAATGCAGTTACAATTCGTTAAAATATCGTTAAATATAGTTCAAATTTGTTTGATGATCATTAAAATTCGTTGAAATTCTATAAAATACTCAATTATTCGTTGAATATACTTAATTATTACCATTGAAAAATATATTAAAATATTTGTTAAAGAATTGGCGTTAAATGCAGTTACAATTCGTTGAAATACCGCTGAATATAGTTAAAATTTCTTTGATATTCATTGAAATTCGTTGAAATTTCTTGAAATACTCAAGTATTCGCTAAATATACTTCATTACCGTTGAAAAATATATCAAAATATTTGTTAAAAAATTGGCGTTAAATGCAGTTACAATTCGTTGAAATATCGTTATAGTTGAAATTTCTTTGATATTCATCAATATTTCTTGAAATACTCAAGTATTCGTTAAATATACTTAACTACCGTTGAATAATATATTAAAATATTTGTTAAAAAATTGGCGTTGAATGCAGTTACAATTCGTTGAAATATCGTTGAATATAGTTGAAATTTGTTTGATATTCATTAAAATTTGTTGAAATTCCATAAAATACACAATTATTTGTTGAATAAACTCAATCACCGTTGAGAAATATATCAAAATATTTGTTAAAAAATTGGCGTTAAATGCAGTTACAATTCGTTGAAATATTGTTAAGTATAGTTTAAATTTGTTTGATATTCATTGAAATTTCATAGAATACTCAATTATTCGTTAAATATACTGAATTACAGTTGAAAAATATATATTATATATTTGTTAAAAAAATGATGTTAAATGCAGTTAAAATTCCTTGAAATATTGTTAAATATAGTTCAATTTTTTTTTTAAATTTAGAATTTTTTTTTTAAATTGAAATTTATTGAAATTTATTGAGAAACAGGAACAGAGTACATTACATATCAAAAAAACATACATTTTTTTGAACATATTGAACCATTGCTTAGAATTAATGATATGAGATAGTATTATACAATAATACCATAATAAAAGCAAATGAAATCCCCGAGGAAACCTGTGTGGGGCATGAGAAAAAAATAATAAATAAAAATAAATAAACTTAGACAGATGATACACAATACAATAGCAAAAAATAACTAAGATTAAGAAAATAAGTTTTTTTTTGTTTGTTTGATATTCATTGAAATTTGTTGAAATTCCATAAAATATTCAATTATTCGTTGAATATACTTAATTACCATTGAAAAATATATTAAAATATTTGTTAAAAAATTGATGTTAAATGATGTTAGGTCCGTAGCCGAGGGCGATAAGCGCCTGTCTGATAATGCAAAGGTTCCAAGATAAAATACAGATCGAATACAGTTACAATTCGTTGAAATATTGTTGAATATAGTTGAAATTTCTTTGATATTCATTAAAATTTGTTGAAATTCCATAAAATGCTCAATTATTCGTTGAATATACTTAATTACCGTTGAAAAATATATCAAAATATTTGTTAAAAAATTGGCGTTAAATGCAGTTACAATTCGTTGAAATATCGTTAAATATAGTTGAAATTTGTTTGATAATCATTAACATTTGTTGAAATTCCATAAAATGCTCAATTATTCACTAAATATACTCCATCACCGTTGAAAAATGTATTAAAATATTTATTAAAAAATTGATGTTAAATGATGTTAGGTCCGTAGCCGAGGGCGATAAGCGCCTTTCTGATAATCCAAAGGTTCCAAGATCGAATACAGTTACAATTCGTTGGAATATTGTTAATTATAGTTGAAATTTGTTTGATATTCATTAACATTTTTTGAAATTCCATAAAATGCTCAATTATTCGCTAAATATACTTCATTACCGTTGAAAAATATATTAAAATATTTGTTAACAAATAAACAATTGATGTTAAATGCAATTACAATTCGTTGAAATATTGTTAAATATAGTTCAAATTTGTTTGATATTCATTAAAATTTGTTGACGTTCCATGAAATGCTCAATTATTCGCTAAATATAGGTACTTGATTACCGTTAAAATTTCTTGAAATACTCAAGTATTCGCTAAATATACTTCATTACCGTTGAAAATATATCAAAATATTTGTTAAAAAATTGATGTTAAATGCAGTTACAATTCGTTGAAATATTGTTGAATATAGTTTAAATTTGAACTTTATTTATTCAATATCCATTAATATTATTTATTCATACATTCATCATTCCTTTATTAACATATTTATTGATTATTTATTCATATATCCATCTATCAATTTATTTATTTATTACGTGACTCCCCTATAAAAATACAAATGTGAATAGAAATTTTAAAACATAAAAATATGACTTTAAACCAAGCTTCAACCATAACCCCCCCCTTCCCCCCACTAAATCTAGCGGAGACTGAAAATAATTAAACAAAATAATGATTTTTTTCTGAGGGTGATGCCCACATGAGCTCTAGGCTTGTGCGTGGGTATTATATCAACTAATAATTTTCGGGGTTTTCATGTGGAAAATTACAATTTTTTAGTGGAAATACAGCAAACTGGATGTTTAGACTGATCGGAAAACCAAAAAAGTGAAATTTTATCTCCAAGATGTCTTCAGTTACTGACTGGATTACTGCGTTCGATAAAAGGTGAGTGAATTATAATAATATTTACTGTAGTAAATTATAGTTTATGAAATGGTTGTATTATGAGAGCCTTTAAGCGACGAGTGAGGTACCGATGTTAAAATACGAGCGGCAACGCCGCGAGTTATTTTAAGGTATCTCAAGAGTCGTTTAAAGGCTAAAATACAACCATTGCATACAACATTTTATCTGCGACTAACAAAAAACAATAATATCTACATTTTCAATCCAAACTAACCTTGTTTCAAGCGACCATGTTCTATTTCAATGTTTGCCGTATAGGTTAGGAACTGCTTCGTTCCAGTGTTTTAAAATGGATCAGATTGAATAAGGAATGTTTCATAATGTTCGATCCGTTCTATAACATCGTCATTACGATACAAGTTTCAAATTCCATTTCGAAAAAGCTACTGTTTCGATTTCAATTATGAAACTGTAATGATTGCGTTATAACATGGTCGTAGATGAAAATAGATCTTGTAAACTTTCGTCAGTATTTTTCCTTACTTCTGTAATATTCCGTGTTTATTTATTTTTTATCTCTGTGTAATCTCCCATCAGTACTTTTCCGTGATTCTGGAATTTTCCATTGTTAATTATTTCTTGCGTCATCAGTAAATTTCCGTCAGTACTTTTCCATACATCGGTAATTTTCCATTGTTATCTCTAACTGTTGATCTATGTAAGTTTCCACGAGTATTCTTCAGTACTCCTGTAATTTTCCATGTTTGATTTTTGTTTTAAGCTTTGTGGAATTTCCATTCTTTGGTATTTCTGTAATTTTCCATTGTTGTCTTTATCTGTTGCTCTGAGTAATTTTCCACGAGTATTCTTCAGTAGTCCTGTAATTTTCCGTGTTTGATTTTTGTCCTTGCTTTGTGGAATTTTCCATAAATATTCCTCGGTAGTTCTGTAATTTTCCATTGTTGTCTTTTTATTATCTCTTGATGCGTATAATTTTCCATTAGACCTTAAACGAACCTAAGTACCAAATTTCAACATTTTCTGCCAATTAGTTCTCGAAAAAGCTGAGAAAACACACAAAATCGCTAGAAAAACGCGAATATTGGGCGATTTCTGGCGTAAATTTGGGAGAATCTTAAAAAGATTTTAACATTTATAACGCATTTGGTTCAGTAGATTTTTAGTTCTGCTGATGAATGAGTGAGTGAGTGCCATTTCGCTCTTATAGATTTAGATTCACTGATGATAATATAATTTCCAGTTTCTTCTCAACAAAGGTTGAGAGAGAAGAGCTGGGTAATAAGGACAGAGTCCCTCGACAAAGTTTCCATAATGTTCAATCCGTTTTATAATATCGCCATTACGATACAAGTTTCAAATCCCATATCGAAAATGTTTTTTCGATTTCAATTATGAAACAGTAATGATTGCGTTGTAACACGGCCGTAGATAAAATGATAGCATTAAAGTTGTAAAAAAATGAAGTCTGTTTACCCCCACTACTTTCGGTTTATCCATCTACCTCCCTAAAAACATTCTACTTGGGGCCGGTTTCTCCAACGACAGTTGAACCAATTTTTAGTTTGAACTCAGGTTTTACCACTCACTAGAAACTTTTTTGTCAGAAAGTCCGATGTTCGAACAGCTGACAATTTGATTCAATGAATCAAATGGTCAGCTGTTCGGACATCCAACTTTCTGACAAAAAAGTTTCTAGTGAGTAGTAAAACCTAAGTTTAAACTACAGCAGGATTCAATTAACTTGTCATAAGTCAGCTGATCCAGTAATAATTAAACAGTGATTTCGACACAATAATCAAAAGGCTTGAAAGTCTTAAAGGCCTTTAAAGTCTTTAAAAGACCTTTTTGAAGAAGACCTTCCATAGAATAACTTTTTAAAAGACCTTTTCAATAATCTGCGAGATTCAGCATTTGTAGGTTAAGTATTGTGATCATATGCTCGTCGATCAGCTGACTTATGACAACTTAATTGCATCCTGCTATAAAAATTGGTTTAACTGTCGTTGGAGAAACCGGCCCATAAACTGAGAGGAATCCTACCTTCAAGTGCGAGTGAACAATAATCTTGAAACCTATTAAGCTGTGGTTAAAAAATAAGAAAGCGAGTTGATGTCTGAGGTACGAGTTGTGAGCAAAAGGTAACCAAATAAAAGACTTAAATTTCTAGTAGCCAATGTCAAAATAGCTTGTAGCGAATATCTACAGTAGATTCGACAGTTTTGAACTAAATATGTCAATATTTAAGATGAACACATTATGACCTTGTATAGTGTTGCTGGTAACGTGAATCAACTCAGATACATCTGTTAAAATATTGGTGATTCAGTATCATTGTTTTCTTCTTCTTCTTGTTCTCCTCCTCTTTCTCCTCCTACCCTTTCTTCTCCGCCTCCTTCTTCTTCTTCTTCTTCTTCTTCTTCTTCTTCTTCTTCTTCTTCTTCTTCTTCTTCTTCTTCTGCTCCACCTCCTCCCCTCCTCCTCCTCTTCCTGATCTTCCTTTTCTTTAACTTTTGATTTTTTTCTGTTCAATGCAATTTCTTCTTCTTCTTCTTCTTCTTCTTCTTCTTCTTCTTCTTCTTCTTCTTCTCCTTCTTCTTCTTGTTCTCCTCCTGATCATCCTTTTCTTAACTTTTGATTTTTTCTGTTCAATTCAATTTTTTCTTCTTCTTCTTCTCCTTCCTCTTCTTCTTGTCCTTCTCCTCCTCCTTCTCCTGCTCCCCTACTCCTCCTCCTCTTCCTCTTCAACTTTTGATTTTTTATGTTCAATGCAATTTTTTCTTTTTCCTTTTCTTCTTCTTGTTCTCCTCCTTCTTCGCCCCTCCTCCTCCTCCCCCCTATTCGTCCTCAGTCTTCTACTCTTCATCCTCTGCCGTGTTCTCCTTTCTCTCCAACATCTTATTTCTTTCTGTTCAGTGCGTTCTTCTTCTTCATCTTCTTCTTCCTCTTTTGTACTTTCTTCTTCTGCTTCTTATCCTCCTTTCTCTAGTTTCTTTTTCCACTTACTTCCTTTTTTCTGCCTCTTTTTTGTTCTCCTTCTTCCTCTTCTTTTCTCCTGTCTTCTCTTGTAATAATCCGCAGAGCTCAGTTGATAAAATAGATTAATTTGAAATTTTTTCTTTCACTTCGTAATAATTTCTTCTGCAATTTTTTGTTTTCTTCTTCTTCTCTCCCTCCTTATTCTGATGAATTCTTCTCTTTACGAGACAACCCTGAAATTTATTTCAACACATGTTTTTTCTCTAATATCTTCAACATTTTCCTCCATCTTTTTATGAATCTCACATTGGTTGTAGAGTATACAAAAAAGTTCAAATTTTCTTTTTGAAAATCTCAATCTATTTCTCTAAAATAAGAATTCACTGAGTTGAGTTTTGAAAAAAGGAGGAAAACCGGATCAAATTTGAAAACTTTTGCATGATTGCGAATACATAACTGGAAGGAGGCGTCAACTGCAGCTATCAGAAAAGTTTAAGTAGTTTTTAAGGAAAACCCTCTTTTCAGTCAGTTCTATCATTCTCTTCTCATTTATCTCTTCTTCTTTCTTCTCCTTCTTCTTCTCCTCCTCCTTCTTCTGCTCCTTCTTCTCCTCCTGTTACATATCTCCCTCCTCCTCCACTTATTTCTTTTCCTTCTTCTCCTCCTCTTCCTTCATCTCCGCCTTCTTTATCTCCTCCTTCTTCTCCTTCTACACCTTCCCCTCCTTCTCGTCCTCCTCCACTTCCTCCTTCTTTTCCTTCTACTTCTCCTTCTACTCCTCCTCCTCTCCTTCCTCCTTCTCCACCATTTTCATAGTTCCCCGCTTACTGAATCCCTTCTTCTCTTCCACCTCTATCTTCCCTTTACTTCCTCTTCTCATTCTCCTCCTCTTTTCCATCCTCTTTTTTCTTGTCACTCTCCTCCTCCTTTTTCCCTCCTTCTCCTCCTCCATCTCCTTCTCATTCTTCTCCACCTCCTTCTCTCCCTCTTACTCCTCTTCTCTTCTCCTTATCATCCTCCTCCTTCTCTTTCTCTCCTACTCCCTCCCTTTCTTCTCGACGTCCTTCCTTTCCTCCTTCTCTTCCGCCTTCTCCTTTTTTTCTACCTCCTTCTGTTCTACCTACTCCTCCTCCTTCTCCTCCTCCCCTTTTTCGTTTTTCTCCTCTTCCTCGACCTTATCTTCCTCCTTTTCCTTATTCTCCTCCTCCTCCTCTTCTCCTACTCCTCCCACTCCTTCTGTTCCATTTTTCTGGGTACCGCTGCTTACTGAATCCCTTCTTCTCTCCCTCCCCTATCTCTCCCTTCACCTCCTCCTCCTCCACCTTATCTTCCTCCTTTTCCTTCTTCACCACCTCTTCCTTCTTCTCCTCCTCCACCTCCTCCTTCTGTTCCATTTTCTGAGTACCGCTGCTTACTGAATCCCTTCTTTCTCCCTCCCTATCAACCCCTCCACCTCCTCCTCCTCCACCTTATCTTCCTCCTTCTCCTTCTTCACCACCTTCTCCTTCCCCTACTCCTCCCAATTCTCCTCCTCCTCCACCTCCTCCTCCTCCTTCTGTTCCATTTTTCTGGGTACCGCTGCTTACTGAATCCCTTCTTCTCTCCCTCCCCTATCACCCCCTCCACCTCCTCCTCCTCCACCTTATCTTCCTCCTTTTCCTACTTCTCCACCTCCTTCTTCTCCTCCTTCTACTACTTCTCCCAATTCTCCTCCTACTTCTGTTCCATTTTCTGGGTACCGCTGCTTACTGAATCTCTTCTCCCTCTTCTTCCTCTATTTTTCTCTCCTCCTCCTCCTTCTCCTCCCCTTCTTCGTTTCCCTACTTCTCCATCTCCTCCTTCACCTTCTCCTTCTCCTTCTCCTTCCTCTTCTCCTCCTCCTCCTCCTCCTTCTCCGCCTCCTGCTCCATTTTTCTGGTAACCGCTGCTTACTAAATCCCTTCTTCTCTTCCTCCCCTATCACTCCCTCCACCTTCTCCTCCACCTTATCTTCCTCCTTTTCCCACTTCTCTACCTCCTTCTTCTCCTCCTTTTACTACTTCTCCCAATTGTCCTCCTCCTTCTGTTCCATTTTTCTGGGTACCGCTGCTTACTGAATCCCTTCTCCCCTCTTCCCCTCTATCACCCCCTTCACCTCCTCCCCCTCCACCTTATCTTCCTCCTTTTCCTTCCTCTCCACCCCCTCCTGCTCCTTCTCCTCCTTCTAATTCTCCTCCTCCACCTCCTCCTTCTGCTCAATTATTCTGGGTACCGCTTCTTACTGAATCCCTTCTTTTCTTCCTCCCCTATCTCGCCCTTCATCTCCTCCTCCTCCACCACCTTATCTTCCTCCTTTCCCTTCTTCTCCACCTCTTCCTACTCCTTCTCTTCCACCCAATTCTCCTCCTCCTCCACCTCCTTCTTCTGCTCCATTTTTCTGGGTACCGCTGCTTACTGAATCCCTTCTTTTCTTCCTCCCCTATCTCTCCCTTCACCTCCTCCTCCTCCACCACCTTATCTTCCTCCTTTTCCTTCTTCTCCACCTCTTCCTACTCCTTCTCCTCCTTCTAATTCTCCTCCTCCTCCTCCTCCTCCTCCTTCTGCTCCATTATTCTGGGTACCGCTGCTTACTAAATCTCTTCTCCTCTTCCTTTCCTATCTCTCCCTTCACCTCCTCCTCCTCCACCTTATCTTCCTCCTTTTCCTTCTTCTCCACCTCTTCCTTCTCCTTCTCCTCCTTCTAATTCTCCTCCTCCTCCTCCACCTCCTCCTTCTGTTTATTTTTCTGGGTACCGCTGCTTACTGAAACCCTTCTTTTCTTCCTCTCCTATCTCTCCCTTCGCCTCCTCCTCATCCTCCGCCTTATCTTCCTCCTTTTCCTACTTCTCCACCTCCTTCTTCTCCTCCTTCTATTACTTCTCCCAATTCTCCTCCTCCTTCTGTTTCATTTTTCTGGGTACCGCTGCTTACTGAATCCCTTCTTCTTCTTTCTCCCTCTCCCTTCACCTCCTCCTCCTCCACCTTATCTTCCTCCTTTTCCTACTTCTCCACCTCCTTCTTCTCCTCCTTCTACTACTTCTCCCAATTCTCCTCCTACTTCTGTTCCATTTTCTGGGTACCGCTGCTTACTGAATCTCTTCTCCCCTCTTCTTCCTCTATTTTCTCTCCTCCTCCTCCTTCTCCTCCCTTCTTCGTTTCCCTACTTCTCCATCTCCTCCTTCACCTTCTCCTTCTCCTTCTCCTTCCTCTTCTCCTCCTCCTCCTCCTCCTTCTCCGCCTCCTGTTCCATTTTTCTGGTAACCGCTGCTAACTCAATCCTTCTTTTTCCTCCCCTACCTTACCCTCCACCACCTTCTTCACCTCCTCGACTACCTTATCTTCCTCCTTTTCCTTCTTCACCACCTCTTCCTTCTCCTTCTCCTCCTTCTAATTCTCCTCCTCCTCCACCTCCTCCTCCTGCACCATTTTTCTTTGGTTACTGTTGCTTCCACTATCTTTCCCTTCACCCTCCTCCTTCTTCTCCCCCTCTTCCTCCTCCTCCTTCTGTTTCATTTTTCTTTGGTTACCGTTGCTTCCACTATCATTCCTTCACCTCCTCCACCTCCTCCTCCACCTCCTCCTCCTGCTCCATTTTTCTGGGTACCGCTGCTTCCCCTATCTTTCCCTTCAGCCCTCCTCCTCCTCCTCCTCCACCTCCTCCTCCTCCTACACCTCCTCCTCCTCCTTCATTTTCCGAGTGTCGTCGCCAACTGAATAGAGGTGTCACTAGCTTCCCTCTGTTATTATTGATGGATTACAGACGGCTGACAAGTCATGCAATAAAAACAGCAATAAAAATAGGGGAAAAAACCGAAGCTCAATGTTTTCTGTGGTGCAAATTACGTCTATGACACGGTTAAAACTTACAAAAGAACATCGCATTGTCGCTGTATTGTTTCTGTTGTTCTGTATTCATTCTCATATTTTCTGTAATGTTTCTTCTTTAAATAAATTCTATTTTATTCTATTTGTATTTTCTTGTTCATATTTTCATGAGCACATTCTCTTTACTCATTGATTTTTCAAGCATTTGGCGTACATGATCGATTAGTAATATTTGATTAAAAGGTTTTCATCTTTTTAGTCAGCATCACTGTACTTTTACAATAAGAAGTCTATATTCTTAATGATTATACAGAGTGATTCAAAAAGAATACCACAACTTAAAAAATTTGTATATTATGAAAGAAACATCATAGTACCTTCTGTTATACATATTTACAAAGAGTAATTGAAAAATTGAAATTGAAATTGAAATTTATTCATAATACTGACAAAAAAATACAATAATAAAAACAATGCACAACAAAAAATGAAAATAGCAATACAATCGTAAATAAGCTCAATACATTCAACACTACATTCTGATAATTTTCATTATATTTATAAACAAAAAATAATTAAATGATTACAATATAAAAATCAGTATTATGTTTAAAGGTACTTCATTAGCTTCAGCTGAGTTGAAGTTACCTACACTAAAAATTGAACTCAGAAATGACATTTGCAAGAGACAGCCGCCTCAAAAAATATTTTAAAAAAGTGTTTGTCTATTGACATAATAAAAACACTTTGAAAGTTAAGGAGTACATTTCAACATAAATAAAAACAGTAAACCAAACAAAAATAAATGAAATAAATGAGTATTTAAAGAAGTTTTTTTCACTCACAAACAGGTTCAGAGATGTTCCATATGACCCATCCAGACACTCGAGCAATATCAATCCAAAACCTCCCTCATTCCACTCTTCTGTAGCATATCAGGCGTAACAGTTTGTTAAGCTGCTGTTATTTCTTGTTTCAAATCATCGATGGTGGATGGATATTGATGATTTGAAACAAGAAATAACAGCAGATTATCAAACTGTTACGCCTGATATGCTACAATGAGAGTGGAAAGAGTTTGAGGAAGGTTTTGGGTTGATATTGCTCCAGTGTCTGGAGGGGTCATCTCTGAACTTCTTTGTGAGTGAAAAAAACTTCTTCAAATACTCTTCGAAATGGTGTATAACAGAAGGTTCTATTATATTTCTTTCATTAAATACTAAGTTTTAAAGTTGTGGTATTCTTTTTGGATAACTCTGTATAGTATGTAATCATTGAGAAATGATTATGCTTAAGGTATGAAGCGGTACTAATCACTTTTAATAGAGTTAAGGAATAGATTTTATAATAGAAGTATAGAATGATGAAACACATGAATGAATATCAAAGAAGATTCATAATAAACACATAAAGGATAATGAGGTTAGTGCTGATTACGAAGACTGTTGCGTGGTTGTTTGTACTTCTATTAAAATTAACCGGGCGTTAATTTGAAGACGCAACATAATGGGATCGACGACAAACTGAACTAACTTGAAATGGAGAATTGAGACAAACTAGTTTTGGAAAGCCTTGAATTGCATTGATTTTATTTGCAAAACTACATTACTCATAATTTTTATTAGATGTTATTACAAAATTATATTCTGTAGACAAAATTTATGAATTGCACTCCGAGTTTTTATCAATGAGGCAGAAGGTATCTGGTAGTGAAAAATACTGATGGCATAATTTTTTCAAATATCAGCTGGTTGTGCACACATTTCGAATTGTTGAAACATTCCTACTCCGTTAAAAACAGGGTTGAATTAATTGGTGCTGATTGAGGGATAAAATTTCTCCAGCGGTTAAATTTTTTTCAATAGACATCAGATAAATATTTTAACATGTGGTTAAAATTTTATCAGATGGGAAAGTACAAGTTTCAGTTTTACCAACCAAAAGTCTGTAATATTGTGGCTTAATGCAATTTTCGGAGCTATTTCGTATTGAATTTATTAGAGAATGTTAATGCAGTTTATTTCACTAGATATTTAGCTAAAATTTATTGTTCTGGTAACACTATTTCAATTGGATTTTTAATTTCAAATTAGTTCAGTTTGTCGTCGATCCCACTATGTTGCTGTCCTTGATTTATCGCCGGGTTAAATTTAATTGACGTACGAACAACCAGGCATGTATGTGTTTAATAACAATGTGGTCTAGGTGTGTAAAGGTCCATAACAGTGTGTAGGGAACATTTTTATCCCCGCCACCAACAAAATTTTTTGACAAATTTCGATGTTCTCTTGAAATGTTTTTTGTTTCTCTTAGAATAAGGTTGAAAAATGAGTGAATGGTTCATGTTTGCCTGTAATCCCATATCAAAATTCAAAAATTTGGCAAAAGTATGGCGGCGGCGGGAAAACAAATGATTTCCACTGACTGTTATGGAGAGCTTCACACAAATAGCCACACTGTTAGGCTAGGCGTACACCGGTTAGTCAAGACAAGACAAGATTAGTCACGTTTAGTCACAGTAATTCACATAGTTGCTTATGAAGCAGCACACACCGATGTAATGACTAATCGGTGTGTGTTGCTTCATAAGCAACTATGTGAAGTACTGTGACTAAACGTGACTAATCTCGTCTTGTCTTGTCTTGACTAACCGGTGTACGCCTAGCCTTACTGAACACTCTCTGTAGTCCGAGCTAACCAATCAAAAGTGTGACATCAAATAGCCACACTGTTATTATACAGTGTCTGTAGTAATGATTATGCTTAAGGAGTGCAAAGCATACCCAACCACTTATGATATAGTTAAGGGATGAATTTTGCGTTACAGAAAGGTGTAAGAAGAAAAGAGGAAATGAAGGAATGGTGATAAACGGGGCTGAAAACAGAGAGACGGATACAGAGGTATCAGGTAGTTTTGGTCGGGATGAGAAAATCAATACATGTCAAGTGGAGAGAAGTGACCCCCTCCCCCCCGGGGGTTCTGGGGGTGGGGAGGGTTGAGGGGGGGGTGGGGGGGTCTGCAACAGGGTAGGTGTCTAAGCTAGCGCGCTGTAGTTATTATTGATGGTGGTTTTCATCTTCTTTCTAGGTTTTCTTTCTTCTTGTTCTACTTCTACTTCGTCTACCTCATCTTCTTGTTGTTCTTCTCCTTCTTGTTCTTCTTCTAGTTCTTGTTCTGCTACGTTTCCTTCTTCTTCTTCTTCTTCTTCTTCTTCATCTCCTTCTTCTGCTTGATCTTCTTCTTCTTCTTCTTCTTCTTCTTTCTTCTTCTTCTTCTTCTTCATCTTCTTCTTCTTCTCCTCTGTCACCTTCTTCTTCTCCTCCTTATTCGTCGTCTTCTACTCCTTATTCGTCTTCTTCTTCTTCTTCTTCTTCTTCTGCTTCTTCTTCTTCTTCTTCTTCTTCTTCTTCTTCTTCTTCTTCTTCTTCTTCTGTAGCTGTAGTAATAACTATATCTATCATGATCAAGAATTTGCGCTCACATATATTTGTTATCCACATGATTAATGTGAACAATATTCAATTCAATCTAATCTAATCTGTTCTAAATTCTGCTACGTTCTCTTCTTCTCCTACTTCTTCTTGTACTTCTACTATTTCTCCTTCTTGTTCTTGTTTTTTTCTCTATTTCTTTTTCTTCCTCTTCTTCTTTCTCTTCTCATTTTTCTTCTTCTATTTATATTTATCTATCTTCTATATCTATTCTATCTAGCTGCTCCTAGCTAGACTCTCGCACGCGCAGGTTTGTTTACATCGTCTCTCCTTTCCCTGAACAGAGTCTAGTAGGTATAGTTCAACTAGCCAGCAGGCTAGCCAGGGGGCGGAGCCCCCTGGACCCCTGGCAGCCATTCACATAGTGAGAGCTTCGCCCCCGTGGACACAGTAAACATACTATTTTTAGACCTTAAACGAACCTAAGTACCAAATTTCAACATTTTCTGCCAATTAGTTCTCGAAAAAGCTGAGAAAACGCACGAAATCGCTAGAAAAACGCGAATATTACGCCCAATATTCGCGTTTTTCTCATCTTTGGGATGTTTTCAAAATCCGTTCTTAGTGCGCGTCTAAAGCTCCAACTGAACATGCATGCCAAATTTGAACGCATTTGGTTCAGTAGATTTTTAGTTCTGCTGATGGATGAGTGAGTGAGTGCCATTTCGCTTTTATATAATTATATAGATAGGTTTTAATTCTAGATTGTTAAATTCGACTTGAGTTCCAGCTTATGATATATTTTATGAACCTCATTGAAAATGGAAGTAATTGCAATATGGTTTTGTATCTACATGAAATGGCGGAGTTTGAACATATAAATGTCCATTCTTGGAGAAGGATATGCAAGGACATCCTTTCCGTCAACACTCAACCGTATTGAGAGAAAGAGAGAGAGAGAGAGAGGTCGAATCAAGTGGTGAAAATAACAATGCTATGTTTGTCACCATGTTATTTATTTAACAGCTTCCATCCGACGCTCAGTGTCAGATCTGAGAATACAATTCTGTAATTAAATTATCGCCCGTTACGTAATCATCGCTAATTACTTAACTCAATATGATGTTCCCACATGTTAATAACTATAGCAGGATTAATTTAATTTGGCGATTACCAGCTGATTTGGCGATCAGTATCACAATAATTATGCTGAATCTCGCAGATTATCGAAAAGGTCTTTTAAAAAGGTATTCTTTGAAAGGTCTTCTTTAAAAACGTCTTTTAAAGACTTTAGAGGTCTTTAAATGACTTTTAAGTCTTTGGATTATTGTGTCTAAGCTGCGTAGAATCAGCAGTTTACTGCTATGAACAAGAACAAGAAGAAGATGAAGAAGAAAACGGAGGAGAAGAAGTAGAAGAAGAAGAAGAAGTAGAAGAAGAATAAGAAAATGAGGAAGGAGTACGAGAAGAAGAAGAAGAAGAAGAAGAAGAAGAAGAAGAAGAAGAAGAAGAAGAAGAAGAAGAAGAAGAAGAAGAAGAAGAAGAAGAAGAAGTAGAAGAAGAATAAGGAAAATGAGAAGAAGGAATACAAGAAGAAGAAGAAGAAGAAGAAGAAGAAGAAGAGAAGAAGAAGAAAATGAGAAGAAGGAGTACAAGAAGAAGAAGAAAATGAGAAGAAGGAGTACAAGAAGAAGAAGAAGAAGAATGACAAGAAAGAGTACAAGAAGAAGAAGAAGAAGAAGAAGAAGAAGAAGAAGAATACGTAGAAGAAGAGAAAGGAGGAGAAGAAGAAGAAGAAGAAGAAGAAGAAGAAGAAGAAGAAGAAGAAGAAGAATACGTAGAAGAAGAGAGAAGAAGAAGAAGAAGAAGAAGAAGAAGAAGAAGAAGAAGAAGAAGAAGAAGAAGAAGAAGAAGAAGAAGAAGAGGAGAAGAAGAAGAGGAACAATCCGAAGAGTGATTACAAAATAATAAATTCGGAAATACATTCCCTAGTGAATTCGCCGAATGTATTGATCTGTCTATGTAAACAACCCTCATTCAACAAATACAATATAAACATCATTCCTCTCACATATATGTGTTACATATCACAATCATGTGCTTCACATGTATCACAAATACATAGAACATGTATCAATCCCCGAGTACATGAATGTATTCAGCATGTATATTTGTGTATTTGGTATCGAATTCATCTCTAAAGGTTCCATAGAACGGGAAGCTTATTCAAAGCTGGCTTTAGCTTTTTGTTAAATTAATAAAAAACATGTGTTCTTTATTTTGCAGTGTTTTTGTTCTCTTGTATTCGCTGTGTGCACGTAGGTGGTGGGGATAATAAAATCGACACCTGCGCTCACGCGGAATTTTAGTGAACGAAACCGGGTAGTTTAACATGAGAAAGGATAGGGAATAAGCATTTACAATGCATTTAAAGTACAGAGTGATTCAAAAAGAATACCACAACTTTAAAAACGTGTATTTAATGAACGAAACATAATAGAACCGTCTGTTATAATTCATTACAAAGGGTATTTGAAGAAGTTTTTTTTCACTAACAAAAAAGTTCTGAGATGTTCAATATGACACCCTCCATACTGTCGAGCAATATCAACCTAAAACATCCCTCAAACTCGTTCCACACTCTCTGTAGCGAATCAGGCGTAACAATTAGGTGAGCTGCTGTTATTTCTTGTTTCAAATCATAAATGGTGGATGGATATTGATGATTTGAAACAAGAAATAATAGCAGCTTACCAAACTGTTACACCTGATGTGCTACAGAGAGTGTGGAACGAGTTTGAATACCTATCGGGTTGATATTAGTCGAGTGTCTGAAGGGGGTTATATTGAACATCTCTGAACTTTTTTGTGAGTGAAAAAAACTTCTTCAAATACGCTTTGTAATGATGTATAACAGAAGGTTCTATTATGTTTCATTCGTTAAATACACATCTTCAAAGTTGTGGTATTCTTTTTGAATCACTCTGTATTGTCGTATTCCTAATTGTATAAATACCGTTCACAATAGTAATTGCGGTTTCTATTCCTTCCATACTTCCAAACGTAAAGTGATTCAACAAAGAAATCGGATCTAAGTTTTGAATTAATCAAGTGAAAAATCCAGTTCAAAAGCATATTATGATTGATTTGAAGTCTCGCGCCCATAATCCATTTCGGACATTGACCAATGGAAATTAATTCAGCTGTGGATGAACTACATCGTCTGCTGAGTCTGCTTGAAACATAACCTTCAAAGTTGGTTTTAAAACTTGAATTAAAGATTGTAATAATGATTAAGAACATGCGATATGTTAATTTTATCATTCCAAATATAATTCCACAATTGATAAGTAGGAAAAATAGCGACAGGGAATTCAATTTCAATTATAAACTAATTTTTACGTACTTGTTTGTTTGTCAATGGCTCAACAGCCCTATGTGGGCCTAGGCCTACCAGCTGGTTGCCAGTTTCACATCCACTTGACTGAATCAGCAGAGGTGAATGATCATTAACCAGAAAAGATGTAACGTGTGGTTAGCACATTGACATTTTACGTACTTGAGCCTATCCTTTACCATGTTAAATTACCTGGAAAGATTCATACGATTATCCGCCAGAGTGCAGCACCGTAGATGCTCACAGCGAATAGTTAGTAAATATTTTTCAAACATAGTATGACATTTTCCAATCTCATATTATTTTCATATTTTAATATTATATTTTTCGAACATTCTTTTCAAAACCTAGTATGTGTTTTTGTTGAGAGAAAAATTCTTATTTTAAATTTGTCGAATTTGTCGTTGGTCCACTTTACTGTATTTAAATTAATCACCCAGTTAAATTAACGGGACGTTCTGCAACTGGCCAATACTAAAAAATTTAAAGAATGAAGCTATGAAGCTACGAATGCCTTTATAACGTCTGCACCTTCCTGAGAAAATTATGCAATTTATATATTGTCAAGCAATCAGTCTGGAGATAATTATTTTCTTTCAATAATAAACCAAAACGAAAAGATGTTTTCTCTGGAAGACAAAATTAGGACAGACATTTAAGAACTTTTGAAAGTCTAGACGTGAATGAAGAGAAAGTAAGTGAAGGAGGGGGAGAGAAAGAGAAGAAAGATAAAGTGGAAGAGATAGACTGAGATAGAGAGGACAAAGAAGAGAGTGATAGAGTAATTCAGAGCGATGAGACAATGCGATGAGGGGAAAAGACAGATATTAAGAGCTTTACAAAGTCTTCTCCTGAGTAAAGAAGAAAGGAGGAATGAAGTGACAGAGAGGAGAGAGAGAGAGTGGAGAAAGAAAAAAGGGATCGTAACAGAGAGATGAGGAGGGAGGAGAGAAGAAGATGAGGAAGAGGAAGAAGAAGATGAAGACGGTGAAAAAGAAGAAGGAGGGGCTGAAGAAGAGGATGACAAAGAGACAGAAGAATAGGAAGAAGAGGAAGACTACGAAGAAAAAGAAGAAGTAGGAAGAGAAGGAGAGGGAGAAGAAGCAGAGGGAGAAGGAGGAGGAGGAGGAGGAGGAGAAGAAAAAGGAGGGGAGAAGAAGAGGAAGATGAGGTAGAGAAAAAGGAGGAGAAGAAGAACAAGGAGATGAAGAAAACGTAGGAGAAGAAGAACAAGAAGAGGTAGAAAAAGAAGGAGGAGAAACAAAACAAGGAGAAGAAGAAGAGGTGGAAGAATAAGAAGGACAGGAAGAGAAGGTGGAAGAATAAGAAGTAGAAGGAGTAGAAAGGTGACTGAAGGAGAAGGAAGAGAAGGGAAGGAGGAGGAAGTAGAAGAAAAGAAGAAGAAGAAGAAGAAGAAAAAGAAGAAAGGAGCAAGACGAAGTAGATGGCAGAGACAACAGAGCAAGACAACTTTAGATAATAAATGAAGTGCCAAAAGATCTTAACACCCTAGAAAATGGCACTTCAACAGAGTGGCGCTATTTATCAAACTTGGTGGCTCTTCGCTCTCTGATACAAACAACTTGAAGGAGTAGGAGAAGGAGGAGGAGAAGGAGAAGAGGAGAAGAAGGAGAAGAAGAAGAGAAGAAGAAGAAGAAGAAGAAGAAGAAGAAGAAGAAGAAGAAGGAGACGGAGGAGAAGAAAAGGAAGAAGTAGAAGAAGAAGAAGATCAAACAGAAGAAGGAGACGAATAAGAAGAAGAAGGAGACGAATAAGAAGAAAAAGAAGAAGAACAAAAAGAAGAACAAAAAGAAGAAAGAGACGAAGAAGAAGAAGAAGAAGAAGAAGAAGAAGAAGAAGAAGAAGAAGAAGAAGGAGGAGGAGGATAAGAAGAATGAGACGAAGAAGAAGAAGATGAAGGAGACGAAGAAGAAGACGAAGAAGAAGAAAAAGTAGACGAAAAAGGAGAAGCTACAATAATTAACTCAGATATAAATAGTAGAAGGAAAAGGAGAGTGATAAGAGGGAGATAATGGAGGAGTTGGAAGAGGAGAAAAAGGAGGAGAAAAAAGAGCATTAGGAGAAGACCGAAACAAAGATTAAAGGATGAAGGATGGAAAAACTTGATAAAATGCTAAAATGAGGAGTAAAACCGATCAAATAAGGAAATAATGATGAAAAAGGAGAAGAAGAAAGCGAAAAATGAAAAAGTGGTAAAGAAGGGATAGAGATACGACATGAACAACAAAGATACAATAGTGACGCGGAGAAGAAGAGGAAAACGAGAAGAGGAGTTTAAAAGGAATGAGAGGAGCAGAAAAGGAAGGAGAGGCAATCTTAAAGCGAAGAAAAAATAGAACATATAGATTGGGAAGTACGAGAACAAGGCGATGGAGAAGGATGAAGAAGAAGAGAACAAGAAGAGGACAAGAAAAGAAGAAGAGGAGAAGAAGGAAGAAGAAGAAGATGAGAACAAGAACAAGAAGAAGGAAGGAGAAGAAGAAGAAGAGGAGAAGAAGAAGGAAGAAGAAGAAGAAGAAGAAGAGGAGAAGGAGAAGGAAAAGAGAAGAAGAAGAAGAAGAAGAAGAAGAAGAAGAAGAAGAAGAAGAAGAGAAGAGACATAAATAGCAGCAGGAGACTGAACATTTTCGAGACAATGTCATCTTGGGAACTTCATTACAGCATGCGCTCTCTGGAAAATGTCCATGATGTTAGTGGATGGTAACATGGTGTAAGAAGGAAAAGCGGAAGAAGAAGGGGAGAAGACGATGAAGAAGAAGAAGAAGGAGAAGAAGAAGAAAAAGACGAAGGAGAAGAAGACGAAGAAGAAGAAGAACAAGATCAAGAAGAAGAAGAAGGAGGAGAAGAAGGAGAAGAAGAAGAAGAATTAGAAGAAGAAGGAGAAGAAGAAGATGGAGAGATTCGAGTAGAAGACTGTAGGGGGATTTGTCAAATTCCATGTACATCATAATGTAACTTCAGAGAGAAACTTCCTGTCCCAGAATTTTGGAAAATCTTGGGATTTGTCTTGGGGTCTTGAAATAAAGCCATACACTTATATTACAGAGTTGACTGTTTTTAGTAAAGCTGAAGCTCTGCTTGTAAAATTATCACTGTAAGGCTAGGCGTATACTGGTTAGTCAAGAAAAGACAAGACGAGATTAGTCACAGTACTTCACATAGATGCTTATGAAGCAACACACAATGAAGTCATTGCATCGGTGTGTGCTGCTTCATAAGCAAATATATGAATTACAGTGACTAAACGTGACTAATCTCGTCTTGCCTTGTCTTGACTAACCGGTGTACGCCTAGCCTAATACTAGTTTGAGGCGAAGAGTTTATCTACTCACTAGTCAACACAAGCTATGAAAAATTAATTTCAAAAAGTATAAAAATGAAGATTTAGAAAAAGGAACGATTATAATAAAGAAGGAATTCACTCCGTGCCGCTCACTTGGATTCTCTAAAATTCTTAGTTTTTAATAGTTGCTATTTTGATTATCTGACAATATCTTAGTCATACCAATGAAATCCTACCTTGTACAGTGATTACTGGTCACTGTACTACTTTCAGAAAAACCTTTCTAAGCTCTATCTATATGTGTCAATTCACAAATTCAAACTCAAGGGATTTAATAATTTAGTACATTTTATGCCAACAGATAGTGTCACAGGAAACTATTTCAGATTTTTATCAAATTACTCATAATTAGCAGCCTAGTTCAAGGTTATTCTATTGAATGGAATTTGATGGTGGGGCACACTGAGCTAAATTATCCATCTGGAGGTAGCACTGATTGAAAAAGCTGGGTTCCGCCTATTTTTTTCTTTCATTTTTTTTTTAATAGCATACTGTTCTTGAGAAAAAAATTCAATCCCCACTTTATTGCCAACTAAATTTTTTTGGTACTACATACTGTATTGGAAAGAATATTTCATCCTCAGTTTATTACCAACCTAACGAAATTAGACGGAACACTAATCCTGCTAGCAGCCCTAGCTTGTGCTACCTCCAGATGTATATAATTTAGCTCAGTGGTGGGGCACACAGCATTAGAGTAAAAGACGATTCTGACATCTTTGTTCGAGCCAATGTATATGAGATATAAGGACACAAAAAATGTGGGGGGGGGGATGGGAGAAAAAGAAAAATGGAGACGGAAGAGAGACAAGTGAAGAGGAGAGAGAGAGAAAAAAAGAAAAGAATAATAGATTAATTCAGAACGTTGAAACAAAGAGATGAAAGAGAAAGAAATCTACTCCTGAAGAGGAACGAAGGGAGGAAAAGAGAGAGAGGGAAAAGAGGAGAGTAATATAGTAATAAAGAACAGAGAGAGAGAGAGGGAGAAAAAGAGTGTAGTAGAGAAATACAGAACGATGCTGAAGAAGAGATGAGGTGAAGAGAGTAGGAGGAAGGAGACTGAAAAAGACGAAAGAGACTGAAGGAGCAAGAAAGAGGAGATTGAATAAAAATAAAAAGAATAAGGAGAAGTTGAAGAAAAAAGAAGAGGAAGAAGGAGGAGAAGAAGAAGAAGATGAAGGAGAAGAAGGAACAGAAGAAAAAGAAGACGAAGAAGAAGGAGAAAAAGAAGAGGAAGAAGACGAAGAAGAAAAGAAGACGAAGAAGAAGAAGGCGATTAAGAACAATGATAAAGAGAA
This sequence comes from Laodelphax striatellus, assembly GCA_017141395.1. NCBI lineage: Eukaryota > Metazoa > Arthropoda > Insecta > Hemiptera > Delphacidae > Laodelphax > Laodelphax striatellus. The sequence goes on from CM029543.1 coordinate 13,345,953, forward strand.
TATGGCATTAATATTGTGATAGAGAAGAAGAAAAATGGAATAGAGAGAGAAGAAGAAGGATGAGTAGCTGAAGGAGGAGGAGGAGGAGAAGAACACGTACGAGAAACAGAATAAATATGAGAGATGAGGTGGGGAACAAGGAGAAGAATGAGAAGAAGAGAGTGAAGCAGAATAGGGAGAAGGTGGAAAATAGAAGGAGTAGCCGTTGAAGTTGAAGAAGGATAAAAAAAAGAAGTCTAGAAGGAGGAGGACAAGCAGGGGGAGGAGAAAAAGGAGAAAGAGAATGAGGAGAAGAAGGAGGACGAGGAGTTGGAGGAGGAGGTGAAGGAGGAGTACTAGTAGGAAGCACACCCTTTCTTCCAAAACATGAAGAAAAAATAAAATAGAAAGAAAAAGAAGAAGATGAAGAAAAACGTGGAAAAGCTTAAGAATCAGAAGACGAAGAAACAAGTTGCAGAAGAAGAAGAAGAAGAAGAAGAAGAAGATGAAGGAGAAGAAGGAACAGAAGAAAAAGAAGAAAAGATAAACTGTAGTGTGTAGTAGAGGATATAGCCAATTAGGTTTCAGGGCATAAATCTTGCCTGCGCTTCCCTACTCACTTGAGAAGAGCTGAAGAGTAGCTCTTCTTCTCAGCTATCATTCTTATCTCTCGTCTCTATCTTTCCCCCCTGCCTCTCTTTCCGTCTCCTTCTTCCCGTTCTTCTTCGGTTTTATCTTCCACTTGTTCTTTTCCTTACTATTCTTTTTCTTCTTCTTCTCTTTCTCCTTCCTCTCTTCCTCCTTCTTATTCTTATTCTTCTACATCTTCTTATTCTACTTCTTTTACTACTTCTTCTTCTTCTTCTTCTTCTTCTTCTTCTTCTTCTTCTTCTTCTTCTACTACATCTTCCTCTTCTTTTCTGCTTCATCAGTTAATTCTTCTTCTTTTTTCTCCATCTCCTTATTCTACTTCTCCTTCTTCTCCATATTTTTCTTCAGCTCCATCTGCTACTCCCTCTTCTTCTCCAGCCAATGCCATTCTTTCTGATATTGTTCTTATTCCCCTTCCCTTTTCTTTTAAAAATTCACTCCATACACAATCGTGATTATACAGCCTTTGTAAAATCGAGTAAATTTCACAACCGATACTTCTTAATTAGTAGAACGATAAATTTCTCAAAAATGGTCTTAGGTTAAGGCTAGGCGTACACCGGTAAGTCAAGACAAGACGAGATTAGTCACGTTCAGTTACAGAAATCCACATAGCTGCTTATGAAGCAACACACACCGATTAGTCATTGCATCGGTGTGTGCTGCTTCATAAGCAACTATGTGAATTACTGTGACTAAACGTGACTAATCTCGTCTTGTCTTGTCTTGACTAACCGGTGTACACCTAGCCTTAGTAAGGGTGGGAACATGTCGGAGCTAGTCAGTCACTCCCTATATTTGGAGGCATATTAAATTGTTGCATTGCACATTGCATTTACATATCAGCACACACCGATGCAATGACTAATCGGTGTATGTTGCTTCATAAGCAACTATGTGAATTACTGTGACTAAACGTGACTAATCTCGTCTTGTCTTGTCTTGACTAACCGGTGTACGCCTAGCCTAAGTAAGGGCGGTAGTGACGTAAGCAGAATTCATGAGACAAGGAAGCAGACTATTATCAAAAATCTCCGACAATACAATTTCCCTGCTACCGCAAAGTGGGACAAATTTTATGAGCGGTTGTCATGGTTACAGCGACTAGATACTCAGTCGCTCCCTCATCGTTTCTCTCACTCTTCTTGTTTCTCTACTCCTTTCCATTCATCTACTTCTTCTTCTTCTTCTTTCTCTACTTCTTCCACTTCATCTCCTTCTACTTCTTCTTCTCCTTCTCCTCCTTTTCCTCCTCCTCCACCTCCTTCTCGTCTTCCTCCTCCTCCTCCTTCTTCTTCTTCTTCTTCTTCTTCTTCTTCTTCTTCTTCTTCTTCTTCTCACTGTTCTTCCTCTTCTTTTCCTTCTTCGTCTTCTTCTCCTTCTTCTTCCTCTTCTTCTTCTCCTTCTTATTATTCTTTGTCTTCTTTTCCTCCTCTTCTTCCCCTTCTTTGTCTTCTTCTCCTTCCTCTTCTCCTTCTTCTTCCTCTTCTTCTACTCCTTCTTATCATTCTTCGTCCTCCTCTACCTCTCCTTCTTCTTCTCCTATTCTTCCTCTTCCTCCTCTTCTCCTTCTTCCTCTTCTTTTATCCTTTGTCTTCTTCTCCTTCCTCTTCTCCATCTTCTCACTCTTCTTCTTCTCCTTCTTATTAATCTTCGTCTTCCTCTACCACTTCTTCTTCTTCTCCCTCTTCTTCTTCTTCTTCCTCTTCTCCTTCTTCCTCTTTTTTTTTCTTCTTCCTCTTCTCCTTCTTCGTCTTCTCCTTCTTCTCCCTCTTCTTCTACTCCTTCTCCTTCTTCTTCGACTTCCTCTAACTCTCCTTCTTCTTCTCCCTATTCTTCCTCTTCCTCCTCTTCCTCCTCTTCTCTTTCTTCCTCTTCTTTTTATCCTTTGTCTTCTTCTCCTTCCTCTTCTCCATCTTCTTACTCTTCTTCTTCTCCTTCTTATTATTCTTCGTCTTCCTCTACCACTTCTTCTTCTTCCTATTCTTCTTCTTCTTATTCTTCTTTCTCTTCTTCTTCTTCTTCTTCTTCTTCCTCTTCTCCTTCTTCCTCTTTTTTTCTTCTCCTTCTTCTACTCCTCTCTCCTTCTTCTTCCTCTTCTTCTTCTTCTCCTTCTCATTATTCTTCGTCCTCCTCTACCTCTCCTTCTTCTTTTCCCTATTCTTCCTCTTCTTCTCCTTCCTCTTCTCCTTCTTCTTCACCTTCTTCTTCTTCTCCTTATTATTCTTCGTCTTCCTCTACCTGTCCTTCTTCTCCTTAAGTTCCGCGCCCTTCATGAATTTTGAAATAATAAACCGATACAACGGAGTATCCAAGGACCCGATATTGTAGTGTATAGATTAACAGAAGAGACAGGACAGTACTTTCAAGAAATGTTCAAGTAGTAAACATAGTAGCTATTTTCTGCAATTGAGAGAAACGTTTCAACATTCGGATTACTTTCATAAAATTAGAATAGCCTATTGTAATAAATAATAGATAGATAGATAAATAACTTCATTTTCCACTTTCACATTACAAAAGTGTTGTGGGCGAAGTTGAGGCATGCAAGCCCCCTCTTCCACTTAATTCACGAATAAACATAATGAATAATTTCAAATCATCAATAATGAATTTATCACAATAAAAATTGTATGGATAATTGATTAAAACTTGAAATTCGTTAGCGAAAAATACTGCCCGGATGGTACTCGAACCAGTATCTCGGAATTGAATCTGGCTTCAAAGACGAGAACGTAGCCTTTACCAACTGCGCCATCAAAGCATATTGTTCAATACCTACAATAACCTATTCACTAGACTTACATCTTGCAAACACCAATTGTCCTTCTATTGCCATAGAATAATAAATTGTTTACCTGAAAAATTCATTCTAAATAGAATTACTAAGTGTTTAATTTATGAAATAAGGGAGTGGGTATGTAGGAAAGTTTACTTCGGACTTGAGATTTCAGAAGATTAATTGGCTTTTGTTCTAGTGTTTACATTGTTATATTGTATATACATTTATATTCTAGTGTTTATATTGCATATTGTTTCTTCTGGTACTAATTAAATTGTCTTATACATCCATCCAAATTACCTTTAAAATTTTTGAACTCTCTTCCAGAGCTCAAGCATTAGCTTTTCTGGGAGAGCCCATTATTTCAATATTAAAATAATAGAAAGCATTCGTTGAATATGTTTTAAAATTAGTTTATATTATAATTAGTTATTCATTATAAGAATGTTTTTGTTTCACTTGTGTGTAAAAAAGAATGGCAATAAAGCATTGGTATGTGAGGCTGAAGTTTGAGTAGTTCAATGCCATTATACTTCTCTGTAACATGTATTTGAAATGCAGTACCTATTTTTTGCTTGTAACTTTTTTTAAATTCAACCCTCAATATTCAAAAACAATAGGCTTCTCACTTCATCTATGAAAATATTATATTTCAAATCCTAAAAGTGTACGATCTTCCGTTCCTTAGTTATCGTGCGGACGGACGGACACCAGTACGATCGCATTATCAAGAACCCTATCGGGTCCTTAATAATCAATGAGAATGAACTCAGCTGTGAATAAACTACATCCTCTGCTCAATCAGTATGAAACATAACCTTCAAAGTTGATTTTAAAGCTTGAATTAAAGATTATAAAAATGTTTAAGAACATGCAATGAGTTCATTTCATCATTCTAAATATAAAACTCCACAATCAATAAGTAAGAAAAATAGCGACAGAGAATTCTATGTCAATTATAAATTGATTTTTATGCCTATCCTTTCCAATGTTAAAAGTACAGTATTTTTCGCACAAAAAATGCGCCAGAGCGTAACACCGTAGATGCTCACAGCGAATACTCATAACCAATAAGTAATTTTGATTCTGAGCAGAAATATTTTATATTTAAATTATTCGATCATATCTTATTCAATGAGATCTTATCTCATTATCAGAATAGAGAATTCATTCCCATAAATTTCATAATCCACATAGAATAATCAAATCTATAGTCTAAATCTCTCACTCTTTCTCCCTGATACATACTCTCTCTTCCTAGGTTAGAATACAGGGTAAGAGAGGAAGAGGTATAGATAGGAAGAGGCAGAGAGAGAGACAGAGACACAGAGAGAAAGAGAGAGAGAGAGAGAGAGAGAAAGGTCTGAGCCGTTAATAAATTCAAAAATAGTTGTGGGAGAGTCACTTTATTATCATCATCTTCTTCTGAAGTGAGTCGCCAATTTTCCCTCTTAATCAACTTCTTCCCTCACTTCTTCTTCTTCTTCTTCTTCTTCTTCTTCTTCTTCTTCTTCTTCTTCTTCTTCTTCTTCATCTTATTCTTCTTCCTCTCCACCTTCTTCATCTTCTTCTTCTTCTTCGTTGTCTTCTTTTGTTAGGGGAAGATGAATCTGCCTCTTTTCACGCTACGATGAATCTCAAAAGTGTACAAATCATCTGAAAACCATTCCCTTTTTCTTCTTAGTCTTCTTTATTTTCTATGTCTTACTTTTATTCTACATTTTCTCAACATTTTATTTGTACTCATGTCCCCGCTTCTTCATCTTCTCTTTTTTGTTCTTCTTCTTGGTCTTTAACATCCTTTTCAACCCTTCTCCCCCCAGGAGGTGTAAGGGGAAAAGAAGGAGGAGGCGGAGGAGCTGAAAGAGGAGGAGGAGGATGGGGTGGTAAGGAAGAAGAAGAGGAGAAGAACAAAGAGAAGAAAGAGACGATGAAAAAATAGGAGAAGAAGAAAAATACGTTCTTCAGCTAGCTAGAGAATAATTAGTGGAAAATTTCCGGAGACAAGAAAATTAACTAAAAATGTATAAAAAAAGACTTCCTGACTAATTACTGTGTCTTCTCTGTTCTGTGCATATTAAAACCATCGTAAATGAGGCTCCTTGCAAAACTTGTGGTTTCTTCAATATTCCACCCTTTTTCTACTTTCTCTCCTTTTCCATCCCCTTCTTATTCTTCTTCTTCTTTTTTGTCTTCTTCATCATCATTTTCATCGTCTTCCTCCTCATCATCATGATTTTCGTCTTCTTCCTCATCATCTTCTTATACTTCTTCTTCTTGTTCATCCTCCTTTTCTTCTTATCTTTCCTCTCCTCTCTATTCTTCTTCTCCTTCATCACCTACATCTTCTTCTTCTTCTTCTAGATCCCCTTTCTACCTCAACTACATCTTTTTCTTTTTTTCTTCTTCTTCTACTCTACTAATTCTTCTTCTTGTACTTCTCCTACATATTCTTCTCCTTATATTTCTCCATATGGTCTACGCACAGGCACTAGCCCATGCAGACCATTTTCATATAATTCTTATTGTACTCATCTATCCTCTTCGTTACCTGTGTACATTATAATTCCATTGATGAGGCATGTAAGGATGATGGTTGATGAAATTGTTGTACTTTAATTCATTCTATGTCTCGAGTACAGTACGTTTATTTTGTATCCTGTCAATTTTTGAAATAAAGAAGTTTCTGTCTGTCTGTCTGTCCTCCTTCTTCTCCATCTTCTTCTTCTTCTTTTTCTTCTTCTTCTTCTTCTCTTTCCTTTTCTTCTTCTTCTTTTTGTCTTCTTCATCTTCATCATCATCATCATCATCATCTTCTTCTTCCTCATCTTCCTCTCCTTTTTTCTTGTTCATCCTCCTTCCCCTTTCCTTATTTCCTCTCCTCTCTATTCTTCTTCTTCTTCATCATCATCTTCTTCTTCTTCTACATCTACTACTACTTTTTTTTCTTCTTCTTCTTCGTCTTCTTCTTCTTCTTCTTCTTCTTCTCCTACTACTACTACTACTGCTTCTTCTTCTTCTTGTACTTCTCCTACATATTCTTCTCCTCCTTCTTCTTCTACCAATACTACATCTTTTTCTTCTTCCTTCTTCTTCTTCTTCTTCTTCTTCTCTACTTTATCTTCTTCTTCTTCTTCTACTTCTACTACATCTTCTTGTTCTTGATGATTTTGTTCTTCATCTTCTTCTACATCTCCTTCTCCTCCTCCTCCTCCTGCTTCTTCTACATCTTCTCCTCCTCTTCTTCTACGCCATGCGCCTTCCACAAAAACATCCCTCTACAAGCCAGCAGTTCAATTCAATGCAATTTCATTGGCTGAAAGTAGTGCTACCAAAGTTTGAGATTGGTTGGCAGCTGAAGGAAGTGATTCTTCGCCAATTGGCACTTCATAACAAGTTTCACTGACTGAGCCCTGGGGATCAATGCTCTGTCATAGGACGGGAAGCCGACCGCTGTTGAAAACTGTGGTGATACCTTTTCCCACTTCTCTATCTTCTTCTTCTTCTTATTTTCTTCTTTTGTTCTTGCTCTTTCTCTTCTTCTTTTTCTCATTCTTCTTCTTCATCTTCTTCTTTTTCTTCTTCTTCTTCTTCTTCCACTCTTCTTCTTCTTCTTCTTCTTCTTCTTCTTCTTCTTCTTCTTCTTCTTCTTCTCCTTTTCTTCTTCTTCTTCCACTCTTCCTCTTTTCTTCTTCTTGTTCTTCTTCTTCTTGTTCTTCTTCCTTACACTCTTCCTCTTCCTCTTCTTCCTCCTCATCTTCTTGTTCATCTTGTTCCTCTTCTTTTTCTCTTTTCATTCTTCCGTCTTTTTCTTCTTAATCTTCATGTTCTTCCTTATTATCATCATCTTCTTATTGTTTTTCTACTGGTTGTAATTCTTCTTCATCTTCTTCTTTTTCTTATTCCTCTTCTTTCTTTTTCTCTTCCTTTCCTTGTTGTTGTTCTTCTTCGTCGTGTTGGTTTTCTTCTCCTTCTTCTTGTTATTAATCTTCTTCTCCTTCTTCTTCCTCTTTTCCTTGTATTTTTTCGTCTTCTTTGCAATCTTCGTAATTTCACTTACTGCTGCACCTTATCTTCTTCCTCCTCCTTTTGCCATCCTTCTCCCTTCTCACTCTTTCTCTTCCTTATTTTCATTCCCCTTCTTATTCTCCTCCTTTATTGTTCGCCTCTTCTTCCAACATCTTATCTTTTCTTCTTCTTCTTCTTCTCCTTCTTCTTCTTGTTCTTCTTCTTCTTCTTCTTCTTCTTCTTGTATTTCTCCTAAATATTCTTCTTCTCCTCCTCCTCCTCCTCCTCCTCCTCCTCCTCCTCCTCCTCCTCCTCCCGCTGGTCCTTCTCTTTTTTCTTCCCCTCATTCACTTCACCTACCTCCTCCTCCAGCTCCTCCTTCTCCTCCCCCTCATCATCATCCTGCTCCTTCTTATCTTCCTCTTCCTTCTTTTTCTCTTTACCATCGCTTTGTCCTCCTCCTCAACCTCTGCTCCTCCTCATCGTCCTCCTTCTTCTCTTCCTTTCCTTTATCCTCCTCATCCTTCTCCTCCCTTCCTCCCTCTTATTCTCCATTTCTTCTTCTTCTTCCTCTCTCCCCTTATCTATCTTCTCCTCATTCTCTTCCCTCTCCTTCTCCTTCTCTTTCTTCTTCATCATCACCTCTGTCTCCTCTCGCACCTTCTCTTTCTCATTATTTTGCTTCTTCTCCTCCTTCCTCCTTCTCCTCCTCCTTATTCTCCTCCTCCTTATCCTCCTCCCCTCCTCATTCTCCACCTTTTTCCTTCCATCTCTTTATCCTCCTCCTCCTCCTCCTCCCTCTCTCAATTTCATCGGCTCACCTCCTTCTCTAGCACTTTCATTGCAATGAATTCAAGTGTTAAATTCTTAGGATACAAAGAGTTCAACTTGAACAACCCCAGGATATAATAGGGAGACGCATTAAAAGTCCATTATAATTTTATCGATGAAAATGTTCCCATTTTCATCGCAGTAATAAATAATGGATTGTCCTTTTGCACTCAGAGAGAGAGAGTAAGAGAGACAGATACACAGAGAGAGAGAGTGAGTGAGAGAGTGATTGGATTCCATTAGTCATGTGAAGAACAAAATACAGTATTTTACAGAGATGTATAGTTACAGTGTTGCCATTTGTGTGAAGCACTCCATAAAAATAAGTGGAGATCATATTTTTCCCGCCGCCGCCATACTTTTGCCAAAAGTTTTGAATTTTGATATGGGATTACAGGCAAACATAAACCCATTCACTCATTTCTCAAACTTATTTCGAGAGAAACAACATCAAGACTAACGTTTCTACCATTAAAAATAGTCTCTCTACTCTTCGCAATGCTTTAAAAACTAGAAATGATGAAAACTAATAATGGCAAAGGCAAAATGTAGGTTAGAAGTGAATCTTATATCATAACATAATAATGATCAGCTTGTCATTCCAATGCAAATCTTATGGGAATTGGCAAAAGTATGGCGGATTTGTAGGAGCTAACCAATCAAAAGTGTGACATGTAATGTCCACACTGTGACTATACACTCTCTGTATATAGAACCAATAAAATTAGCCTACTCAACAATTGTACATAAAATAATGAATAATTCAACTTTAAAAATAATTGAACTTCTTGGGGGAGCGATTCCCTTTCCTAAGTGGCATAGGCGAGTCTAATCGGTGATATTAGATAAGATACAGCGCCTACCACTCCCGTTGTAACGGTGACCGGCTCCTCTAACTACAAAAATATTTATAAGCTTCAAATTCGCTTCCCGGTGGTTCGGAACCTACCTAAAGCTGTAGGTCCATTCATCTCTCATCATCATCCTTCCCATTACCCACGCACAAGCTTAGAGCATAAGGCTAGGCGCACACCGGTTAGTCAAGACAAGACAAGACGAGATTAGTCACGTTTAGTCACTGTACTTCACATAGTTGCTTATGAAGCAACACACACCGATTAGTCATTGCATCGGTGTGTGGCATGTAAAGCAGCTATGTGGTACTGTGACTAAACGTGACTAATTCGTCTTGACAGTGTGCCTAGCCTTAATTTATGATCCTAGCAAAAAAAAAAAATGGAAAGCGAAATTATAACGATGTGAATGATTCTATTAAGAAAAATCGTTAATTAGAGGTTTAAAAACCAATTAAACCCAGTTTTCCCAGTAGAAGCTGATTGAAACTACTATGCTATATAAATTATAGTAGATGACAAATCCAAATCCAAGTTATTAATGGACCCTTCTCTCGCTAGTGCTATATTGAACTGTAGGGAAATCAACACTGGCCTGCAGCTGTTATGTACAAATAATTGAAAAGTTTAGAGCCAATAATAGCGGTTAGTTGAAGTGCGAGTAATGTCATAAGTTACGGGTCACTGAGTCTCATATGGAAAACGTCATCATCATCATCAACACAGGTACTGATGACGCATTTCAACCTCTCTCTCACTCTCTCTGTCTCTCCACCTCCTCCTCTTTTTTTACACTCTATAACTCTCTTCTTCTTAATACCCTAATTTCTCTTTTTCATCTTCTTTTTCTTATTCTTCCTCCTCCTCTTTCTCCTCCCCTTTCTCCTCCTCCATTCTCCTCCCCTCTCTTCTCTTCCTGCTCCTCCTCAACCTCCTTCTCCTCCACTTCCTCCTCCTCATCCTCCATTTCCTCCTACTCTCTCTCCTCATCCTCCACCTACTTCTCCTCCCTTTCTCCTCCTCCTCCCCCCCCTTTCTTCTTCTCCTCCTCCACCCCTTTCTCCTCCTCCTTCTCCTCCCTTTCTCCTCCCTCCTCCTCCCCCTTTCTTCTTCCTCCTCCACCCCTTTCTCCTCCTCCTCCTTCTCCTTCTCCTCCCTCCACCTCCTTCTCCTCCCTTTCTCCTCCTCCTCCCTTTCTCCTCCTCCTCCTCCCTTTCTCCTCCTCCTCTTCCTACTCCTCTTCCCCCTCCTCCTCTCCCTCCTCCTCCTTCTGCTCCTCCTCCTACTTCTCCTCCTCATCATTATCCTTCTCCCTCTCAGTTTCCTCCTCTTCCTCCTCCGCCTACTCCTTCTCCTCAACCTGCTATTTATCCTCATTTCCCCTTTCTTCTTCTTCTCCTTCCTCCTCCTCCTTCTCCTTCTCTTCCTCATTATTTTCCTCCCCCCTCTCATTCTCCTCCTTTTCCTCCTCTTCCTCACCACTCTTATCCTCCTTCTCCTCCACTTTTTCTCCTGCTCCTCCTTTCCCTTTTCATACTCCTCCTTTTTCTCCTTCTCCTCCTACTCCTCCTCGTCTTCCTCCTACTTATAATATGAAAGAATCAATTTCAGAAATATTTCTAAGCAAACGTCGATATCAAGGGTATTTTTGTATTTTATTTTGATTATTTCAAAGTCAAAATTCAGAAATCATTTCAAAATCATCCACATCAAGTTCGAACTTTTTTAGTTCAGTCGTTCTTAAAACTCTAAAAAAAGCCTTAAAAAACTCGTCAAAAACGCAAAGAATAACTGGAAAAATGTCAATATCAGGCGTAATTTGAGAATGACTTTGAAATACTTCAACTCAATTCTTCCTAATACCTTAGCTGAAACTGTGTACAAGGTTTAAACGTTCTTAGTTCAGTCGTTGTTAAAAAATCAGCAAAAACGCATTGAAAACGTAAGGAAAACTGCAAAAATGCCTACTCTCACTTCATCGAAATGGATACACGACAAGACAAAATGGCGGAACAACGCTTTAAGCTCTGTGATTGGCCAAGACTTGCTTACTCCCACTCAAATGAAATGGATACTTGACAAGACAAAATGGTGGAACAACGCTTTCACTTGCTGGAGCTCTGTGATTGGTCGATACTTGCTCACTCCCACTCAGAGCGGTTCGCCAATCAGAGACGCTCTTATACTGTGACAAAAGCTAGCCTGTTCCCTACCAGCCACTTCTTACCTACAATTTGCCTTTGCCAGCGTAAGTAAGTTTTCATCATTTCATGCTTTAAAATCAATATCATGAGTAGAGAGTATATTTCTAATGTAAGGCTAGGCGTACACCGGTTAGTCAAGACAAGACAAGACGAGATGAGTCACGTTTAGTTAAAGTACTTCACATACAATACTGCTTATGAAGCAACACACACCGATTAGTCATTGCATCAGTGTGTGCTGCTTCATAAGCAACTTTGCGAATTACTATGACTAAACGTGACTAATCTTGTCTTGTCTTGTCTTGACTAACCGATGTATGCCTAGCCTTAAAAAAATATTATTGAAATATGATTGAGAAATATGTTTCAAAAATGAATGAATCAGTTCAAGTTTGCCTGTAATTCCATATCAGAATCTATATCTCTATATAAAGCGAAGTGGCTCCAACTCACTCACTCATTCATCAGCAGAACTAAAAATCTACTGAACCAAATGCGTTCAAATTTTGCATGCATGTTCAGTCGGAGCTTTAGACGCGCCTAAGAACGGATTTTGAAAACATCCCAAAGATATGCCCAATATTCGCGTTTTTCTAGCGATTTTGTGCGTTTTCTCAGCTTTTTCGAGAACTAATTGGCAGAAAATGTTGAAATTTGGTACTTAGGTTCGTTTAAGGTCTAAAAATAATATGTTTACTGTGTCTACGGGGGCGAAGCCCCCTGGTGAGCGCGGAGCGCTCACTATGTCAATGGCTGCCAGGGGTCTAGGGGGCGGAGCCCCCTGGCTAGCCTGCTGGCTAGTTCAAGAATAATTTTGCAAAAGTTTGGTGATGGTTGGATATTCGAACATGATGATGATGATGATGATGATGATGATGATGATGATGATGATGATGATGATGATGATGATGATGATGATGATGATGATGATGATGAATGTTTCAACACACTGTTATGGACGTTTTCACACCAATATTACAAAATAAATTGTGATTATACAGTGTTTGCAGCACAAGCTGTATCTAATAAACCGATGCATTTGACATATTATTGGTTTGCGAAAGGACAATAGTCATTACTGAACCATTAATTGGATTCTAACCTTATCAAAGGGGTTATTATTTGCTCATTACCCTTTACAATATTATCACTAACATTAATTAAATATTCCGTATTATGATGTCTTTCAAACAAAGCACTCAAACAATACTGCAAATGAATATAGAAGATCGTTGAAAAGCGATGTAACATGTAACTCATGTAAATAGTAGTGGCGAAGCGTGGTATACCTATTTGGTCATCGCCGGGTATATTTCCCATGACCAAATAAGTATACCACGCATCACCACGGGTAAATAGATATACCAAGATTGTGTATTGATATTCAAACAACATTAAATAAATAGAGCCTTGTATCTCTGAATATATTGCTTTTTATTGTTGTTGTTGTTGTTTTTGTTGTTGTTGTTGTTCTTCTTCTTCTTCTTCTCTTTTATCTTCTCCTTCTTTATATTCATATATTGGCAAGATAAATTACAATGTGGGAAGAATCAACAGATATTGGTACAGAACTGCTTCTCTACCAAATTTTGATAAATAGTCCAGAGGTTATGTTGTTGATTCATCGTACTGAAATTTATCATCTCCTTATTCTTATTTCTTCTTCTTCTTCTCCTTGTTCTTATTCTTCTTCTCCTTCATCTCCCCTTCTTTTCTTCTTTTCCGCTTCTTCTTCTTCTCCTTCCTCTTCTCCTTCTTCTTCTCCTTCTTCTTTACCCTCTTTTCTTTTTCTTCTCCATCTTCTTCTTCTTCTTCTTCTTCTTCTTCCTCTTTTCTCCTTCCTCTTCCTTATTGGAATATATATTATGGTTCAACATCTTCTCCTTCTTCTCTTTCTTTTTATCCTTTTTCCTCTTCTTCTCCTTCTTCTTCTCCTTCTCCTCCATCTCCTTCTTCTTCTTCTTCTTCTTCTTCTTCTTATCCTTCTTCTTCTTCTTCTTCACCTCCTACTTCCTTTTCTTCTTCTTCTTCTTCTTCTTTTCTTCTTTTCTCTTTTCTTCTCCTCTTCTTCCCCTTCTTTCCACCTCCTCTTCTTCTCCTCCTTCTTCTTTTCTCCTCCTCCTTCTTCTTCTTCTTCTTCTTCTTCTTTTCTCCTCCATCTTCTTCTTCTTCCTCTCCTTCTTTTTCTTCTTTTCTTCTTCTTCTTCTACTTCTTCCTCTTCCTTATTGGAATATATGGTTCAACATAATATGATGCCACATGTATTCCTGAATAAACATAGTGACGAAGCTCTATAATGATATATTCTGAATAAATATTGGAGTTTACGTTCAAACATGTGATGCCACATGTACCTACTACATAAATACAAACATAATAATGTTGATATAACCGTTTATTACGATTTAATTATTATCTAATGGCTTTGTCGTCTCTCATTGTTATTTCAAAGGTGGAAATTGCATTGAAATTTCTAGCTATTTGTAAAACGAGCTTCATTGGTTAATTTCAAACGTAATTATCTCTTGGAATGAGATATATGAGGTAATATCAGTATAAATAGAACAGAGAAATGTATAGGTATATTAACTCCATTTAGCGGATTGCGAATAAATTCCATTTAACATTTCTAAGGTAACGAGTGATGTTCTGTTAAATTTTTTTCTCATGAATACTGTATAGCAGGATTCTTTTAAATTGTCAGAAACAGCTGATTGATGTACGCTCGTTTACTAACGTTAAATCAGATGTTTTCTGACAAGTTAAATGAATCCTGCTATATACAGAGTGTTTCTAAAATAGACCGGCAAACTTCGTGAGCGGTTTTCTGACATTGAAATTAAGAATAAAGTTCCAGTAAACATGGGTCCTAAAATGCTTTTTTCCCCCCTAGTCGCCTTTTTGTTTTCCACTTTTCATTTATTTTTCTCCAGAATGGTTTGACTAATTTTGTTTAAATTAGGGCATGGTCAAGGCCAAGATGAAGGTTTACTGTAAAAAAATGAAGCAACCATATCTGACGAAATATTTCAAAATGGCGGGTAACAAGTTTTCGAGTTATTTCAATAATTTAAAAATTAAAATGTCCGCCAGTCTGCGAGAGCATTTTCATAGTTGTTTAATATTGTGTAATATCGAACAAAATACTGTTTATTCAAGTTTTGACGGGATTAGTTTACTGTACCTTCAGGCTAGGCGTACACCGGTTAGTCAACACAAGACAAGACGAGATTAGTCACGTTTAGTCACAGTACTTTACATAGTTGCTTATGGAGCAACACACACCAATTAGTCATTGCATCGGTGTGCTGCTCAATAAGCAACTATGTGAATGACTGTGACTAAAAGTGACTAATCTCGTCTTGTCTTGTCTTGACTAACCGGTGTACGCCTAGCCTTAGAGATCTCTTATTCAACTTTTGATGGGATAGTTTAATGTAGACTACCTGTAGAAATCATAAAGAGAAACTTTATTCTGAATTTAGAAATAGGGAAAGAAATAGCTTATGAAATGAGGAAAATAGCTGGGAAAATGTGAAAATGGGTTGAGGAAAAATGAAGGAACAGATGAAAAATGAAAAAAAAACTTGGTAAATGTCTGGATTCAACTTAATAAAGAGTTGGAGCACGAAATATCATCCGAAATAGCCAGCAAAAAAAACTCTGTCTGCACAGCTACAAAGAAGTGGAAGTGATGAGGAGGAGGAGGAGGGGGAGGAGTGGAGAAAGGGGGAGAAGGAGAGGGAGGAGAATGAGAAGAAGGAGAGAAAGGAAGAAGATAAGAAGGGGGAGGTGAATAATAAGAAGGAGAAGGAGGTGGTGGAGAAGAAAGACAAGAGAAAAAGTAGGAGGAGGAGGAGGAGGAGGAGAAGAAGGAGAGGAGGAGGAGGAGGAACAGAAAAGAAGATGAAAAGAAAAGGGAGGAGGGAGGTGGAGGATAAGAATAAGAAGAAGAAGACGGAGGATGAGAAGAAGGAGGAGGAGGGAGGGAGAATGAGAAGAAGAAGTAAGGGAGGAGGTAAAGGAGAAGGGTGAGGAGGAGGAAGAGGTGGTGGAGGAGGAGGTGAAAACCAGAGAAAAAAGAAGGAAGGGGAGGTGGAGGATAAGAATAAGAAGGAGCAGGAGGAGACGGAGGAGGAACAGAAAAATGAAGATGAAAAAGAAGAAGGAAGAGGAGAAGGAGGTGGAGGATAAGAAGGAGGAGGAAGAGAAGGAGGAGGAAAAGAAGGATGAGGAGGAGTAGGAGAAGAAGCAGAAGATTAGAAAGAAGAACAGACAGATGTAGAAGAAGAAAAATAACAAGAAGAAGGAGAAGAAGAAGATGAGTAAAAAGAAAAAAGGAGAAGAAGCAAAAGTTCAACAATAAAAAGCAACATAGAAGTAAAAATAATATGTTACTCATGATGAAAAATTATATCATTTATCTCTTGACAGCTAAAGAAAAACATATTTCCACTTTCTTCCCCACTGATGCTGGATAGTTTTCCAGCGTTGTCTCAGTTTTTACGTCGCTCTGTTTCATTTTGTCTTGCTATAGAGGTGAGGAGATGGAAGATAGTTACAGAAAGAGAAAGATAGAGAAAGAGGAAGTGAATGTTAGTGTCTTAGAGAAGACACTAAGAGAGAGAAAGAGAAGAGAGACAGAAGACAGAAGAAGAGAGAGAGAGAGACAGAAAGACAGGAAAGAAACAATATGTCAACTCACTAAATGAGAGAACGCTCTCATAAATTCATTTGTTTTTCCATTACTGTCTCTACTCTTTCTTACTTTTCCTACTATTTCTACTTTTGTCAGTTGTCTTCTTTCTGTCATTTTCATTCCTTCTTATCATTCGAACCACGGATCATTTGATCAGAACGAGAAGGATAAAGAAGGAGGACAAGATGATGAAGAAGAAGAAGAAAAATAAGTAGAATTAGAAGAAAGAGAAGAAGATGAAGATGAAGAAGAAGAAGGAGGAGGAGGAGGAGGAGGAGAAGGAGGAGGAGGAGGAGGAGGAGGAAAAGGAGAAGGAGAAGAAGGAGGAGGAGAGGAAGAAAAAGGAGAAGATAGAGAAGAAGATGAAGAAGAAGAAGATGGAGAAAAATAAATAGAAGAAATAGAAAAAGGATAAGAAGAAGAGGTAGGAGGAGAAATAAAAGATAGAAAGTAGAAGAAGGGAAAGAAGAAAAAAACAAGAAGAAGAAGTGTGTCACAAGAAGCCTCTATTAGTAAGACTGTGAAGAAGAAAAATGAAAATGCTAGTAAATGAATAAGGAAAGAGGCTACGAATAGAGACGAGGGAAAAAATCGTAGAGAGAGTGAAACAGTGGGGAGAAGTGAAAAAGATGATAATAATAAAGTGAAACAGGACGGTGGAGTCAACCAACTTTCATAGCTAACTGCAAACAAAACAAAAACTAATTAAGCTACAGCTCTATATTAATTAACTGATCCCGGACTCCAACTTAGCTGCTACTCTGTTATTCTTATTTCCCATTCTACTTTTGTTTCTTTTTCTTCTTATCCTCCTTCTTCTTCTTCCTCATTTTCTTCTTCTTCTTCTTCTTCTTCTTTCTCCTCTTCTTTTCTTCTCCTCTTCTTGTACTTCTTCTTCTTCCTCTTCCTATTCTTCTTCTCCTTCTTCTTCTTCTTTTTCTTCTTCTTCTTCTTCTTCTTCTTCTTCTTCTTCTTCTGCTGTAGAGTGTATGTAGTTATCATCATTTTACTTCTGCTATGGATGAAGTTCTGTCCCAAAAGAAACGTTAAAAATTAAAACGCTAGCTGAATTTTCAATCCAGAATTTTTCTCTTCTGTTTCTCCTTTTCTCTGGCTCATTTTTCTCATTTGATGAATCAAATTCAGAAAATGTCATATGATGCAAAAAGGGAATGAAAAAAATTTAATATGAATTACGAACTGCTACAGAATAATAGCGAAATGATACAGACATAATATTGGAGTAATATTGGTTTAATGAACCAATTTCCATATCCTATAGAGGAAATAATTATTTGAAATTATCAACACTAATGTAACATTTACAAGTCTCAGTGTTCCATTACAATAATGATCAATTGCGAACGAGTAATTACATCCCGAGAGTGAAATGAAGATAGAATGACGAAGAAACTAAGGAGAAGAAGAAGAACAAGAACAAGAAGAGGAAGGAGGAAGAAGAAGGAAGAAGAGAAGAAGAAGAAGAAGAAGAAGAAGAAGAAGAAGAAGAAGAAGAGGAAGAAGAAGGAAGAGAAGAAGAAGAAGAAGAAGAAGAAGAAGAGAAGAAGAAGAAGAAGAAGAAGAAGGAGAAGAAGAAGAAGAAGAAGAAGAAGAAGAGAAGAAGAAGAAGAAGGAAGAAGAAGAAGAAGAAGAAGAAGAAGAAGAAGAAGAAGAAGAAGAAGAAGAAGAAGAAGAAGAAGAAAGAAAGAAGAAGGAGAAGAAGAAGAAGAAGAAGAGAAGAAGAAGAAGAAGAAGAAGAAGAAGAAGAAGAAGAAGAAGAAGAAGAAGAAGAAGGAAGGAGGACACGACCGAAGAAACGTCTAAGAGGAAATTTGATCCACTTCCCGCCAAAATCACAACTTTCGACCGAAGTTTTGGCGCCAATTTCTGACGGGAAACTTCTACTATACGTCTTTACTTGTGTATTCTCTACTTATTCTTCTTCATCTACTTTTTCATTTTCTATCTCTTCTAGAGCAATAGAATAAAGCCTGGTTTTCATTAGTAGAGTTAGTGGTAGAGTAACTAGCATACTAACTCTACCGTACTAACTCTTCTCTACTTACTTGGTACTTTTAAAAACAAGTACTCTACCATCACCTTACTCTACTATGAACGTTTTCATTGGGAGAGTTCACAAGATAGTTGGTACTCGCCCAGGGAACTCTACCACTAACTCTACTAATGAAAACCAGGCTTAAGAGCTAGAAGAAGAAGTTCATGATTGAGATGTGGGAGAAATGAGAGAAATAGAGTAATTGAGAAAGAAAAAGTAGAATATCAAGAGAAAGAGGGAAAGAAGGGGAAGGAGAAGAGGAAGAAGAAGAAGAAGAAGAAGAGAAGAAGAAGAAGAAGAAGAAGAAGAAGAAGAAGAAGAAGAAGAAGAAGAAGAAGAAGAAGAAGAAGAAGAAGAAGAAGAAGAAGAAGAAGAAGAAGAAGAAGAAGAAGAAGAAGAAGAAGAAGAAGAAGAAGAAGAGAAGAAGAAGAAGAAGAAGAAGAAGAAGAAGAAGAAGAAGAAGAAGAAGAAGAAGAAGAAGAAGAAGAAGAGGAAGGACGGAGAAGAAGATGAAGTAGAAGAAGAAAAATAAGTAGAAGAAAGAGAAAAAGTAGAAGAAGAAGATGAGGTAGGAGATGAAATAGAAGATAGAAAGTAGAAGAAGAAAATGAAGAACAAAAAGGAGAAGGCGGAGAAAAAGGAGGAGGAGGAGGAGGGAAAGGAGAAGGAAAAGGAAAAGAAGAAGGAGAACAAAAAGGAAATGAAGAGCAAGAACAAATAGGAAAATAGAATGGCAATTTATTAATTGACTCGTTGATCATAAAATACGACTCAGCTCATCATAATAGTGAGAGCTCAATTTCATCCTTCCGTTGCTTTGTTTCACTGTGTCACATGCTAGTGAATAATTCCATCAGAAATGACAAACAGTGACAGGCCATTTTGACATTAATTGAAACCCACTATCCCGGTTGACGCTTCCAGCCAAATTAGAAAATTGTCAAATCGTTGATATCTCTTCCTGTGTAGTAGAGAAGGTGTTACTGTGTATAGCAGGATTTATTCTACTTGTCAGAAAACAGCTGATTTAACGTTAGTAAACGAGCGTACATCAATCAGCTGTTTTCTGACAATTTAAAAGAATTCCGCTATTAGTGTAGTGTAGACGTGTAGTGAAGGTATTGTTCTTCTTCTTCTCTGTGTTCTTCTTCACCACCCTCCTCTTATCCTCCTTCTTCCTCCTCTTCTCCTTCTTCCTCCACCTCTTTTACTTCTTCTTCTGCCTCTTAATATTCTCCTTCTTCTTCATTCTCCGCTTCTTCTTCTTTTTCTCCCTCCTCCTTTTCTTCTTCTTTTTCTCCCCCCTTTTCTTTTCCATCCTCTTCTCCTTCTCCCTCCTCTTTTTCTTTTTCTTCTCCCTCTTCATCTTCTTCTTCTTCTACTCCTCCTCCACTTCTCCTCCCACCTCTTCTTCTTCTTCTTCTTCTTCTTCTTCTTCTTCCTCTTCCTCTTCTTCTTCTTCCTCTTCTTCTTCTCTCTCTTCCTCTTCTTCTTCTTCTTCCTATTACTCTTCTCCTTCCTCTTCTCTTCTTTCTCCTCCTCTTTACTTCTTCCTCCTCTTCATCTTCTCCTCCTCCTCTTTTTTTTCTTCCTCTTCTCTACTCCTTCTTCCTCTCTTCTTCTTCTCCCTCCTCCTCCTCCTCTTCCTCTCCTTCTTCTCCTCCTCCTCTCTCCTTCTCCCTCCTTTTCTTCTTCCTCTTCTTCTGCTCCCTCCTCCACTTCTTCTCCATCCTCTTCTTCTCCTTCTTCCTCTTCCTTTTCTTCTTCTTCTTCCTCTTTTTCCATCTCTCTCTCTCTCTCTCTCTCTTCTCTTCTTCTCTTCTCCTCCTCCTCCTCCTCTTCTTCATTTTCCTCCTCTCTTCCTTCTTCTTCTGTTTCTTCTTCGTCATCCGTACATGTACACTTTCCTTTGCTAAATTAGTTGCTTGAGCCGCCATTGCTGTGACGTCTGTTTGCACCGCCCATTGTGGGAGGAGCTTGTCTAGGCCAATGGCAGTCGTTCACCTGGATAGGCCGTTCAACTCCCAATCACAGCGCTCGGTCACTAGTATGAATTCTGTTGCTCTTTACTCTAGTTTCAGTTTAACAGAAATTGATAATGGTGTAACAACCGAAGCTGGTATCTCGTTGTTTTAATAAATTTGTGGTTTTGACAAATTCCATTCTTTCTCTTCTGTTACTCATAAATTAAAATATCTCTGGTATCTAATGAGACAATAAGATACCTTTATTTTTAAAAAGAAAATTCCGTATTATGCTGAGAGTTTTGGTATTTTGGAACATTGAAGTTTTTTCTTATCTGTTTTAATGTTGCCTTGCTCTACAGAGACTGTATAGTCACAGTGTGGCCATTGATTGGTTGACTCGGACAAATCCACCATACCTTTTCAAATTTCACTTAAATGATATGCAAATCATAAAATGTTAATTTGAGTGATTCACTCAGCTAGCATTCACACTAGCTTTGCTAGGGGTTTTTCAAGCATTTAAAGCAATACCAGGAGTAAAGAAACTATTTTTAATGTTGTTTCTTCTTAAAATAAGTTCGAAAAATGAGTGAATGGGTTCAGGTTTGCCTATAATCCCATATCAAAATTCAAACATTTGGCAGAAGTATTTCGATGACAGTGGAAAAAATGTTTCAACACAGTCTTATGAACCCTTTCAAACAAATTACCTTATTATTAATACAGTTTCTGTATTCTAATGGATTCTCTCACTATCACTCTAATTGCCCATTTCTGAATTCTAAATATCAGTACTTGAATACCTGCCTTGAACTGTCAGAATAATCAACAAGCAATCTATAATTTATCATTTATTTACTATAATTTAATTTATTGACCGAGCGAAGCGAAGTCTGAGTGAAGTGAAGTCTTGTTTCAAGTCGAT
This sequence comes from Laodelphax striatellus, assembly GCA_017141395.1. Taxonomy (NCBI): domain Eukaryota; kingdom Metazoa; phylum Arthropoda; class Insecta; order Hemiptera; family Delphacidae; genus Laodelphax; species Laodelphax striatellus. The sequence goes on from CM029543.1 coordinate 13,366,910, forward strand.
TGGCTTTCGTCTGTTTGTGTGTTTGTAACGCATTGACAGATTTCAATAAGATTTAGCAGGAATGTTCATTTTGAAACTGCGCGACGATGTATATGTAAGGTTTTTTAAATTTTGCATTTTTAGAAGAAAAAGAGGATGGATACAATAGATATGGAACACGTGATAGGATTTATTTTGAATTGAATATAAACATCGTCATAATTATTATGGAATGATCATCAGCTGGGTCAGAATAAGATTTTTTCTCTGTAGTCAGGGCCGCGAAAGTGGGACGTCGCGTATGTTTAAAGAGTAAATAACTAAAAAATGAAATAAATATAGCACGATCCAGTTAACTTGTCAGAAATCAGCTGATTTGGTAATAATTAAACAGTTACTTCGACACAATAATCAAAAGGATAAAAAGTCTTAAATACCTTTGAAGTCTTTAAAAGACCTTTTTAAAGAAGACCTTCCAAAGAACAGCTTTTTAAAAGACCTTTTCATTAATCTGCGAGATTCAGCATTTGTAGGTTAAGTATTGTGATATTGATCGTCAAAACATAATTATGTTTTCTGACAAGTTGAAAGGATCCTGCTATACATCTGTTTTCATCTATTTGAGAAAAGTTCTTCATCACTTTAGTACCGGTAGTGTATTTGGAACTTTTGGGATGCGCTAGACTAGCATGGCTTTTTCGCGAAGTCTACTGTTCACAGAACTACTAGTTTATTACTATCTATTTTATTTTTTCTCATTCCAGGCCCTCAGATCGTACCCTAAAAGACGCCGAGGTGATAGCGAGCCGTTTAAGACGTCTTGACGTGCTTAGTAAACTGCCAACGGCGGCCATCTTGGAAATTGCTTTCCATGGTCACTATGAAGATTTGGAGAGGGGTGTCACGTGTGAGTATGGATTATATTCAAATTTCTGCTATTTTCTATGAACTACACCTTTTCCAACTGTATTTGAGAAAGTGTCACTTCAATTTGAGAAAGTATCAGTTGTAATTGGAATAGTGATTTGTAATTGAAAAAACATCAGTTGTAAATGAGAACGGTCAATTGTATTTGAGAAGGTATCACATGTAATTGAGAATGGTGAATTGTAAATGAGAAATCGCCTCATGTATAGCAGAATCCAATTCAACTTGTCAGAAATCAGCTGTTTCAAAGAGCAATATCACAATACTTAACCTACAAATGCTGAATCTCGCAGATTATTGAAAAGGTCTTTTAAAAAGTTATTCTTTTAAAGGTCTTCTTTAAAAAGGTCTTTTAAAGACTTTAAAGGTTCTTTAGACTTTCAAGCCTTTTGATTATTGTGTCGAAATCACTGTTTAATTATCACTGGATCAGCTGATTTATGACAAGTTAATTGGATCCTGCTATACAGTTTGTAAGGATTTGTTTCCAACCCCGGTCGTACACCGGAGCAATAAGCAATAGGCAACTAGCAACATATGGATCATATGATTGTCTACTCTATACAAACCAATAGTTCAATGCACACTGAAACGGCTGCTTTAGGTGTGCATTGGACTATTTGTTTCTATAGAGTAGATGATCATATGATCCAAATGTTGCTAGTTGCCTATTGCTTATTGCTCCGGTGTACGAGCTGCCTTAGGCTAGGCGTACACCGGTTAGTCAAGACAAGACAAGACGAGATTAGTCACGTTTAGTCACAGTACTTCACATAGTTGCTTATGAAGCAACACACACCGATTAGTCATCGCATCGGTGTGTGCTGCTTCATAAGCAGCTATGTGAATTACTGTGACTAAACGTGACTAATCTTGTCTTGTCTTGACTAACCGGTGTACGCCTAGCTTTATTTGAATCAATTCATCAATAATTTTTGACTGTACTGTTAACAATGGCTAGAGATTCGAGATTATCAATAATTAGAGATTAGAGATTAATTTAGAGATTATAATTTAAAATAGAAAGTTTCAAAACAGGGAAGCGAGTGAAAACTTGTTCAAGAGAAAGAGATAGAAAGATAAGAAGAGAAAGAGGGAGTGAGATGGATTAGATACTTTCAGATTAGATTATTTACACAATTAATTCAGATTAATTGATTTGGATTAATTGAATAGAGCATAGGCAGGGTAGAGAGACAAAGAAGCAATAGAACATTAAACAGAGAAGAAAGAGATTTAGATTTAGATTTATTACTTTATTCATGTAGATAACAAATATGACGGCTTAAATTCTAGATAATAGTAATAAATATACAACTAATTATTCGTCAAATTTACATTAGCTTATAAATTATGCCATGAGTAGATGTAGAGCAAAAGTATACTGATGATATAATAATTGTGAGTTATCTAGATGAAAAGGCGAAGTTTGGACATATGAATGTCCATTCTTGGGAAAGGAGATACAAACAAAGAAGTCCTGTCCATCAACACTTGACCTTGAGAGTGAGAGAGGGAGAGAGAGAGAAAAGAGAGAAGATAGGAGTGAGCGTGAGAAAGGAGAAAGAAAAAATGAGAAGACAGGAATGGAGAGTGAGAAAGGGAGAAAGAGATAATTAAAAGATGAGGAGAGAGAAAAATAAAGAGAATGATAGAAGAGAGGAAGGGAGGGTGGGAAAGGGAGAAATATAAGAGAGAGAGAGAGAGAGAGAGTGAGCGAGTGAAAGAGAAAGAGCGATCAATGCTTTTTAGTGCATTTCTGTCCCTATGTCAGAGAGCTGACAAATAATTGATGGTCACTCTCGTTCACTCTGAAAACCATGGCGAGCTACGGCTCATGTATTCAGAGTGACCGATCACTATACAATGTGGCGTCCGAAAAGGGTTGGTAGGATGAGGAGGAGGAGAGGGATGGGGAGGAGGAGGAGGAGGAGGAGGAGGAGAAGAAGGAGGAAAAGCAAAGAGAAGGAAAAAGCCGAAAAGGGTTAGGAGGTGATGGAGAAAGGAGGAGGAGGAAGAGAAGGAGGAGGAGGAGGAGGAGGAGGAGGGAAAGGAAGAGAAGGAGGAGAAGGTGATGGAGAAACAGTGAGAGGAGGAAAAGGAGGAGAAGCAAAGAGAAGGAAAAAGCCGAAAAGGGTTGGAAGGAGTTGAAGGAGGAGTAGAAGGAGGAGAAGGTGATGGAGAAAGAGAAGGAAAAGAAAGCGGAGAAGGAGGAAAAGGCAAAGAGAAGGAAACAGGAGGAAGAGCTTGAGAAGGGAAAGATTATGAAAGAAGAGCAGAAGAAAGAGTTAAGAGAAAAGAAGAAGTATGAGATAGGATGGTGAGAGGCAAAAGAATAATAAGAGGGAAAAAGGGAAAAAAGGAAGAAGAAGAAGATGGAGAGAGAGAATACAAAGTAGAAGGAAGAAGGAACAAGGATGAAAAAGATGAAAAAGAAGAAGGGAGTGGAGAAGGAAAAGAAGAATAAGTAGAAGAAAACGAGAAAGCGGGAGATGATAATGATGATGATGATGATGATGATGATGATGATGATGATGATGATGATGATGATAAGTCGATGAACAACAGGAAAAAGGACAAAAAGCAGAAGTATAGGGAAAGAAAATGAATAAAGAGCAGAAGAAACAGTAGAAGGAGGAGAAAGTAAGAAGAGGAAAAAGAATGAGTAGAAAAGGAAGAATAAGAAGAAGATGGAGAAGAGGTGGAAGAAGATGGAGGAGGAGAAAGAGATAAAGAAAAAGACAGAAAGAGTTAGTGTATGATAAAAAAGGAGTAAGACGATTTAGAAGATGAAAAGAAGAAGGAGAAGAAGAAGAAGAAGAAGAAGGAGAAGAAGAAGAAGAAGAAGAAGGAGAGGAGAAGAAGAGGAAGAAGAAGAAGAAGAAGAAGAAGAAGAAGAAGAAGAAGAAGAAGAAGAAGAAGAAGAAGAAGAAGAAGGAGAAGAAGAAGAGGAAGAAGCAGAGAAAGAAGAAGAAGGAAGGAGAAGAAGAAGAAGAAGAGGAAGAAGAAGAAGGAGAAGAAGAGGAACAAGAGGAACAAGAAGGAGGAGGAGAAGAAGGAGAAGAAGAAGAAGAAGAACAAGAACAAGAAGAAGAAGAAGAAGCACAACAGTGTTTGCATGAAATTTGGGTCCAGTCGGTACTTGACATGAAGACTAATGGAGCAGCTTGCTTCCCATGCATTAGGGGCCCACATTGAAAGGCTTGGGCTCCTTCTTGGGCTGGGCTTTGATTTTTTGCTGAAGTGATTCGACCATCAATCATGAATCAGTTTACATAGTTGCCTTCTTATAGTAGAGTTTCTTTAGCATGTCTCCTTGATAAAAAAAAATTGATTTGAACTTACAATATTAGATGCAATCTCCAACCGAATTTAATACAGAATATTGGCTAAGCGTGGTATACTTATTTGGTTATCGCCGGGTATACTTCCTATAGGAATCCTATCCTTCGCCACGGATACAGAAATATAATTAATGAATTTATTACCAAGATAAACAAATAGCTTTATAATAACAAGAGCTTTCAAAGTGCAGAATTTCAATTAGACATTTTAAATCATTTAGGGCCGGTTAATGAGCTCGGGATTTAGCTAAGTCCTAGACTAAAACGGGTGGCCACCGTAGCATCGACAAACGTTAGCCTCGAAACTATGTACTAAGGGCTCTCTATGCTGCTAACCCACTAACCTGTTGAGACAAATGTTTGTCACCCGTTTCAGTCTAGGACTTGGCTAAATCCCGAGCTCATGAACCGGCCCTAAACTAATAAAGTCTACATACACTCGAGTTAATAAGAGAAAAAGAAGAATTGACTCACTTCCCAATGATTTGGATAACCCAAAAGTAAGAGACACATACAAAAGTAAGACACTCTTTGATCGTCTCACGAATTCCAAAGCAACAAAGGAAGGTTGAAGGTTGAAGTTCCATTATTGTTTCTCTTTTTCTATTTTCCTTTCTATCCTTTTTCGCGTACAGTGCCAGCGAAGTGTTGTTCATTTCAGGAATGATTGGAATCGGAGAAAATTCTTTTGCTGGAAAAGCCACATTGTCACATTCTTTCGATCTTCGTCTTCTTCTTCACCTTCTTCTTCTCCTCCTCCTCTTTCTTCTTCTTCTACTTCTTCTTCTTCTTCTTCTTCTTCTTCTACTTCTTCTTCTTCTTTTTCTTCTCCTCCTTCTTCTTCTTCTCCTCCATCTCCTCCTCCTACCCCTTCTTCTTTTTCTTCCTCATGTTCAAAAATGGCGATAGCAAGAGAAGGAGGTTAAGAAGAAGAACGAGGAGGAGGAGGAAGAGTAGAGGGAAGAGGAAATCAAAATAAATAGAGTGGAGACTTAAGTATAGCAGGATTATTTAAACTTGTCAGAAAACAGCTGATTTAACGTCAGTAAACGAGCATACATCGATCAGCTGTTTTCTGACAATTTAAAATAATCCTTCTATATAATAACAAGTGCAGTGAATGAAGTGGAAAAAGTATTGCAGTTGCTCTAAATGATAGGAATAAGTATGTCAATGTTAGTAGAAAGATGAAGAAGAAGAGAAAGAAGAGGGAGAAGAAGAAGAAAAAGGAGAAGAAGAAGTAGAAGAAGAAGAGAAACAAGAACAAGGAGATATGAGAGAAGAACGATGAGGAGGATTATAAAAGAAATTCAATTAGTATTGAAAGCTGATAAATGGATCTAAAGAGTGCAGAATCTAAATACAGTATAAAGGAATCAATAGTATAATGTAGGGTTAAAGGCAAACAAGAAGAAGAAGAAGACAAAGAAGAACATGATGAAGTAGAAGAAGAAAAAGATGTTGGATGAAGACATGTTAATGAAGATTGAAAACAGTAAAGGAGGAAGTGAAAATGTACAAGAAGAAGGAGAATAAATACAAGAATAAGAAGAGGAAGAAGATAAACGAGAAAAAGGAGAAGAAAATGTTAAATTCAAAAGTAGAATAATAACCAGTTAGTTGAGACCTGATAGGATGGATTTGAATAAAGTACACTATGAATATCAAAAATCAATATCAAGAGAGAAGAGAAAATAGAAGAGGAAGAGGTAAAAGAGGAGGAGAAGAAGAAGGGGAGAGTTGGAATGGGTGAAGTAGGAGGAAGAGGAGGAGGAGGGAGAGGAGAAGAGGATGAACAAGAAGTAGAAGAAAGAGAAGAAGAAGTAGAAGAAGAAGAAGAAGAAGAAGAAGAAGAAGAAGAAGAAGAAGAAGAAGAAGGGAAGAAGAAGAGGGAGAGAGGTGGGAGAAGACGAAGAATACGAAGAAGAAGAAGAGGAAGAAGAATAAGAGGAAGAAGAAGAAGAAGAAGAAGAGGAAGAAGAAGAAGAGGAAGAAAAAGAGGAAGAAGAAGTAGAAGTACGAGATGAGTATGAATAAGAATAAGAAGAAGAAGAAGAAGAAGAAGAAGAAGAGGAAGAAGAAGAGGGAGAGAGGTGGAGAAGACGAAGAGTATGAAGAAGAAGAAGAAGAAGAAGAAGAAGAAGAAGAAGAAGAAGAAGAAGAAGAAGAAGAAGAAGAAGAAGAAGAAGAAGAAGAAGAAGAAGAAGAAGAAGAAGAGGAAGATAAGAAGAAGAAGAATGAGAAGAAGAGGAAGAAGAGGGAGAAAAAGAGGAAGGAAAGAAGAAGAAGTAGAAGAAGAAGAGGTGATGAAGAGCTGATGAAGTGGATCTGAATCAGGTATTTTGCAGTAGATTGCACGCTGTGCCTATTGATTCAATCTTCTGCTGCCGGCTAAATGATTATTCCGCGATGCCTTCAGTCGAATGAAAACTCCTTCAATGCTGAATAGAGATCATTGCTGATATACTCAGAAGAAGAAGACGAAGAAGAAGATATATAGGAGCATTTTTTCTGCAGCTTGCGTATTTCCTTTTCATGTATTATACGTACACATGTAAGTTACAGGGAGGATGGCAGAGTGAGTAACGCATTTTTCTACTGATAACATCCAGATTCAATCTTCTCCTTCACGACTGATTTCTATTCCGTCTCTTCTCCTTTTCTTCAACTTTTCTCTTCATCCTCCTCCCCCTCTTCCTCTCCTTCTTTTCCTTCATCATCTTTTCTACTTTTTCTTCTTCTCCTTCTCCTCCATCATCTTCTCCTTCTTCTTCTTCTTCTTTATCATTTTCTCCTTCTTCTCCACCTTCATCTACTACTTCATCATCTTCTTCTACTTCTCATTCTTCTTCTCCTCCTTCTCCTTCATCATCTGCTTTCCCTTCATCGTCTTCTTCGCCTCCCCATCCTCTGCCTTTTCGTCCGTCACCGCGCAGTCTCCTTCTTATTTTTCTTAAAATAAGAAGAAGAAGGGAAAGAAGAAATGCTCCTTCATCTCCTTCAGATTATCCTCCTCCTCCTTCTCCTCCTCCTTCTCCTCCTCCTCCTTCTCCTCCTTCTTTCCATTCTTCTTCTTCTTCATCATCATCTTCTTCTTATTATCATTATTATTATTCTCGTTCTTCTTCTCCTTCCCCTCATCCTTCTCCTTCTTCTACTTCCTCTTCAAAAGAGGACAGACAGAGTGATATAAAGAGAGAGGGAAGGTGGAGAGACGAAAAGAAAAAGAGTATGATGACGATGAGGAGGAGGAGAAGGTGGTGAAATGGTCAAGAGGAGTAGCGGGAGGTTCATAATGATAGGGAAGAGTTGGGGGAGGTGGAGGAGGAGGACGAGAAGAAGGAGGAAGAGAAGTAGTAGTATGTATGAATACTGATTGTTGCATTAATAATGGAAAAGGTACAAAGGTACATTAATAACGGTGACACTAGAAATTGACACTGAGTACATCAATTACTGGTTTCGACCACAGAGAGAGAGGGAGAGATAGAATGAAAGAGGGTGAGAGAGGGAGAGAGTCAGAGAGTGAGTGGAAGGGGAGAGAGAGATTGATTGATTAATTACCTCTATTAAGGGCGGAGTTAGGACTCCTGGTCCTCTCTAACACACAACCCTTAGTTGTGTGTAAGAGTAAGAGAGAGAGGGTGAGGGGCAGATAGTGAGAATGAGAGAGAGAGAGAGAGAGAGAGAGAGTGAGAGAGAGAGAGTGTGTGTTAAAGAGTAATCAGCAAGAGAGTCATCAGAGTCATGATGTTGTTTAATCAGTCACAAAGGAAAGATTTTTCATCAAGAGCAATTAATCGGAATACAGAGGGATTTCCAGCGAGTTTATTCCACTATTCAAACTACACAATGGAAAACATTTGGATTTGAAATTAATGCTTTGGTACTGGAATTAAAATGGCGTAATTTGCAGTTTTCCAGGAAGAAGATTCCCACTTTATAAATACTAATAATGGATTGTAACATTTTCATTGCGATTTTTGGAACAGTTCCAAATAGTTTTGGGACTGGGAATTATGGCGGGAGAGTTGTCCTCTACGAGATGGCAAGGCCGTACCCAGGAGGGGGGTCAGAGGGGTTGAAACCCCTCCCGAAAGTTTCCAGAAATAAATAGCCTATTTTAAAATTAAAACATAGATTTTCAAAAAAGTGAAATTAAACACAAAAGTATAGCTTAAGGTGTATTACTAATGCTAACTTGTCTCTTTCTTACACTCACTCATCACTATCCCGCCCCGAGCCCACCAGCATTTATTAGGCTAGGCTAGAAGAATAGAAGAACAGATTTTGTATTATAGGTTTTAAAGTTTTTTAAAGATTACGTGATGATTGTATTAAAATTATTCAAGTCTATTTGTATTTTGTAAGTACCTATTCATTTCCAGAGCTAACCAATTCACAAGGGAAAGTAATTCCATACTTGAAATTAAATGGTAATAGCTTTTAACATTAAAAAAGAATCAAAGGGTCAGATAAGATATGTTAATGCAAGAACATTGTAATGGCTTAAAAATACTTAATGTGAAAATTTTCAAGTCAAATCTTTTTTGCCTATAAACTCTGGTTAATCAAGAGTTAAAAACGGTCATAAAATGCGTAATTTTACACTTAAATTTTCAAAATTTCCCGGGGGAGGGCCCACGGACCCCCCGCCATCCTGGGGGGTATTCCATACTCCTCAGACCCCCGGTGCTTCAACCCAGAAATTTTTCCTGGGTACGGCCTTGATGAGGAGGAAGGGTGGGAGACAGTGAATATTCATGAGGAGGAGTGGGAGATGGGAAGGAGAAAAGATAGATGATAGTGAGTAGAAGAGGGAAGAGGAGTAGGAGGAGAAAAAAGGATGAGGGAGAGAGGAGTAGAGGCAATTTTTAAGATGAGGATGAGGAAGGAAGAGGATAAGTAGGAGAAGGAAAATAAGGAAGAGGAGGATGAGGAGGGAAGGAGGCGGAGGAGATGGGGCAGAAAAAGAATGAGAAGGAGAAGAAGAAAAGAAGAAGAAGATTAAGATGGAGAAAAAGAATAAGAAAAAGAATAAAAGGTAGAAGGAGAAGAAGAAAAAGAACTAGGTGAAACAGCAGCAAAAGAAGAAATGAAAGTTGGAGAAGAATAAGATGAAGAAGATTGAGACAAAGTAGAAGAAGAAGAAGAAGAAGAAGAAGAAGAAGAAGAAGAAGAAGAAGGAGAAGAAGAACAAGAAGAACAAGAACAAGTAGCGCGAGCATAACAACAAGTAGAAACCATAAATCAGGTTGTGGTTGTTGGGCTGTGCCTCTTCCTCTATCGATTGGAGAGAGCCCTCAGCAAATAGGAACCTCATGAATAAAACAATTTTCACTATTTTGCATACAACTCTGTTGAATATTGGTGTGACGGGGGTGTATAATCCCATATTTCAACTACATCAGCAATCGGATAGCTTTCTCTCTCACTCTCTCTTTCTCACTTTCCTCTCTCACGCTCTCTCTCTCTCTCAAGGTCAAATGTTGATGAAAAGGATTTCTTTGTGTCTCCTTTTCCAAGAATGGACATTCATATGTCCAAACTTCGCCTTTTCATCTAGATAAATCACAACTATTAAATCATCAGTATAGTTTTGCTTTATATCTACTCATGGCATAATAATTTATAAGCTAATGTAAATTTGACGAATAATCAATATTGTATATTTGTTATTGTAATCTAGAATTTAAGCCGTCATATTTGTTATCTAGATGAATAAAGTAATAAATCTAAAATATAAATCTCTCTCCATTTCATATTCTGAATCTCTAATTCGTTTTTATTCTTTTATTAGTGTCTTAAGGATTAATTATTTTCCATTTTATTTTAGTCGATATATGAGAAATTTTATCTTCTATGTCCAAACTTCGCCAATTTCATTATTATGATATGTAATACCAATGTGCGGTATTCGCCATTCATTTTCTCTTGAAATTCTGTATCGAAATCATTTATAACATGACCACCTTACCATTTGAAAAAATGAAGTTAGATTCAATATGGCGGATCTAAGATGGCGGACCAGATTTTCGAAGTTACAGTAAAATAGAATTTTCAATTCTAGTACGATCCCCAATGTGACCTACCGTCAAATTACTTGCGTATAAGAAATATTGAGCCGTTTCCATAATTTTCACCGACACTGTATATTGTGTTGGCATGATTAGGTGAAAAAGGGAACCAAATGTTTTCAATGAAGCCAGGAGAAAACAAATCTATCAATCTTTTCCCTCTCTCTCTCTCTCTCTCTTCCTCTCTCCTACTCCTCTCTCTCTCTATCTCATTCTCTCTCTCTCTCTCTCTCTCTTACTCCCTTTCTCCTCTTCTATGTCTAACATATTCGGAATCCTAGAAAAAACGGCTGAATTTATATGGGGAAAATATTTATGGGATAAATCTGCAGAACCAATCACAGTGAGTGCTTTGTGGAGATTTCTGGTGCTGAGTTTTTCTGTCATTCATTCATTCTGGGAAATGGAAAAATTGATAGGATTAGTAAGTATCATCACCATTCCTCTCTTCATCCTGTTCTTCTTCTTCTTCTTCTGCTCCTCCTCCTCTTTCTCCTCCTTCTCCTCCCAGTCCTATCCTTTTTATCATTTTCCTGTCCCTTCTTCTTCTTGGTCTTCTAATTCTACTTTTTTCTTCTTCATCCTCATACTTCTTCTTCTCCTCCTCCTCTCACCTCTTTTTCTCATCTCATCCCTTTTCTTCTCCGTCCACTTTTCTTTGACCTCTTCCTCTCTCCTTTTTTTCTTCTGCATCTCCTCCTCCTTCTGGATTTCTTGTTGTTCTTCTTCTTCTTTTTCTTCTTCTTCTTCTTCTTCTCCCTACTTTTCTTCTTCTTTCTCTTCTTCTTCTTCTTCTTCTTCTTCTTCTTCCTTCTTCTTCTTCTATTCTGTAATACTTCTTTTTTTCAACTCCTCCTACATTATCTTCACTTTTTCTCTTATACTAATTACCCTCCTTCATCATCTTTTGTTACTCCCCCTCCTCCTCTTCTCACTCCTTTTTAATTTCCGAAACCTCCGTCTCCTCCTCCTTCTCCAACTCTTCCTTATCCTCATAAAACTCCCTCCACTCCCCTTCTTCTTCATCTCCTCTTTCTCCTCTTCTTCATCGACACCTTTCTCTCCTCCTGCTCTTTTATTCCCTTCCTGCTTCTACTCCCCCACCTCCTTCTCCTCCTCCTTCTTCCCTTCCTCTTCCTCATCCTTCTAGTTTTCCTCCTCCTGCTTCTCTTTGTCCTCATTCTTCCTTTTCCTCTTCACCCTCCTCCTTCTCATCCTCCCACACCTCTTCCTACTCTTGACCTCGTCCATTTCCTCCTTCTCCTCCTTCACTATATTTACATTGTCTTTTTTATTCTTCTTCCTCTTTCCTACATCGATAATCTTCTCCATCTTTCCTTCACCTCATCCTTTTCCTCCCACCTCTTTCGTCTCCTGCTCCACCCCTCCTTCTCCTTCTTCTCCTCTTCCTAAATTCCCGCTTCCTCCCTCATCTCCTCATCCTTCTCCCCTCCTCCCTTTTCTATTCCTTTATTTGTCCTCTTTCGCTTCCTCCTGGTCCTCCTCCTCTTTCTCCTCCTCCTCCTCCTTCTCCTCATTCTCCACCTCCTAGAAGTAGGAGAAGAAATAGGAGTCTTATTCTTCTAAGTAGAAGAAGAAGAAGAAGAAGAAGGAGTAACAGCAGAAGAAGAAGAAGAAGTGGAAGATGATGAAGAAGAAAAAGAAGAAGAAGAAGATGATGATGATGATGATGAAGATAGAGAAGAAGAAGATGAAGAATACGTCACGAATGATGAGTTCTTGATTTGTCTACCTCCAAAAAGCATCATCCAGGTGTCTTGGATAGAAATATGACAGATATTTTTCTCTAGGGACTACTCAATCAATGTCTCTGTTAAGGCGCTTATTGACAGGGAAAGTAGAGAGAAAGTAACTTCCAGCAAGTACTTGCCATTACGTCACTTTCTACTTATTTGCTTATATACAGGGAAAGTACTTGCTGGAAGTAACTTGCTTTCTCTTCTTTACTTTTAATGTTTTTCTCAACACATGTTATTATTTCCACAAATCATCTGATTAAATAAACGATGCGTTTCTTCTGCTCTACTTGCTGAAAGTGATCACATGACCACCCACGTGACCCTCTACTTTCCTTGGAGTGGTAAGTAAAAACAAACATGTTTGATTTTACTTCCAGAAATTGATTACTTTCTCTGAAGTGGAAAGTACCCCTATAGACAGGGAAAGTAAGGGGTAAGTTGAAGAGGCAAGTACTTGCTGGAAGTTACTATCTCTCTCTACTTTCCCTGTCAATAAGCGCCTTTATTTATCTTTCTTTTGGCACAGAAGTCAAAGAAATCAAAATCAGTCCACAGAAACTCTTCTAATCCAGATTATGTTATTTATGGTACCATAATACTCTAATGTCATCTATAATAAGACTTTTAATAGAAACTAATATTTATTCACCTGAAATTCTAGTAATCACCTTTAAGGCTAGGCGTACACCGGTTAGTCAAGACAAGACAAGACGAAATTAGTCTCGTTTAGTCACAGTAATTCACATAGCTGCTTATGAAGCATCACACACTGATGCAATGACTAATCGGTGTGTGTTGCTTCATAAGCAACTATGTGAAGTACTGTGACTAAACGTGACTAACCTCGTCTTGTCTTGTCTTGACTAACCGGTGTACGCCTAGCGTAAATGTCGCCAGTCAACTGTCATTGTGTGGTAGCGCCTTTCGATAAATGGGTGAAAAAGGTTGATAAACAGGGTATGAAATCATTGGGAATAGCATCCTCCATTTTGTAATTCCTCCTCAACTAGGGTGGCATAACTTTCGAATAATTCAATTAGGTTTCCATTCAGCGTGTATTAGTATGGGCTATGAGCAAGTTGCCTCACTGAATTATTGTTTGCCATGGATTGAGTTTGAGTTTAATTGAATATTGCTGTGGAGTGAAGCAATAGAGTAGGAGAGGAGGAGGAGAAGGAGGAGGAGGATGAGGAGGACAGGAAGAGGGGAGATAATGGAGGAGGAGGAGGAGGAGGAGGAGGAGGAGGAGGAGGAGGAGGAGGAGGAGGAGGAGGAGGGAAGGATGAAAAGGAGGTGGAGGAGGATGGGCAGGAGGAGGAGTAGGAGGTAGCAGAAGAAGAAGTAGGAGGAGGAAGAGGAGGAGAAGAAGAAGAAGAAGAAGAAGAAGAAGAAGAAGAAGAATAAGAAGAAGAAGAGGAAGAAGAAGAATAAGTAGCAGATGAAAATATAGGAAAAGAGGAAAAGGATTGAGAAGAAGAGAGAAGAGAAAAAGAAAACAAAATGGAGAATAAGAAAGTTTATTTTCTATCAATGTACAAGCTGTCCCGGCGAACTTCGTATCACTCTTCCCCCCTTGGCCCCCCTCTTCTCCCCACAAATGTCTCCCCTTCATGCCACCCCCAAAAAAATGTCATCCCACAAATGCCCCCCTCCATTCCCCCCCCACCCACATATCCCTCTTCATGTCAACCCCCTCTTTCCCATCAAATGTCACCCCCCTCCTCCAACCAATTATTTTTTTCATATTTATTTATTTATTTCTTTCTTTCTTTTTAATTTTTATTTTAATTTTTTTTTTAATTTATATTTTTTTAATTTTATTTCCGTTCTTCAATTTTTATCAGTCCTATTCTAATTTAAAGAATTTTTTCATATTTATTTATTTTTAATTTTTCATTTTCATTTATTTTATTTTTTAAATTTTTTTTCAATTTTATTTCCGTTCTTCATTTTTTTATCAGTCCTATTCTAATTGAAAGATTTTTTTTCATATTTATTTCTTTCTTTTTAATTTTTTTTATTGTGATTTATTATATTTTTTTCAATTTTATTCCCGTTCTTCAATTTTATTATTAGAAACAATAAAACATGCATAATACGAACGATAGCTCATTCTTAATAATTGATGATTCTATCTTAAAAAATAATTAGAGCAAAAAACCTAGTGCAAAGAGATGGTTCGGAGCGGGAATTGAACCCCCAACCTACTGGTTGAAAGACCGAAGCTCTAACCACTGAGCTACTAAGACTTGAGATAATATTGCTAATTTATCTGATCTTGAATCGCGATCATCTTTCCGTTGTAGGTACACGTTCGTGCCGGCAAGTTTGAACGTAGCTCTGTGAAATATTTGATAGGTTATGTCATTAATGTAATAACTATTTATTAATTATAAAGGGATTTTCTTATATTTTAATAGATATTATGTTAACCAGTGCTTTAAAAATTCAAACGAATCCAAAATCATCTAAATCGGTTCAGCCGTTCTCGAGTTATAAGCGAGCGTACAGACACCAACTCTCTTTTATTAATATAGAAGATAAGGTATAATGTAGAAAGGAACTTAGTAATATACAGGGTGTTTCAGAACTCCCTACCAGCAATATTCTAGGTCATTGTTCCTGGGTGAAAACCATATCTAAATATCATATTTAAATTGTCCGGAAGTCCTTAGTTACTCACACAGCTGAAAAAAACAAAATGGTAGCTGTGTGAGTAACTAAGGATTTACGGACAATTGAAGTATGATATTTAGATATGGTTTTTACCCAGGAGCAATGCCCTAGAGTATTGGTAGGGAGTTCTGAAACACCCTGTACAACAGGAGAAGTTGAAATACGTAGAGAGAGAAGAGAAATACAGTAGCACAGAATAAGATGACGAAGAGAAGGAAGAAAAGAGTTACTGTATGAAGAGAACTCAGAAAAAGTTTGCGAAGAGTGTCTTGTTTCTGCTCAACATAGCAGTTAAAATGAGAAGTAAAAATGAAATAATAGGCGGTCATATTGTGGACGAGTCTATTCTGTCGCCAATAAGAACAAGAAAGAGAAAGGAGAATAGTCTCTAAGAGCAGCAGAAAGAGAAGCAGAAGAAGAGCAAGCAAATGAAGAAAGTGAACAAAAGAATTTAATTTCGGCCCATTTCTTGTGTTCAGTTGTCTCAGCTATTGCAGCTCTGCTTTTAATTCAAGTTTCATATTTCCTGTACTTTATATCCTTCATCTCCACCTCCTCCTCCTCCTCCTTCCTGTTCTCCTTCTCCTACTCTTCTTCTTCTCTTTTCTCCATTTCTCCCATTACTTCTTCAATTTCTTCTTCTTTTTCATCTCCTTCGTCTTCTTATTGTTCTTCAACCACTGCTAATACTTCTACTCCTCCACCTTCATCTTCTTCTTCCCTTCTCTTCTTCTTTTTCTTCTTCATCTTCTTCTTATTCTTTTTTTTATCTCTTCTTCTTCGCCTTGTTGATCTTATTTTCCTTCTTCTTCTTCTTCTACTTCTTCGCCTTCTTCATCTTCTCATCATTATCCTTCTTCTGCTTCTCCTTCTTCTCCTGCTACTTATTCTTCTTTTCCTCCTCCTCCTCCTCCTCCTCCTCCTTCTTCTACTTCTTCGCCTTCTTCATCTTCTCATCATTTTCCTTCTTCTGCTTCTTTTCTTCTTCGCCTTCTTCATCTTCTCATCATTCTCCTTCTTCTACTTCTCTTCCTTCTCCTGCTACTTATTCTTCTTTCCTCCTCCTCCTCCTCCTCCTCCTCCTCCTCCTCCTACTTCTTCTACTTCTTCGCCTTCTTCATCTTCTCATCATTTTCCTTCTTCTGCTTCTTTTTCTTCTCCTGCTACTTATTCTTCTTCTTCTCCTCCTTCTCCTTCTTCTCTCCTTCCCTTCTTCACCCTCTTCTGCATCTCCTCTTACTCCTTCTTCTCCTTTTTCTTCCTCTTCTTCTCCTACTCCTCCTTCTTCTTCTACTTCCCTTTCCCTTCTTCTTTTTCTTCTTCTTCTTCTTTTCCCTTCTCCTTCTTCTTCTTCTTTTACTTCTGTTCAGCAGTGTTCTCATTTTGAATTTGACGTTGCTACATGTTACAGTCTATAGTGAACTTCCTCAACATGCCTTTGCCATGAATTTTGCCAGCAGCCTTTTATTAGCTACGTGACATCTATGCCCAGTGGCACTATTCGGGGGTTCTCTTCTTCTTCTTCTTATTCTTCTTCATCTTTTTCCTCTTTTTCTTCTTCTTCTTCTTCTTCTTCTTCTTCTTCTTCTTCTTCTTCTTCTTCTTCTTCTTCTTCTTCTTCTTCTTCTTATTATCATTATTCATTTATTATTCTTTTCCTCTTTTCCTCCTACTTCTTCTTCTTCTTCTTGTTCTTCTTCTCTTCTTCTTCTTCTTCTTCTTCTTCTTCTTCTTGTTCTTCTTCTTATTATCATTATTCATTATTATTCTTCTCCTCTTTTCCTCTTTTTCCTCCTACTTCTTCGTCTTCTTCTTCTTCTTCTTCTTCTTCTTCTTCTTCTTCTTCTTCTTGTTCCTCTTCTTGTTTTTCTTTAACCTCCTCCCCAAGGATGTCAGTTCATATTCTTCTCCAAATTATACAGTATATTAAGATACTCTGCCGTTGCATGTAGATACGATATTATTGAAGCACAGTCATAAAATTGTTAGAATATTATTATCTCATATCTATAAATAGAGTAAAATGTCAAATATTGTTGAATTTGTTCAATTGATCGAAAATTTAAATCTCTTACTTTCACAATTCAGAATTGTGGTCAACATAATTATATTAATTTGCACGAATAAAGTCAATAATAAAATTGTAATCTTATCTTATCCTCTTCTTTCTATACTCCTTCTCCTTCTTCTTCTTCTTCTCATTCTTCTTATTCTTCTTCTCCTTCTCCTCTTTATTTTCTCTACTTCCCTTGAAACTCATTCATTCTTTTCTTAGCTCTTTCGTTCTTTTACTGCTTTCACTTTATTCTTCCTAATCTCTCTACTTTCAATATTATTTTTCTTCCATGCTCTTCCAATCCTCCTTCTCCTCCTCCTCTTCATTTTCCCTGCTCTCTTTCAACCTTTCTTATTCTTCTATATCATGCATTCTCGTCTCCTCCTTCTTTCACCAACTTCTTCCTAATTCCTCTATGTTCAATATTTTTTTTCTTCGTGCTCTTGCACTCCCCCACTCCTCCTTCTACCCCACTCTTCCTCTTCTGCCTCTCCTCCTTCTCCTCCACCTTCTCTTCCAAATCTACCTCCTCCTTCTCATCTTCCTCCTCCTTTTTTTCTTTCTCCTCCTTCTCCTCTCCCTCCTCCTCCCCTCATCCTCCTCCTCTTCATCCTCCTACTCCTCTCCCTCCTCCTTCTACTCCTCCCTTCTCCTCCGCCCCTCTCCATCCTCCTTCTCCTCTTCCTCCTACTTCTCCTCGTCCTTCCTCCTACTCCTATCCCTCCTTCTCCCCCTTCCTCCTCCTTCTCCTCTTCCTTCTCCTTCTCCTCTTCCTCCTCCTTCTCCTCTTCCTCGTCTTCCTCCTCCTTGTCGTTGTTTCTCTCTTCTTTTTCATTTCCATTTTATCTTCTTCTACTTATTCCTCGTTTTTAACTCACCACAAAGCTTGAATACTTATTTCTCGTTTTTATCCCACCACAAAGCTCGAATTAATCCAAAAATGAACCTGTGTACAAAATGAGCCCAAGGCTATTAATAGAATCATTCACTAAACCAAGCATGATCCTACATCTAAATTCAACCGAATCATTTACAGCTTTAATTTGCGGTTTTTCCGTCAAGTTTATTCAAGTGTACTCGGTGTTTATTCAACCAATTAGCGACTAGCTCGTGTGTGAAACCTACCATTTAACTGTTCGTTTATCAAATTTAGTCATTGTGTGAATCCTACCATTTAACTGTATGTTGATCAATTCTAGTCATTGTGCAAAGCCTCCATTTAAATCGTATGGTGATTAAAATTAGACGAAGTAACAAGGTTGTTTATGAAATTGTTATGGATTTTCTAAATTGTGATCATTGTGGAGTTTCACAATTTTCTTAGGCTAGGCGTACATCGGTAAGTCAAGACAAGACAAGACGAGATTATCACGTTTAAGTTAGTCACAGTACTTCACATAGTTGCTTATGAAGCAACACACACCGATTAGTCATTGCATCAGTGTGTGCTGCTTCACAAGCAACTATGTGAATCACTGTGACTAAACGTAACTAATCTCGTCTTGTCTTGTCTTGACTAACCAGTGTACGCCTAGCCTTATGGATTCTCTAAATGGTGATCATTGTGGAGTTACATAATTTTCTTATAGATTGTGAGTTGTTTATGTTATAATATGTTATGTATGTTGTATATGTTAGCTGAACTAACAGCTGAAGAGGGACGGTACCCTTAGGCTTGTTTGAAAGACAAGACAAGACGAGATTATCACGTTTAGTCACAGTACTTCACCTTGTTGCTTATAAAGCAACACACACCGATTAGTCATTGCACCGGTGTGTGCTGCTTCATAAGCAACTATGTGAATTACTGTGACTAAACGTGACTAATTTCGTCTTGTCTTGTCTTGACTAACCGGTGTACGCCTAGCCCAACATTAGAGATAAACAATGCTGCAAAACTTTCTGTGAAGTAGTAAAGGTGACATTGTGGTAGTTATCCATACTGAATAAAAGACTTGAAGTTGTCAAAACCACATATTTAATAAAACAACGAGATACCGGTTTCGGTTGTTACACCATTATCAATCTCTGCTAAACTAAAACTAAAATACAATGCAGCAGAATTTATACTCGTGACCGAGCGCAGTGATTGGGAGTTGAACGGCCTATCAAGGTGAACGCCTGCCATTGGCCTAGATAAGCTCCTCCCACAATGGGCGGTTTCTACAGACGTCATAACAATGGCGGCTCAAGCAACTAATTTAGGTAAGAAAGGTAAACATGGACGGATGACGGAGAAGAAGAAAAAGCAGAACAAGGAGAAGAAGAAGAAGAAGAAGAAGAAGAAGAAGAAGAAGAAGAAGAAGAAGAAGAAGGAAGAGAAAGAAAAAGGAGAAAAGGAATAAGAAAAAGAAGAAGAAGAAGAAGAAAAGATGAAGGAGAGGGTGAAGAAGAAGAAGAGGAAGAAGCAGGAGAATAGGAAGAGGAGGAAGAAGAGGAGGAGGAGGGAGTAAAAGAAAGAAAAGAAGAAGAAGAGGAGGGAGAAGCAGAAGAGGAAGAAAAAGAGAAAAAGAGGAAGAAGGAGAAGAAGAAGAGGAGGAGGAAGAAGAAGAAGAAGAAGAAGAAGAAGAGGGAGAAAAGAAAAGGAAGAAGAAGAAGAAGAGGAGGGAGGAAGAGTGGAGGAGGGAGAAGAAGTGGAGGAGGGAGTAGAAGAAGAAGAAGAAGAAGAGGGAGAAGGAGAGGAAACGTCATAGCAATGGGGGCTCAAAAAGTTACAAAGCAAAGAAAGGCAATCTATATATATAAAAGCGAAACGGCATTCACTCACTCATTCATCAGCAGAACTAAAAGTCTACTGAACCAAATGCATTCAAATTTGGCATGCATGTTCAGTTGGAGCTTTAGACGCGCACTAAGAACGGATTTTGAAAACATCTCGAAGATACGCCCAATATTCGCGTTTTTCTAGCGATTTTGTGCGTTTTCTCAGCTTTTTCGAGAACTAATTGGAGGAAAATGTTGAAATTTGGTACTCAGGTTCGTTTAAGGTCTAAAAATGATATGTTGAAATCTTTTTTGAATTCTCCCAAAATTACGCCATAAATCGCCCAATATTCGTGTTTTTCGAGCGATTTTGTGCGTTTTCTCAGCTTTTTTTGAGAACTAATTGGTAGAAAATGTTGGAATTTGGTACTTAGGTATGTTTAAGGTCTAAAAATAATATTTTTACAGTGTCTACGGGGGCGAAGCCCCCTGGTGAGCGCGAAGCGCTCACTACCTCAATGGCTGCCGGGGGTCCAGGGGGCGGAGCCCCCTGACTAGCCTGCCATCCGAGCGAAGCGAGCCTGCTGGCTAGTCGATAATAAAGACACAAATTAAATAAATCAGAATGCTTATTTTCTAGCGACTTGTGCGTTTTCTCAGCTTTTTCGAGAACTAATTGGAGGAAAATGTTGAAATTTGGTACTCAGGTTCGTTTAAGGTCTAAAAATAATATGTTGAAATCTTTTTAAGATTCTCCCAAAATTTCGCCAGAAATCGAAGCGCTCACTACCTCAATGGCTGCCGGGGGTCCAGGGGGCGGAGCCCCCTGACTAGCATGCCATTCGAGCGAAGCGAGCCTGCTGGCTAGTCGATAATAAAGACACAAATGAAATAAATAAGAATGCTTGGAGAGAACATTGTGAGATAAAAAAGAGCAAGAGAATTCATTAACAAATAAACTTAGACCTATGATAAAACTAGCTAGTGTCTTGTGATTATCTATGGCCTTCCTTTGCTTTGTTACTTGTTTGAGCCGCCATTGCTATGACGTTTGTAGAAGCCGCCCATTGTGGGAGGAGCTTATATCTAGGCCAATGGCAGGCGTTCACCTTGATAGGCCGTTGAACTCCCAATCACAGCGCTCGGTCACGAGTACAAATTCTGCTGCACTGTATAGAGTGGCGCAAAAAGAATGGATGGATTTGAGTAGGATAATATCAGTGGAGTGGAGCTGTCTGTGACCGCAGAGCGAAAACCATTTTGTAGATTGAAGTATCCAGTTTTAGTAACAATTGACTTTGCAAAATCGCATATTTGCTGTTGAGCAACATTTCCAATAGAATAAATCTGCAATCGTCGTTCAACGGAGCTTTAGCAGAGAGTTTTAAGTCGAGCTTATTGGCATGTGATTCTTCTTTACTTAAGATCAAGTTCACTGTCGTAAATATATCGTTACATTGAAGATTTGGATACTGGAATACATGAAAGAATTGCTGCTGTATCAAAAGTTAATGACCAATTTGAGGTCTACTACTTGAGGTCAAAATACTACTCTGTCAAAATACTGCTCAAAATAATACCAATTTGAGGTCAAAATACTACTCAAGTATTTTGGAGTTTTTCATACAAATTCCCAAATTGGGTTATTTACTTAGTATTTTGGTGTGAGGAAGATGAATGTATGATAAAAATAAACTTTCTTATAACACTTTGAAAAACATCCGTTCTTTATGCGCCACTCTGTATTTTAGTTTTAGTTTGCCAGAGATTGAATTTCATAGATCACCATTCACCGATTGCGACAAGTAAAATAATATTGTAGATTTTTGAAAACATTTTGACAGAATATTTTTTCATTTCAGTGTTTAGACAAGGTGACCATGGAACAAATTGGTATGCAGTATTGGGAGGTACCGTGGATATTCGAACTGTTAGACCACTCTCTGAAGAAAACAAGGTAATGATATCAATCATATCATAATAATAATATTTTAATGATTTTAATCAATATCAATTATAATGTTCTATTCAAATACTTTATTGTGTGATTTAGGAATTTGAATTGATTTTATTTTTTAATAATGTTTGTTAAAAATGTCAATAAATATTTTATTCATTCTTTAAAAATTTAAAATGATAGGAGTGTGACACATTACTCTATATACGATGCTATTATTATAATGGGTAACATAATACAGGTAGCAGGATCATTTTAAATTGTCAGAAAACAGCTGATTGATGTACTCTCGTTTACTGACGTTAAATCAGCTGTTTTCTGACAAGTTAAAATAATCCTGCTATATGTTCAAAGTTCAGAATTATCTCTCATTAACTGAATTTTTTATGTAAACTGTTAATGCCTTTTGTAAACACGTTTTATTCAAGAAACAGAATTTTGAATGGCCGCCATTTTGTTTTATGGATTTGAAAAATTATCATAATTTTTTTGTAGCTTTGTCTAGTTGTCATAGATGTTGGTGAAAAGTTTCGATTCCATATGTTTCACCATTATTGAGATAAAAAATAATAAGTGAAAAAAACAAAATGGCAGCTGTGTGAGTAACTAATAAGGACTATACTAATAAGTTAATAGTTACTAATAAGTAAATACTAATAAGTAAATAGTTACTAATAAGTAACTATAAGGACTTCCGGACAATTTGAATATGATAATTATTCGAATATGGTTTTCACCCAGGACCAATGACCTAGAATATTGGTAGGGAGTTCTGAAGACTTCCGGACAATTTGAATATGGTTTTTACCCAGCAACAATGCCCTAGAATATTGGTAGGGAGTTCTGAAACACTCTGTATAACGCAGCTATATTATAATGTTTAATATAACAAAGTGTATGTTCCAAGATGAAAATTATCTCACATTTCATGAAAATTTACAATCCCCTCCAAGAACTGAGAGGAAAATCTTGAGAGGCAAGATTGTAATTTTGGATGACAAGTATTGTCCACGCACAATAACGCAGGAAACATGGGAGGCATGAAAATGTCTCTTTCTCTCAATTCTTCTCTTCATTCATCTCCTCGTTCTATTCCTTCTTCTTCATCTTCTTCTTTCCTGCCTTCTTCTTCTTCTTCTCGTCTTCTCTCTTCGTCTGCTTCTTCTTCCTATTCTTTTTCTTCTCCTTATCCTTCTCCTCCTCCTTCTTTTCCGTATCCTTCTTCTCCTCCTCCACCTCCTCCCTCTTCTTGTTCTTCTATCCACTTCTTCTTCTTCTTTGTTTTCTTCTCCTCCTCGTTCTCTTTTATCTTATTCTTCATGGTCTTCTTCTTTTCTTTTCTACTTCTTCTTTTCCTTCACTTTCTTCTTCATCATCATCTTTTCTCCTTTTTCTTCTCCTCCTATTTTTCTCACAAGCATCTCACAAAGTATTTCATTTCTCTAAAAATATGCGGCACTGATGATAAACTTCCCTTACACGTTATAAGGAATTTCATTAGAGACCAACATCATTATTACAATAATAGTCTATTATTATTAAGCACTGGAGGCTCTATAGAGAGAAGTAATTATTGTAATAAATAATTGAGGAAGAGGAGTGAAAAACGTTGTACTATTTTATGGAGAGGAGGAGGAGGAAGAGGAGGAGAAGTAAGAATAGGAGAATAAGAAGGAGAAGGAGGAGGAAGGCAAGGATGAGGATTGGGAGGAGGAGGAGGGGCGGAGGATGATGAGAAGAAGGCGTGGAGAAAGGAGGAAGAGGGAGCTACATAAGGAGGTGGACATAAGAGGAAGAAAGGATGAAGAACGCTACGAGAAGAATAAGTAGAAGGAGGAGGGAACAAAGGAAGAGAAGGAAGTGAATAATTATTTTTGTACAAAGAAGAAAAAAAGGATAAGAGCAAGAGATGAGGGAGAAGAAGAAAAAGAAGAAGACCATGTGAAGAAAAAGAAAAGAGGAGGAGGTTGAGGAGAAGAAGAACATGAAGAAAAGGGAGAAGGAGGAGGAGAAACAAAGAAGAAGATGGAGAAGAACGACATAAAGGAGGAGGAGTAGAATACAAAGAGAAGAACATGAAGAAGAAGTAGAAGAAGAAGAAGGAGTACATCGATCAGATGAATGAATAGAGAAGTATAAATAAAGAAGAAGTAGAAGACAAAGGAGAAGGAGGAAGAGGAAAGAAGAAGAAGAAGAAGAAGAAGAAGAAGAAGAAGAAGAAGGAGAAGAAGAATAAGAAGTATGAGAAGAATAAAAAGAAGATGAAGAATAAGAAAAAGAAGACGAGAAGAAGAAGAAGAAGACAAAGAAGACAAAGAAGACAAAGAAGACAAAGAAGGAGAAAGTAGAGAAAAAGGAGGGGGAGAAGGAGGAGAAGAAGAAGAATGATGATAGCAAAATTGTTCTAGTGAGAATAGTAGATAAGTAGTGAGAATGACATATATACTGATAGTGGACGTGAGTTAGTCATAGAACTGTTCAACTAACTTCCTGTTGAATGCTGGACAAAGCATGTCATATTCACTCTCCTTATCTCTTGTGGTTTGAAATGAGGGGGGACAAAAATATTCAATTAGATAGTAACTTACTGACTGATGAAGTTAAAGAGGGCACGGAGAGAGAAGAAAGAGATAGGGTGGGAGTGTGTGTGACAGAGAAAAGAATAGAATAGAATATTCACTTTATTCATGTAGATTACAAAGTATGTAGCTTATACACTACATAATATAACATACAGTATTCTAGGACCTAGGTCATAATAGTTATTACTATGAACGTCATTTAAGAATAAATAATAATTCCGTGTAACCTGGCTGGCTCAGGTCTGGTGTCAGAGTTTTCAGGTCACTCCTGATCAGTTCAGGGTCTCTGACGTGACTTAACGACTGTTTTTAGGCAGCCGAGACCGACGGCTTAGCGTATTTAAGAATAGTAATTACAGTATCAGATTCACTGAATAGAACATAAGATAATGGAGATTTTTAATGAAAATATATAGGTATAAGTTTTAATTCTAGATTGTGAAAAGAAAGAGATGAAGTAAAGAGAAAGTAGAGGAAGGAGGAGAAGAAGAGAAAAGAAAAAGATGAAGGAGAAGAAGAATAGAAGAAGAAGGAAAAGAAGGAGAAGATGAAGAAGAAGACAAAGGAAAAGAAGAAGTGGAATATGAAGAAGAAGATGAAGAGAAGAAGAAGAAGAAGAATAGAAAGAAGATGAAGAGGAAATAGAAGAAGAAAGAG
Source organism: Laodelphax striatellus (assembly GCA_017141395.1). Lineage (NCBI taxonomy): Eukaryota > Metazoa > Arthropoda > Insecta > Hemiptera > Delphacidae > Laodelphax > Laodelphax striatellus. Next base: position 13,391,628 of record CM029543.1, read on the forward strand.
AAGAAGAGGAAGAAGAGGATGAAGAAGAATGAGAAGAGATGAAGAAGGGAAATGAGAAGAAATGAAAAAGAAGAAGATGAAGAAAACATAGAAGAAGTTAGAAGAAGAGGAAGATAAAGAAGAAGAAGTAGAATAAAAAGGAGGAAAGCAAGAAGTAGAAGATGACGTTGAAGAAGATTAAAAAGAAATAGAAGAAGAGGAAGATGAAGACGATGAAGAAGAAAAAGAAGAAAAAAAATGAGAAGAAATAGAAGAAAAGGAAGATGAAGAGGGAGAAGAAGAAAAAGGAGGGGGAGGAGAAGAAGAGCGAATGAACATAAAAGGAGAATAAGTGAATTTCACACAAGTGAAATTGTTGATATCCATATCATTTTGAACTAACTCTACTACTAGTATACGTGTTTAGGACGACCTAAGTATCGTGGAATGATAAAGGCAAAATTATCGAGAAAGGGGAAAGATAAAGGAGAACAGAGTAGAATGAAGGAATAGAAGATAATAGTTTGGTGTTCCCGTTAAAGTTTGGAGAGCCTTTCAGTGAAATCAGACATTGTAACTTTGCTAGTATCAAAGTTACGTCAAAAACAGACTTGTTACACTCCCATACAGAACTCACTCAAAGTATTATCAGCAACACTCGTATGACCAAGCATAGGCTAGTTATGTATTACTTATTTCCATATACTAGCCTGCAGGCCCGCTTAGCTCGCCTTAACTGGCTAGCTTCTTTCTTCTTTCTTTCTTCTTCTTCTCTTTTTCCTCTCTTTCTTCTTCTTCTCCTTCTTCTTCTTCTTCTCTCACTTCTTTCTTCTAAGTATATAGTTTATATAATATAGTTTGTAAATTATAGATATTATTGTATGTTATCATTAAAATATGTAGATAGAAGATAGAAGATTACGTTCCGAATTTCTTCCTCTTTAGAAGGTGAAGGTGAAGGAGAAGAAGGAGGAGGAGAAGAAGAAGAGGAAGGGAAAGGATAAGAAGAAGAAGAAGGAGGATGAGGAGAAAATAAGAAGGAGGAGGAGGAGGAGAAGAACAAGACGAAGATAATTTTTTTTTATCGTATGGCTTCTTATCGTGGTGGGGAGACCCTTACGAAGATAATTAAGAATATAATAATAATACTGAGATAGATACGGTGATAATTTTATGATGCTACAACTGACTAATAACTTGTGTTAAAGCTTGGTCACACCTTAGCGAACAACTTCAATGGGAACTTCCCCCATTGGGAAAAGAAGTCCTTTGAATGACGAGATCCTAATCCGACTATTCAAATCCAGATATCATTTCCACGCCTGAAGAGGAGCGACAAGAAGTAGAAGGAGGAGGAGGAGGAAGAGGAGGTGGATAAGAAGAAGGAGGAAAGCAGGAGGCGGAGGAGAACGAGTAGGAGGAGGTGGAGAAGCTAAAGGAAGAGGAGGAGGAGGAGTAGTGGAGGTGAATATTGATGGAGAGGAGGAGGAGAAGGAGGAAAAGGAGAAGGAAGAGCAGGAGAAGGAAGAGAAGGGGAGAAATAAAAGAAGTAAAAGATCAAAAAGTAGAAAAAGATGATCAAGAAAGGAGTAGAAGTGCTAGGAGAAGAAGAAAAAAATGAGGAAGAGTAAAAGGAGAAGGAGGATGAGGAGGAAAAGCTAGAGGATGAGAAGGAGAAGTGGAGGTGGATATTGTGGAGAAGAAGGAGTAGAAGATGATGAAGAAGGAGGAGAGGAGGATATTGAGGAGGATAAGGAGGAGAAGAGAAAAGGAGGAGGAGAAGGATAAGGAGGAAGACCGGAAAAGATATTGAGAAGGAAGATGCAGAAATAGTGAAAGAAGAAGGCTAAGTAGAAGAAGGTGAAGAGGGGAGGAAGAAGAAGGAGGAGGATAAGGAGAAAAAGTAAGAAGAAGTGGACGAATTGAAAGAGAAGAAAAAGAAAAAGGAGGAGGAGAAAGTAGAGGAGAAGGAGGAGGGGAAGCTGAAGGAGGAAAAGAGGACGAGGAGTAGAAGAGAAGGAGTGGGTGGAGGAGGAGGGGAAGGAGGATATTGAGAAAGAGGAGGAGGAGGAAGAAGAGTGTAGGTTGAAGAAGGTTAAAAGTTGAATGGATAGGAGATTGATGATTTAATAGAGAGAGTGAGAGAGAAGCGATTCAAGAAGGGAGAGAGGAAGAAGAAGAAGAAGACGGAGAGAAGGATAGGGTATTGAGAAGAAGAGAGTTATAGGGTGTAGAATGAATCCCCAGAGTCAATTTATTCAGTCAGTCGTAGTTCGTCTATGAAGAAGCATTCATAGAGATCTCTCGCTATATTCATAGTAATAGTACAGTGATATACTCGTATTATTTTGTTAGTTTCGTGTTTCAAATTTGTTTTAAATAAGTGTTAAATGAGTGTTTGCGTTCATCCATAATATTGTTCGTGGTTAAGTGCTAGAGTGGACTTTACTGTCCAAACTTCACCTCAGGTTGATGGCAACTTTTATCAAACATGATCTGATTCATTCAATTTGACGCTTGGCATTAGATAGAGATACAGAGAGTGTATAGTCACAGTGTGGACATTACATGTCATACTTTTGATTGGTTAGCTCCGACAAATCCGCCATACTTTTGCCAATTCCCATAAGATTTGCATTGGAATGGAAAGCTGATCATAAATGTTATGATATAAGATTCACTTCTAACCTACATTTTGCCTTTGCCAGTATTAGTTTTCATCATTTCAAGTTTTTAAAGCAGTACCAAGAGTTGAGAAACTATTTTTAATGGTAGAAAAGGTAGTCTTGATGTGGTTTCTCTCAGAATAAGTTTGAGAAATGAGTGAATAGGCTTATGTTTGCTTGTTATCCCATATCAGAATTCAAAAATTTGGCAAAAGTATGGCGGCGGCGGGAAAAAATATGATCTCTACTTATTTTTATGGAGTGCTTCACACAAATGGCCACACTGTGACTATATACTCTCTGTAGATAGAAAGATATTATTTCTTGACGTTGCTGATGACCGTAGAGTACGATGGCAAAGGATAAATAAAGAAATAATATCTCTCCATCTATCTAATGCCAAGCGTCGAATCAAATGAATCTGATTACACAAGTTTAATCATTCATTGTACAAGAGGTTCACCCGTGCTTCGCTAAGAGATAAACAAAGTGCTTCAATCTGTTTAGAATATGACCAAAACTGTAGTATGTCCTCGATAAATCTTCTCCATTTGAAATTAAAACTAGTTGTCCCTTGGCCTGGTGCTCAAGAACCACTCACTAGAAACGTTTTTGTCAGAAAGTCCGATGTCCGAACAGCTGACCATTTGATTCAATGTTAGCAACATTCTTCTTCTTCTTCTTCTTCTTCTTCTCCTCCTCCTCCTTCTTCTTCTTCTTCTTCTTCTTCTTCTTTTTCTTCTTCTTCTTCTTCTTCTTCTTCTTCTTCTTCTTCTTCTTCTTCTTCTTCTTTGTATTCTTCTTCTTCTTCTTCTTCTTCTTCTTCTTCTTCTTCTTCTTCTTCTTCTTTCTTCTTCTTCTTCCTTCTTCTTCTTCTTTTCTTATTCTTCTTCTTCTTCTTCTTCTTCAACTTCTTCTTCTTCTTCTTCTTCTTCTTCTTATTCTTCTTCTTCTTCTTCTTCTTCAACTTCTTCTTCTTCTTCTTCTTCTTCTTCTTCAACTTCTTCTTCTTCTTCTTCTTCTTCTTCTTCTTCTTCTTCTTCTTCTTCTTCTTCTTCTTATTAAATTAATCACCACGTATTTATATGTTAGCATTTACACAAGAAACCCTTTAGCTCCACGTATTTATATGTTAGCATTCACACAAGAAAACCTTTAGCTCCACGTATTTATATGCTAGCATTCACACAAGTAACAGTATTTAAAACACGTTGCGGCTTATACAAGCTTTCACACAAGAAACTTTTCCCATTTCGCATTCTGTGGCATCACTGGCGCGCGCTATTTAAAATTCAAATCTCATAAACCCACACAAAATGTGCACTGTTTAATACCAACCTAACGGAACAAAATATCCCCACAAGTGTGTTGCAGTGGAATAATGCGTGGTTTTATTAAAGGGGTTTACCATACACACTAGAGCTCTGACCAAAATTCAACCTACTCACATTCTGAATACTATAGATTGTTGGATCCTCTCGTGTTCACAGAATTTATTATCGCTTACATTTTATTCCTTGTCTTGTAAATAGCATTTCTTGGAAAATTTCTTTCCAAGTATATGATACGACTTTGAAACACTATTGTTTTGACACTAGAATTGACGACATGCAGTCAAATTTTACTGTAAATAACATAAATGTTACTCACTGGACTGAGTAACATTACAGTCCAGTGAGTAACATTTATGTTATTTACAGTAAAATTTGACTGCATGTCGTCAATTCTAGTGTCGAAACAATAGTGTTAACTTCGCAGTTCGTCATGGATCCAAAAATTCAGGACTTAAACCTTAAAATAGACTCACTAAGTTGATTCGATAGAAACTGAAACAAGTCTGTGGTTTCGAAATACTAATTTGTGAAAAAAGAAAAAAAAGAAACAAGAACTTCTCAGCTAGTGCCATGTCTACAGTGCTTTTGTGAATTATGAAAAAAACGATTCGTTATGAAGTTGTTCAGAAGAAGAAATCGGAGAATTTATCACATAGCCTACAAAGATGAGGTGAGATATTATAAATAGTAAATATTTTAGTAAAATATCAACTCAATATTAAGATAAATTATTAATAGGCCGTTCACTATGCTATGGTATCTAGACTGGAAAGTATTTAGCTTTTTATCATGTTCAAATAGTCTAAGATATTGATATGCATCATGATGGATAAATATTCTTAGACACTTCCATCATTTCAAAGGTGAATCAGGAGTACTATCATAATAGTTGAATTAATATTCAAATTACCATTTATCTATACGACTACAGAGAGTGTATAGTCACAGTGTGGAAATTTGTGTGAAGCACTCCATAAAAATAAGTGGAGATCATATTAATTCCCGCAGCCGCCATACTTTTGCCAAATTTTTGAATTCTGATATGAGATTACAGGTAAAAATTAACCCATTCACTCATTTGTCAAACTTATTTTGAGATAAACAACATCAAGACTAACTTTTCCACCATTAAAAATAATCTCTCTACTCTCGGTATTGCTTTAAAAACTTGTAATGATGAAAACTAATACTGGCAAAGGCAAAATGTAGGTTAGAAGTGAATCTTATATCATAACATATATGATCAGCTTTTCATTCCAATGCAAATCTTATGGGAATTGGTAAAAGTATGGCGGATTTGTCGGAGCTAACCAATCAAAAGTATGACATGTAATGTCCACACTGTGACTATACACTCTCTGTATCTACGACCATTTATCTTTAAAGCAATCATTACAGTTCCATAATAGAAATCGAAACAGATCCTTTTTGGAAATGGAATTTGAAACTTCTATCGTCATGACAACTTTATGAAACGGATGCTATACTATGAAACGGTTCTAGTTCGATCTGTTCCAGTTTTAAAACACTAACACGGAACAAAACACAATCGCAGCTGATAAAAGCACTGTAGTTGTTTGTGCGTGTGCGTGTGTGTGCTTCTAGCAGCTTCCTAAACTATAAGATAAACACTGAAATAGTACTAGGGTTATTCGAATAAACCGATACAACGATGTATCCAAGGAGCCGATATGGTATAGTGTTCACAAATAATAATTTTTAATTTTTACAGTTGATATCAAATTTAATTTCGAATGTAATATTATTCTAGGAAGAATTTCCTAATATTACTTTAAAAATTAAATTACAGTTCCTGACATGAATAGCTAATTGAATAACATCAAAATCAGTTGCAAAAAGAAAGTAGCCAAGACCGAGATTCGAACCCTGGACCTTGTGCTCCATAGCGTGCACAGTACATTTAGAGGTTGAAATACCTACATTTTTGCTTGTAACTTTTTCAAATTCAACCCTCAATATTCAAAATCAATAGGCTTCTTACTTCATCTATAAAGATATTGTATTCCAAATCTCAAAAGTGTTCGATCTTCCGTTCGTTAGTTATCGTGCGGACAGACGGACACCAGTACGATCGCATTAAGAACCCTATCGGGTCCTTAATAAAGGTTAGTTTAGATCGATAATCTATTCTAGAAGGCGAATAAGGAGAGGAAGAAGAAGAAGAAGGAGAAGATGTGGGTCTCCTGCTGCAGAACACCCTTTTTTCCAATGAGGATGACAATGTTCATACTTCGAACACAACTACTAAATAAACCTTCATATAAATAAATCATCGGATACGTCAGATTATCACTGTTCAAATATTCCATCAGTGTATATTAACAATTCCATTTAGCTCCTGTTAATCTGTGATCCCACCTTTATTGCCATCTAGCAAAACAATCGAGTTTTGCTACATCGATAATTCAATATCTCGATTGTGAACGGTAGTTCGGACTACAGAGAGAGTGTTTAATAACAGTGTGGCCATTTGTGTGAAGCACTCCATAACAGTATGTGGAGATCATTTTTTTCCCGCCGCCGCCATACTTATGCTAAATTTTTGAATTTTGATATGGGATTACAGGTAAACATAAACCCATTCACTCATTTCTCAAACTCATTTTGAGAGAAACAACATCAATACTAACTTTTCTACCATTAAAAATAGTCTCTCTACTCTTGGTATCGCTTTAAAAACTTGAAATGATGAAAACTAATACTAATTTGGTAGTAGATAATAGTCCATTCATTTTTCGAACTTATTTCAAGAGAAGCAATATCGAAAATAACTTTTTTATAAAAATTGTACTACGATAAATTTAATTTTCAACTAAGGCTAGGCGTACACCGGTTAGTCAAGACAAGACAAGACAAGATTAGTCACGTTTAGTCGCAGTACTTTACATAGTTGCTTATGGAGCAACACATACCGATTAGTCATTGCATCAGTGTGTGCTGCTTCATGAGCAACTATGTAAATTACTGTGGATAAACGTGACTAATCTTGTCTTGTCTTGACAAACCGGTGTACGACTAGCCTAATGTCTCTAGGTGTGCTTGCAGTTATAAAGTTTATTGACAAATCTTTGTTGATGCTTTGATCTTTTATTTTGTTATGTTTTTAATTTGTTGACCGATAATTACAATGATATTGATTGATCGAATCAACTAAATTCAATTGAATTTATTCAGCCAAAAAATAACAATACAAGTAACTTGATAATATATTACAAAACGATTCCTCATACGATTACAAAATTAGCTATTAACAAGTGAATATAATTGGCACCATCAGTAAAAGTGAGGCTTGATCACCAGTTAAGTAGTGAGTTCTATTGAGGGAAGATTCAGGTTGAAAATAATTATCATGACAAATATTCAAATATAATATTGAGTTATAATCACAGATATCAACTCAATAGACAGACTTGAATTCAATTGAAAAAGATCTCTATTAATTTGTCAAAAATGTACAAATACTTACGAATAGTGTCAATAACATTATGAATATTATGAAAATCATGTATATTATCAAGTGTAAATCAATTATAAAGATTTCAAAAATAGTAGAAAAACACAAGACAAAGAAATTGAGAATTGCTATTGTAAAACTCATGTAGAGAATACAGAGATAAGCCTACCAAATATTACTTTCATTTTTAATTTTTTTACATATCTTCCAATAATTGAGAATTGTTTGTGTGAGAATGATAATATTTGAATTACCATATGTTGTATCAATCCATATGACTAGTTACTGAAAGACTACTTCGTTGTTAATAGAACAGTCTAGTTCGAGACAGCATTAAAGATTGTATTGAATTCTGTATTTTTATTAAAAATACAGTACTAATAAACTAAACAGTTTGGTAACTATAAAAAATCTTTACAAAAGATTAACTTCATAAAAGACTTCACAAACTAACAAATTGTTTTGGAAATTATATGAATCACAGTTCTTGTGATTTTCGGTGTTTAAACCAATAATAAACGTTTCAAGGCTAGCCCCTCCCACTTTTAAAGTAGGCTCCGCCCACAACCAATCACAGAGCTACATCGTACAGCCTATCAGAGGCAGCCAATGGCGTTGTACTTATTCAGCCAATAGTCAGCCAATCTCGTATTATAGTTTCGGCAATAGCTTGAGCTGCAGAGAGTGTATAGTAACAATGTGGACATTGCATGTCACACTTTTGATTGGTTAGCTCCGACAAAACCGCCGTACTTTTGCCAATTCCCATAAGGCTAGGCGTACACCGGTTAGTCAAGACAAGACAAGACGAGATTAGTCACGTTTAGTCACAGTACTTCACATAGTTGCTTATGAAGCAGCACACACCGATGCAATGACTAATTGGTGTGTGTTGCTTCATAAGCAACTATGTGAATTACTGTGACTAAACGTGACTAATTTCGTCTTGTCTTGTCTTGACTAACCGGTGTACGCCTAGCCTTAGATTTGCATTGGAATGAAAAGCAAATCGTATGTTATGATAAGTGATTCACTTCTAATCTACAATTTTGATAAATAGTCAAGAGTTTATGTTGATGATTCATCTTACTGAAAATCTTAGTCGAAAAACCTTCAACATGTTTTTTGTTCAGTTCTTACATTTGATAATGAGTGGGAAGTGAAATTTTGAATCTAAATTACACATCCACAATGTATTATAGACATGTATAGATGAATTACAAACTATTCAAAAAACATCAAACTGATTAAACTCATAAACCTTGTTATAACGGTAACAACCCATAAAAAATGAAGAGCTCGTATTATAGCTAATGAAACACATAAACTAGGCAATCCATGAACATTGCAAGCTCATAGAGGAACAAAACTCATAAAAAATCAAACTCATAAAGATTTGAATCTCATAAATGTCGAAGAGAAAAGCATCCAATTAAACAGAGAACACTTAAAACTTATTGTTCGATAGGTCTGTTGATGTATCGAATGGAATCGACTTGAGTTTATAGATACATCGCGTAGAAGATGTAACAGAAAAGCATCCATTCAGATCAAGAACACTTGAAATTGTTCTATTCGCTGTGAGCATCTACGGTGTTGCGCTCTGGTGGATAACCGTATAAATCTTTCCAGGTAGATTAACATGGGAAACGATAGGCTTATGTACGTAAAAATTAGTTTATAATTGAAATAGAATTCCCTGTCGCTATTTTTCCTACTTATCGATTGTGGAATTATATTTAAAATGAACAAATTGCATGTTCTTAAACATTATTATAATCTTCAATTCAAGTTTTTAAATCAATTTTGAAGGTTATGTTTGAAGCTCATGGAGCAGACGATGTAGTTTATCCACAGCTAAGTTCATTTCCATTGGTTATCATTTCAAATTGCATTATGGGCGCGAGACTTCAAATCAATGATATGCTTTTGAACTGGATTTTTCACTCGATTAATTCAAAACTGAGATCCGATTTCTTTGTTGAATCAATTTACGTTTGGAAATATGGAAGGAATAGAAGCCGCAATTACTATTGTGAACGGTATTTATACAGATAGGAATAGGACAATACTTTAAATGCATTGTAAATGCTTATACCCTATCCTTTCTCATGTTAAACTAACCCGTTTCGTTCACAAAATTTCCGCGTGAGCGCAGGTGTTTTATTATCCCCACCACCTACGTGCACACAGGGAATAGGTATGAAGATGTATGGAATAGAATCGACTAAAATTTATCGATACATCGACTAGAAGAAATATCGAACAGAAAAGCAGTAAATGAGATTGAAAACACTAAAAATTCATTGATTTATAGTCCTGATGTTGCACTGAGGATGGATATATCGAGATAATTGAGCGTATATATCGTGAAACACTGAAAAATTCAAAGATTTATGGGTGCTATGATATAGATGTGAGGAATACATACATATATATATATGTAGTCGACTTTGTAATCGTATGTATATGTGTTTCTAATTCAACATACATAGCGAATATCATGGAAAGAGTTCCATGTGAATTCTTGAACAGATTTTCAGGGTATTTACACATAGGTATTTACAAGTTATATACACCTTTTCCAGTTGTATTTGAGAAAGCATCAATTCTAATTGAGAATGGTCATTTGTAATTGAGAAAACATCAGTTGTAAATGAGAACGGTCAATTGTATTTGAGAAGATATCACATGTAATTGAGAATGGTGAATTGTAAATGAGAAAGTATCATTTGAAATTGAGAAGATGTCAGTTGTATAGCGCGATCCAATTAACTTGTCATAAATCAGCTGATTTGGTAATAATTAAACAGTGACTTCGACACAATAATCAAAAGACTTGAAAGTCTTAGAGACATTTAAAGTCTTTAAAAGACCTTTTTAAAGAAGACCTTTCAAAGAATAACTTTTTAAAAGACCTTTTCAATAATCTGCGAGATTCAGCATTATTTGTAGGTTAAGTATTGTGATCATATGCTCGTCGATCATATGTTTTATGACAAGTTAAACGGATCCTGCTATAATTGAGAAATCAATTTAAACAACCAGCTGACCTTTTTCACGTTTTTAACTTCTCATTTACATGTGACGATTTCTCATTTATAGCACGATCCATTTAACTTATCAGAAATCAGCTGTTCCAGTAATAATTAAACAGTGATTTCGACACAATAATCAAAAGGCTTAAAAGTCTTAAAGACCTTTAAAGTCTTTAAAAGACCTTTTTAAAGAAGACCTTTTTAAAGAAGACCTTTCAAAGAATAACTTTTTAAAAGACCTTTTCAATAATCTGCGAGATTCAGCATTTGTAGGTTAAGTATTGTGATATTGCTCTTTGAAACAGCTGATTTCTGACAAGTTGAATTGGATCCTGCTATACAATTCACCATTCTCAATTACATGTGATATCTTCTCAAATACAATTGACCGTTCTCATTTACAACTGATGTTTTCTCAATTACAAATCACTATTCTCAATTACAACTGATACTTTCTCAAATTGAATTGACACTTTCTCAAATTGAATTGACACTTTCTCAAATCGAATTGACACTTTCTCAAATACAGTTGGAAAATGTGTAGATTGGTGGATCTTCTTATTCTTGGTACCCCATTTAAACCCTTCCAAAGGTGTCAGGGAAGGCTGAAACCTTCTGGCTCTTTATTTGACTTGACTCGTTGATTGTTGCTGCATCTAAATCAAGATTACTAGATCTAGATTAGTAGATTACAAACATCTAAATATCCCTGAAAACTGGTAACAATAAATAAAACACAAGGGGAATCAGTGTTCTTCTATGAGCTAGTCGCAGCGAGTTGGTCCTGCGGCAAGTTGAGCCATTCCGCGCATCAAGGCCCTATCGGGTCCTTAATAAAAAGAGAATAGAAAGATAAGAATAAGAAAGAAAGAATGATGAAAGAAATAGAGATGAAAAAGAATGAAAGAAGTCATGATTTCTGTTTCCTCAATCAAATCTCTCTCCAAAGATAAAAAGATGAATGAATCTCCGTTTTAACCAAATGAGGTGTTGAATTATTAATAGGCGCTAACGGGAGCTTATAATTTTATTTTTCAAAAATCTTTCTCACACTGAAATTATTCAATTCTTCCTACAGAAACTGTATAATAACAGTGTGGTCATCTGTGTGAATGGGTCCATAACATTGTAATGGAACATTTTCTTTTCCCGCCACCACCATACTTTTGTCAAATTTTAAAATTCTGATATAGTATTACAGGCGAACATTCACTCATTTTTAAAAATTATTTCCAGAGAAACAACATCAAAAATAACTTTTCTAGCATTAAAAATTGTCTCTTTACTCTTGGTATTGTGTTAAAAGCTTAAAATAATGAAAACTTTGGCTAGGCGTACACCGGTTAGTCAAGACAAGACAAGACGACATTAGTCATTTTTAGTCACAGTAATTCACATGGCTGCTTCTGAAGCAGCACACACCGATGCAATGACTAATCGGTGTGTGTTTCTTCATAAGCAACTATGTGAATTACTGTGACTAAACGTGACTAATCTCGTCTTGTCTTGTCTTGGCTAACCGGTGTACGCCTAGCCTTATAGACTGTGTTCTGAGGCTGGAGACAGAGCTGAGTATAATATCACTAGGCCTACTTGTCATCATGTGAATAATAAAATTGCTGCTATAATATTATATTCTGAATAATATTTATTTACCACCAGCCTTCCTAAAAAAATCCTGCTCTATCTTTCATTCCAAAGGATTTTAATCTAATAAAACACGAAAGGATATTGTTAATTCCACTGTTTTTAACAGTGGAATTGACAATATCCTTTAGTGTTTTATTTCATTATGGAGTTCCACAACATCAATAAGATTTCTACAAATAAGGATTTCAATCTCATTATTCATTATCACTATTTATTTTGAAGGATTACCTACTTTTTCATGAAACTGCTGCCAAGCTCCTGGAAAGCTTGATTAATTAAGGGAGCTTTAGGAAAATAATAATTCTAAAAATAATGGTATTTGAAACTTTGACATCAGGATCATTCGTTAATTCTACTGTTCGATTAATTATTCCATCGGAAGTTCCAGTGTTATTTTCAGCTTAGAATAACTCTTTGTTAAGTTGTCACAAGCGAATAATTCTTGAACTATAGAGACTGAACAGGGTGTTTTATGGCAATAAAGAATTTGAATTTGAATTTTGTTTCAGAAGTAGTGTCGAACATTTCAGGGTATTGTTCCTGGATGATAGGAGACTACAAATGTCGTATTTGAAGTGTCCAAAACTCAGTGGTTATCCTTATAGCTGCCATTTTGTTTTTTTCACTTAGGAATTTTTATCTCAAGAACGAAATCTTGTATTGATCTGAAATTTGGCATGAATATTTATGCTATAAAGACTCAATTTTAAAAATTGGAATAAAAAATTTTCGATGTAAACTTTCAAATTAGTGGCCATTTTAAATTTTTGATGGCAAATTTCACGAAAACCGTTCACATTACAGAAAATGTACAATAAAAATTATTCTTGTAAATTTTCTATAAAGTGAACGGTTTTATAATTATCTTTTAAAATATTTTGATCAATAAAACAATGCAAAAATTGCGATTTTGAATTTCATTAGCATTGGGTCCTTGGATACTCCGTTATATCGGTTTATTATTATCATCATACTTCACAATACAGAAACTAATAGCGGACTTTTAAAACACTATTTTGACCTAGTTATATTGTAGCAATACAGTTGGCTCACTATATAGTAATAATGTACCGTTCATTGTTTTGAATGTCATTCTTATCACCCAAACCTCACAATCATACTTTTCTACTTCATTTTCTCTTCTTCTTCTTGCTGTTCTTCTGCTCCTATTCCTCCTTTTTCTTCTTCTCATATTGTTAATCCACTTGTATTTTCAAACTTCTTCTCTTTCTACTTATTCTATTTCTCCGTTGTCTTATTCTTGTCGCCCTCTTCTTTTTCTTATTCTTCTCCTCTTCGAAATTCTCTTTTCTTAACTTAGCATTTTCTATCTTCTTCTTCTTCTTCTTCTTCTTCTTCTTCTTCTTCTTCTTCTTCTTCTTCTTCTTCTTCTTCTTCTTCTTCTTCTTCTTCTTCTTCTTCTCCTCCTTCCTCTTCTACCACTCTTCCACTATTCTTATCACTTCAAGTCCAACAACACACATATCCTTCTGCCTCACTCACTCTGTCACACACACACACACACACTCTCTCTCTCTCTCTCTCACACCTCTATTCTCCAACTGCTTTACGTTATAATCTTCTTCTTCTGCTTCTCCTTCCTCTTCTTCTTCTCCTTCTGCTTCTACTTCGTCTTTTTCCTCTTCTTCTTCTTCTTCTTCTTCTTCTTCTTCTCCTTCTTTTCTTCTTTTCCTTCTTTTTCTTTTCTTCTTTTCTTTTTCTTCTTCTTCTTCTTCTCCTTCTTCATCTTCTCCTTCTTCTGCTTCTCCTTCCTCTTCTTCTTCCTCTTCTTCTTCTTCTCCTTCTTCTTCTCCTTCTTCTTCTCTTCTGCTTCTCCTTCTTCTTCCTCTCCTTCTTCTTCTTCTTCTTCTCCTTCTCCATCTTCTTCTCCTTCCTCTTTTACCACTCTTCCACTATTCTTATCACTCCAAGTCCAACACACATATCCTTCGCCTCACTATCTCTCACTCTTTCTCTCTCTCTATTCTCCAACTCCTTTTCGTTATAATCTTCTTCTTCTTCTTCACCTCCTTCCTCCCTCCTCCTCCTTTTTCCTCTTCCTCTTCCACCCCTCCCCCTTCATTCTTATCACTCTAAGCCCCGCACACATAAACGCCTAATGAATACTAATATCTAGGTAAACTTTGATAACACCGTCTAATTGTTTCTAAACGTTTTTATTTCAGCTAGTTACTTAATACAGAATAGTTGTGAAAAGGTGTACTTTTCAAGTTGTGCGTTTCACTACAGTTGAATTATCATTCTCAACTTTTCCAAAAAATTTTCAATCAATTTATTACAGTGGTTCAGAATATTTTGTCTCAATTTATTAACTCTCAAAAACCAACGTACGTTGGTTTTTGAGAGTTAAAACAATGTTTTGTTGTTTTCAAGTTAAAATATTACAAATTACTTCATGTGTTTGAATTCACGAGAGTAACAGAGAGTGTATAGTAACAGTATGGCCATTTGATGTAATACTTTTGATTGGTTAGCTCGGAAAAATCCACCATATTTTCGCCATTCCTCATAAGATTTGTTTTGAAATGACATGTAGTTCAATGAAATGTCATTAAAAATCTAATTGTTTATCGTGTCAGTGTAATACTGTAATTACTTGTAAGTGAAATACTGTATACTGTAATTCGTATTCAAGTTTCATGATGATTTATGATAAATTGGAGAAAGGGGTTACTATACTCTAAATTCAGGTAAAAATTAATTTTTTCTTTGTTTACTGTTCTGTAAACCTGTTTTCAAGCAATGTTATCGAATTTTAAGAAAATAGTTGAAGAGTTGATGTTAATTGAACCCACAAAAATACAAAATATAGCAGGATTCATTTAGTTTGGCGAATACCAGCTGATTTGACGATCGTTATCACAATACTTTAAATGCTGAATCCTGCAGATTATTGAAAAGGTGTTTAAAAAGGTATTGTTTGAAAGGTCTTCTTTAAAGATCTTTTAGAGACTTGAAAGGTCTTTCAAGTCTTTGAATTATTGTGTCTATGCTGCGTAAAATCAGTTGCTTACTGATTGCCAAATCAGCTGGTTTTCGCCAAATTAAATGAATTCTGCTATATGTAAAGTATATTATTGAATGCTTATGATTATGAATGTTTTCTTCTCAAGTCATCGTACCATTTGAACTGTTGATTAGATATGGATGAATAACTTTGTTTAGTGAACTTTCAAATTTACTACAGTACTCACGGTTAGGCTTGACGGACGAGTTCTGAAGCGCTGATTCATCCATCTGAAATTAATTAAATAATTTTTAGAAATTAATTGACCAATCAAATCATTTTCTATTTTGTACAAACTCTACATAATAAGTAAAGGCAACAATCTCAACACAGTAGAAGTATACGAAATATATATACTGTACATACATACTAAAGCGCAACAAAACAATATATTTCTTTTTTCCTTCCTCATATTTTTCTTTTTAATCATTATTCTCCTTTTTCAGCTTCTTCTTTTTCTTCCTTCTTCACATATTTCCAACCATCCTTTTCCCCCTTATTATAATTCATATCCATCTCCTCCCCCTACTCTTCCTCCTCCTCCTCCTTATTCTTCTCTTCCTCCTCCTTCTCTTTCTCCTTTCAAACTCATCTTCTTCTCCTTTTCTTCTTTCTCATTTTCTTTTTCCTTTTTCTCCTCCTTCTTCTCCTCCTTTTTGTCCGTCTCTACGTCTTCTTCTTCTCCTTTTTCTTCTACATGATCTTCTTTTTCCTCCTCCTTCTTCATCTTCTCCTCCTTTTTCATCTACCACATCTTCTTTTTCCTTTTTCTCTTCCTCCTCCTTCCTATTTCTTTTCCACATCTCCCAATCCTCTTCTCCCCTATCCATTTATTATCATTCTACTTCTACTTCTCCTCCTCCTTCTCCTCCTCTCCTTCTCCTCCTCTCCTCCTCCTCCTCCTTCCACTCCTTCTCCTCCTCCACTTCCTCCTCCTCCTCGTCCTCCTCATTCTTCTCCCTCTCCTTTTTCTTCTACCTGATCTTCTTTTTCTTTTATCTTCTACTCCTTCTTCTCCTTTTTGTTCTTTTTCTTCTTCTCTCTCCTAACTCTTTTCCTTGACTTGATCTTACTTAATTGGCAGTTCCCCCTCACCACTCAATGTATTACAAGGCAACCGACCTCGTATTTTGCTTCCATTTCAGTCTCCGAATGAAGGAGGAAATGTAGACGGATGAAAATTAGAGGAAAACGAGGAAAAGCCGTTGAAAAATAAGCGACTTTTCACTCAGAGCGTCTTTTTGTTAAGTAGTGACATCTGAAGTATGTTCTCATTTTGAATTCTGAAAAACATCCAGCTTATAAAAATGAAACGAATTCAGTTTTTTGTTTTCCTTCTTCTTTTCCTCCATCCCATTCTCATTAGTATTTTCTCCCTCTCCTCTTTTTCTACTCCTTGTGTGACTTCTCTCTGTCTCACTCCTTTCGTTTCCCCTCTTTTTCCATATTTTGTCACTTCCATCATACTAAACATCATGAATTCAAGATCTTCCTCTCCTCCTCATTCTTCTTCTTCATTTTCTCTTTCTTCTTTATCTTCTTCTCCTCCCTCTTCATCTCCATCATCACCTTCTCGAGCTTCTTCTCCCTCTCTTTTCCTTCTTCTTGTTCCTCTTCATGTTCCTCTTCTTTTTCTTCTACTTCCTTTCCTTCTCCATATTCTTCTCCTTATTCTTCCTCCTTCTCCTCCTCCTTTGCTTCTTCTCCTTCTCCTTCTTCCTATTCTTCTTCTTCTTCCCCTCCTCCTTCTTTTCTCCTTCTCCTCTCTCTCTCTTCTTCCCTTCTTCTTCTTCTCTTCCTCCTCCACCCTCTTCTTGTTCTTCTTCTTCTTTCATCTTCTTCTTCTCCTCCTCCTCCTTCTTCCTCTTCTTCTTCTTCTTCCTCCTCTCCTAGTTCTGCTCATTCTTCTTCTTCTCCTCCTCCTTCTTCCTCCTTCTTCTTCCTCCTCTTCTTCTCCGTTTCCTTCTACTTTTCTCGTAATCACTTGTTCCATGCTTTCACCAAAAAGTTATCATTGTACTTCCACACCAATCTTCTTCAACGAGAGTCTTTGCTTAACCTCTTTGTTCTCTTGAGAGTTCTTTGTCTCCTTCTTCCTTGAAAATTTCCTCTTTTTCTCATTCTCACTCGCTCTCTCTATCTCTTCCCCTCACTTCTCTCAAACCTTTCTTCTTGCTCTCAACCATACTTGCTCGAATCTAGCTCGAATTTTTCATATAGCATTTCATATTTCACGAGTCAGTGATGTTTTTAAATAACTTAACAGGGCACATAACGGAACTGTTACACCAAGTAAAATATGGCTAGTAGCGAAAAGAAGACGTAGAAGAAGAAGAACAAGAAGAAGCAGAAGAAAAAGAAGAAAAAGGAGGAGGGGGAAGAAGAAGAAAAAGGAGTAGTACAAGAAGGAGAAGAAGAAGAAGAAGAGGAAGAAGAAGAGGAAGAAGAAGAAGAGGAAGAAGAAGAAGAAGAACAAGGAGGAGGAGAAGATGAAGTAAAAGAAATAGAGAAGAAGAAGGAGAAGGAGGAGAAGAGGGCAGAAAAGAAGAAGAAAAAGGAGTAGAACGAAATACTAAGAGGAAGAGGACAAAGAAGAAGGAGTAGAAGGAGAAAAGAAGAAGGAGGAGGAGGAGAAGATGTAGTAAAAGAAAAGGAAGAAGAAGAAGAAGAAGAAGGAGAAAAGGGCAGAAAAGAAGAAGCAGTAGGAGAAGGAGAAACACGAAATGCCAGCGAATAATAGTGTCAGAAAATTTCCATATTTCTCAGTCTTTACAATTTAATATTCTCTGTTTTTTTTTAAATGGAATACGTCTCAAAAATAATATACAGTGAAAGACGTAGATGAACAAGAAGATGAAGTAAAAGGAGTATGAGGAGAAGAAGAAGAAGAAAAAGTAGGAAAACGAAATGCTAGCAAATAATAGTGTCAGAAAATTCCCATATTTCTCAGTCTTTACAATTTAATATTCTCTATTTTTTTAAGGGAATATGTCTCAAAAATTATATACAGTAAAAGACGTAGATGAGCAAGAAGATGAAGAAAAAGGAGTATGAGAAGAGGAAGAAGAAGTAGAAGAAGAAAACGAAGAAGAGAGGTTGCAAGGAATAAATAGGAATGGTAATTTTTGAATATGAAATATAGCCGGAGTACGCTCAATGTACGATTTCTTATGAATTTGTGAATGTTTTGAATTATGTTAACGAGTCTTATTGCACACTTTTCTTCATGAAAAACATGAATAGAAATTTTCATCTTGAAGAATTTCTCTCACTATCTCATGAAATGTCAAGAAAAGACGACGAAATATCATTCAATTTTGATTTTATGTGGTTTTTCCTGTTTGGTCTTTTCATCAACTATTTTCACAGCTTGCCTTGTAATTGTAAAAAGTTATTTTATGTAATATTTTTGTCTATGGAGGATAGATAAAGTGGTTTGTAGGGTTGAATTCATTTTAGGAAGGCGGCTGAATCAAAAGTGAATAGGTGAATTCATTAAATTTGGCAGATGGCGAATAACTTTCATTTAATATTTCTATGGAGTGATGATCTGTTGAATTCTTTCCACAAAAATACTGTATAATATCAGGTGAAAACCCGATTTCAAGAAGAAATCAACAGAACATCACCCAATATCATAGAAATGTTGAATGAAAGTTATCCACCAAATTAAAAAAATATTGAAACCTTATTTGTTAAGATTGGACCAATATTGACTGAGATATGGCAGCTTTAGTTATAGGTGACCGCTAGACGCTAGTTGTAGTGCATCCTGGGCTTGCGGCTAAAGTCTACTACAACAATGCAAAAGTCTCCGTCTGCTTTGCATGTTATTTTTAAGCGATTTTAGATTATTTTGTGTGAATTATAAAGACAGTAAAAAGGAGTGAAAGTAACCTCCAGCGGTCACCTATTACTAAAGCTGCCATATCTCAGTCAATATTGGTCCAATCTTGACAAATAAGGCTTCAATCGATTTAAAATTGAATTCACTAAAAAACGTTATTCTTGTAAAAGTTTCGTTATATCAACGGTTTCCGAGTTATTCAAGAAACAAAATTTTAAATGGCCACCATTTTGTTTTATGGATTTGAAAAATTCTCATAATTTTTTTGTAGCTTTGTCTAGTTGTCATAAATGTTGGTGCAAAGTTTCAATTCCATATGTTTCACCATTATTGAGATAAAAAATAATAAGTAAAAAAAAACAAAATTGCAGCTGTGTGAGTAACTAAAGACTTCTGTACAATTCAAATATGATATTTAGATATGGTTTTTACCCAGGAACAATGCCCTAGAGTATTGGTAGGGAGTTCTGAAACACTCTGTATTATTATGATGTAAATATAAATGTCTTCAATGTTTTTTAGGGTATTATTTGGAACTTTGTTCGATTAATTTAAATTTCTATCTGTTTTTTGCAGGTTGCAGTGACATTATGCAGTCTAGGGGTTGGATCCACATTCGGGGAGACCATTCTAGAAGAACTACCTCGAGAGGCTACGGTTACAACTAGAACCACATGTGAATTGCTCAGGGTGGAGTACCATGATTTGCGCATGATATGGGAGGTAATAAAATAATAATTCAACTACTCATAAATTTATCTTCAAACAAATTAACTACTACAAAGTACTAATTAACTACAGGGTGGCGCATAAAGAACGGATGTTTTTCAAAGTGTCATAAGAAAGTTTATTCGAATCATACATTTATCTTCTCAACACCAAAATACTAAGTAAATAACCCAATTTGAGAATTTGTATGAAAAACTCCAAAACACTTGAGTATACTTCAAAAATTACATAGGAAAGATGGCGCCCTTAAAATGCGTTAATGCTCATTAAAAGCCTCAAATTAGTCCTTAACTATTGATACAGCAGCAATTCATTCATGTATTGCAGTATTCAAATCTTCAATGTAACGATATTTACGATAGTAAGCTTGAATTTCAAGTAAAGAAGAATCTCATGCCAATAAGCTCGACTTGAAACTTTCTGCTGAAGCTCCGTTGAACGACGATTGCAGATTCATTCTATTGGAAATATTGTTCAACAGCAAATACGCGATTTTTCAAGGTCAATAATTGCGCCATTGATACTAAAACTGGATACTCTAACCTACAAAATGGTGTCGCTCTGCGGTCACAGACAGCTCTAGTCCACTGATACTATTCTACTCAAATCCATCCGTTCTTTTTGTGCCACCCAGTATATAACCAGATTAATATAACCAGATTCTAATTTGATGCTTGGCAATATATATAGAGAAATATTATTTCTTTGCCATCGGTCATCTATCTATCTAATGCCAAGCGTCAAATTAAATGAATCTGATTCTACATTGTATGAAGGGAAAGGGAGCTACTTAGTTCTCTATGTTCTACTCTTTCTCTCTTCCTTTACCCCCTTATTTCTCTTCTCTTTACCTCTCTCACTCTCACTATCTTTTCTTCTCTCTCTACTCATTACTCACTCTATCTCTCTCCGGCTTTGTTACTCTAACAAAAGTTCAAAACTCGCTCGCTGCTCTTGCTATGAAAATTTAAAATCGATTTACAGAGAATGGGTGCATTGTGAAATTGAGATTGTTGTTAATATTTGATGAAGAGGAGGGAGATTAGGAGAAGGAGGAGGAGGTGGAGGAGAAGGAGTAGGAATAGGTGGAGGAGAAGTAGGAGGAGGAGAATAAGTTGAACAAGTAGGAGAAGAAGAGAAAGAAGAAGGAGGAGGAGTAAAAGAAATAGAAGAAAAAGAAGGAGTAGAAAAAGATAAAAAAGGAGAAGAGGAAGGAGGGGAATGAGAAGAAGGTGAAAAGGAAGGAGGAGGAGTTGGAGGAGAGTTGAAAGAGGAAGGTGGAGAAGGAGAAGGAGGATTAGAGCAGAAGGAGGAGGAAGAAGAAGAAGAAGGAGAAGAAAAAGGAGATGAAGAAGAGGAGAAAAGGGAAGAGGAAGACGAGCAGGAGAAGGAGAAGGAAGAGGAGGAGAAGAAGGAGTTGGAGGACAGTTGAAAGTGGAAGGTAGAGAAGGAGGAGAAGGAGGATTAGGAGCAGGAGGAGAGGGAAGAAGAACAAGGAGAAGAAAAAATAAGACGAAGAAGAGGGAAAAAAGGAAGAGGAAGACGAGCAGAACAAGGAAGAGGAAGAGGAGGAGAAGAAAGGAGAGGAAGAGGAGGAGAAGGAGGAGGAAGACGAGCAGAAGAAGGAAGAAGAAGAGGAGGAGAAAAAGGAAGACGAAGAAGAGGAGAAGAGGGAAGAGGAAGATGAGGAGAAGAAGGAAGAGGAAGATTAGGAGAAGAAGGAAGAAGGAGAGGAGGAGAAGAAGAGGAAGAGGAAGATGAGGAGATGAAAGGAAGAGGAATGGGAGGAGAAGAAGGATGAGGAAGAGGAGGAGAAGAGGAAAGAAGAAGAGGAGGAGAAGAAAGAAGAGGAAGAAGAGGAGAAAAGGAAGACGAGGAGGAGAAGGAAGAGGAAGATGAGGAGGAGAAGAAGGAAGAGGGAGAAGAGGGAGAAGAGGAGAAGGAGGGAGAGGAATAAGAGGAAGAGGGGAAGAAGGAGTAGGAGAGGAAGAGGGGAAGAAGGAGGTGTGAAGCAGGATGAGGAGGAGGGGAGAAAGGGTTAAAGCAAACAATAGGCTAGTTAGTTATGAGAGAATTGAGCGAGGCCCTGTATTGTAATTAGCTTGGTAATTATGTATGAAACACGGAATGTTTGGTCTGAATTTGAAAATGTTTTGCATTTGGAGTTTGAAGAGAAAATGAAATTCACGTAGATTCATTTACGTAGATTCATATCAATGAATATCATGTAGATAACATAATAATCATTGCTGCTTAGATTCAAAAATGGGATCGATTCCCATTTTACAATGGGAAGTTACAGATTTTATTCATTTATTTTATCAAATATTTAATATTTTGAAATATTAAAACGATATGAGTATTAGATGCAATGAGATGAAGAAGAAGATAAAGAAGAAGGAAAAGGGGGCGGAGGAGAAGAAGAAGAAGAAGAAGAAGAAGAAGAAGAAGAAGAAGAAGAAGAAGAAGAAGAAGGAGAAAAAGGAAAAGAAGAAGGAGAAAAACCAAAATAAAAAAAAGAAAAGGAAGAAGGAGAAGAATAAGGAGAAGGGGATAAAGAAGGAGGAGGAGGAGAAGCAGAAGGAGAAAAACCAAAATAACATAAAGAAAAGTAAGAAGGAGGAGAAGGTGATGAAGATAAGGAGGAGGAGGTGATGGTGATTAAGAAGAAGAAGAGGAAGAGAGAGTAGAAAAGGAGGAAAATAAGAAGAAGGTGAAGAGGAAGGAGAAGGAGGAGTAGAAGAAGGAGAGAAGGAGGAAGAGATGAAGAAGCAAAGGAAGAAGAAGAACAAAATTAAGGAAGAGGAGAAGAAGAAGAAGGATGAGAAGAAGAAGTACACTGTAGATGAATATGAAGAATAAGAAGGGGAAGTAGTAGAAGAAGGAGGAGTATATGAGGAGTAAGAGAAAAGACTGTAGAAGACGAAGGAGGAATAGAAGGAGACTGTAAGAAGAAGAAGAAGAAGAAGAAGAAGAAGAAGAAGAAGAAGAAGAAGAAGAAGATGAAGAAGAAACTGGAACAGATTGAACAAGAACTGTTTCATAATATAGGATAATATGTTTCATAAAGTTCTAATTACGATACAAGTTTCAAATTCCATTTCGAAAAAGCAACACTGTTTCTATTGAGGAGTAGCTATAAAAGACATGATCAGCGCGCTCTAGGTGAGAGAGAGAGTGAACAACCTGGGGGATTTTAACCATTGTGAGATAGGAACAAAACACGATTTTGAGATAGAATTCAATTAAATCATTAAGGTATCATCAATACTTTATTGCTATCTATTATTTAGTGGTTTCAATGTGTTTTGATGAATGTTTTAATTGGATTTAAGTACTTTTATCAGAATTTTCGTCATCTTGTTGCTAGACTCTTCAGTTTCTTAGTGCGCTGAAGATGGCACATTGATGCCAAAACATGATTGTGAATTTCTCATATAAATACAGTGATATTTTTGACAACACCCAAGTGTTTTCATTATACAGTATATTATAAATATCACAACATCTTACCAGACACTGTGTCAGAAATTGATTACTGTAATTTTTTTCAATATTTCAAATTTGTTCTCCCTTTTTTCAGAAACATAAAGACGTAATGGATGAACTACTGAAGAGCTCAAAAATAGAGAATGGTGAGTACATTTATAATTCAATTATAATTATTAATTTAACATTAATAATCAAATTTCACTTCCAGAATCATCTCCAGGTACTTTAATTTTATTGTCCTACGAGTACATTGATTCTGTATTTGTCTGTAATAGATAAATAAATAAATAAATAAATAAATAAATAAATAAATAAATAAATAAATAAATAAATAAATAAATAAATAAATAAATAAATAAATAAATAAATAAATAAATAAATAAATAAATAAATAAATAAATAAATAAATAAATAAATAAATAAATAAATAAATAAATAAATAAATAAATAAATAAATAAATAAATAAATAAATAAATAAATAAATAAATAAATAAATAAATAAATAAATAAATAAATAAATAAATAAATAAATAAATAAATAAATAAATAAATAAATAAATAAATAAATAAATAAATAAATAAATAAATAAATAAATAAATAAATAAATAAATAAATAAATAAATAAATAAATAAATAAATAAACAAATAAATAAATAAATAAATATTCCAATTCAATTCTGTAGCTACTGAGTTCCATAACAGGACAGTACAGCGATCCCAGGATTTCATTTCAAGAGGTGATAACCACCGAATATGGAATACCCCCCCCCCCACAGATAAAGGGGGGTCCGGGGGATGAAATTTGGAATTCGAAGCCAATAAACGTATTTTTATACGTATTTGAGCTCTAAAATGTGTTCAAGCTAATACTATTTATGTTAGCTAATAAAATAGTTAATCATTTTAAGTTTATTGTACCTTGATGAAATAGGATCCAACCATAGTATGGGTTTTCCTTTGATTTCCTATTAAGCTTCAAGAAGAAAAATGATTAAAAGTCAATGTGATTGTTAATAAGCATGATGACAAAGTTCAGTCAAAAGCATAATGCAATCAAAAATAAATTGAGTGTTCACTGCAATTTTTTTCTTTATGGTTATTAGGCCTCATTTCTATGCGTACACCGGTTAGTCAAGACAAGACAACACGATATTAGTCACGTTCAGTCACAGTAATTCACATAGTTGCTTATAAAGCAACACACACCGATGCAATGACTAATCGGTGTGTGCTGCTTCATAAGCAACTATGTGAATTACTGTGATTGAACGAGACTAATCTCGACTTGTCTTGTCTTGACTAGCCGGTGTACGCTCAGCCTTAGCCTCACTGCAAGCGATGTGCAAAGGAAGGATCCTTTCCTTAGTCGAGCTACGCTCCTCAAAAAGCCGGATAGTAGCTAGTAAACTAGCCACATGTATTCGATCCTTCAGTCACCACATTCTTCACTAGCCCGATTTATTAGCCAATCTCAGAATACAAACATTCCAATGCTTTGTTTGAAGTTGACACAATGCACTTTCTTGAGAATGGCACCCTCCTCTTCGAAAACGGTAACCCCTAAACCCCACAGAAAAGAGGTCTTTGTCAGAAGAAGAAGAAGAAAAAGAAGAAGAAGAAGAAGAAGAAGAAGAAGAAGAAGAAGAGGAGGAGGAAGAAGAAGAAGAAGAAAAGAAGAAGAAGAAGAAGAAGAAGAAGAAGAAGAAGAGGAGGAAGAAGAAGAAGAAGAAGAAGAAGAAGAAGAAGAAGAAGGAGAAGAAGAGGAGGAGAAGAAGGCGAGGGACTCTGTTTGAAAACAACAACAGGAACAACCTGTAGCTTTCGAATGCTGGCAAAGCCGCAGACCTCTGAAAGGGGGTAACTTCGAGGGGAGTGAGGGTTTTTGGGGGTTTAAGGGGCTATAATGGAGGGGGTGGAAGTAGTTGTTCATTTGGAAGGGGTACTATAATAGCGTGGCACCCTCCTCTTTGAAAACGGTAACTCCTGAACCCCACAGAAAGGAGGTCTTTGCCAGAAGAAGAAGGAGGAGGAGGATGAGAGGTAGACGGAGGAGGAGGAGGAGAAGGAGGAGGAAGAGGAGAAGGAAGAGGAAGAGTTAAAGAAAGAGAAGAAGAAGTAGGAGGAGAGAAAGATGAAGAAGTACAGGAAGAGGGAGGAGAAGGAGGAAGAGAATAAGAAGAAGGCGAGGAGGGATGAGAAGGAGGAGGAGAATAAGAAGGATGAGGAGAAGACGGAGAAGACGGTAGAAGAAGAAAAAATAGAAGAAGAAGAGGACATAACAGGAGAAGGAGGAGAAAAGGAGAAGAAGGAGAAAAAGAAGAGGAGGTGAAAGAAAGAGGAGAAAAGAAGAAGGAGGAGTGGAAGAAGAAGGAAAGAAGAAGAAGGTGCAAAGGGAGAAGAAGAAACTGAAGGAGGAGGAGGAAGAAGAAGAAGGATGAGAAGAAGTACACTGTAGAAGAATAAGAAGAAGAAGGAAAGTAGAAGAAGAAGGAGGAGAAGAAGAGGAGTAAGGCAAAAGACTGTAGAAGAAGAAGAAAAGAGGAGGAGGAGGAATAAGAAGAAAAGATGATTATGAAGATGATGATTATTATGAAGAAGAAGAAGAAGAAGAAGAAGAAGAAGAAGAAGAAGAAGAAGAAGAAGAAGAAGGAGAAGAAGAAGAAGAAGTTGAAGAAGAAGAAGAAGTTGAAGAGGAAGGAGAAGAAGAAGAGGAGTAGGAAGAATATGAAGTGGAGGAGGAGGAGGAGGAGGGGAAGAGGAGGAGGAGGTGAAGAAGAAGGAGGAGGAGGAGAAGAAGAAGAAGAAGAAGAAGAAGAAGATAAAAAAGAAGAAGAAGAATAAGAAGAAAGGATCACCTTAAAAACAGGTTATGATGAACCAGAACCCTTTAAAAGGTGTTGGTGAAAGGGTCACCTCAAAAATGTGGGCTGGGTCTCCCTCAAAAAGGGATGGGGTGAAAGGGAACCCCCTGAGAAGCCCCATCAAAAAGGGGGGTAGAACGGATCCCCTGGTGAAGAAGGGGGTTGGTTACTAGCCCCAAAACTTTAACAAAGGGTTCAATGGCGCCAATGTATTTTGGTTTTAGCGGTCGGATTTTGGAAGGATATTAACACCAATCTCATGCCGTGGTCTTTGTTGTGACTTCTGTTCAACAACTACTAACCTATAGCAGGATCCTTTTAATTTGTCAGAAAACATATGATCGACGAGCATATGATCACAACACTTAACCTACAAAAGCTGAATCTCGCAGATTATTGAAAAGGTCTTTTAAAAAGTTATTCTTTGAAAGGTCTTCTTTAAAAAGGTCTTTTAAAGACTTTAAAGGTCTTTAAGACTTTAAAGTCTTTTGATTATTGTGTCGAAGTCACTGTTTAATTATTACCAAAACAGCTGATTTCTGACAAGTTAAATGGATCGCGCTATACTTTCAACACCAGGTGATATGGATTTGACACTGTGATCAGCATTGAGAAAATTCAATGTTTTTAGAAAAGAAGTTATTTTTTACTCACAACTTTATTTATTTAAAGAGTTTATTCAAAGTTCTGACCTACAGAGACTGTATAATCACAGTGTGGTAATTGGTGTGAAAATGTTCATAAGAGTGTGTTGGAACATTTTTTTTCATTCCAGCCCAAGCCTTACTTCTGCCAAATATTTAAATTATGATGTTGGATTACAGGCAAACATGAACCCATTCACTCATTTGTCAAACTTATTTGAGAGAAACATCAGAAATAACTTTTCTCACTTTGATGATAGTTTCTCTACTCTTGGTATTGCTTTGAAAGCTTAAATGATGAAAATGTATACGGGCAAAGGCAAATTGTAGGTTAGAAGTGAATCGCTCAACATAAGATATGATTTGCATTTCATTTCAATGCTAATATTATGGAATAGGCAAAAGTATAGCAGGATCCTTTTAACTTGTCTGAAATCAGCTGTTTCGGTAATAATTAAACAGTGATTTCGACACAATAATCAAAAGGTTTGAAAGTCTTGAAGACCTTTAAAGTCATTAAAAGACCTTTTTAAAGAATACCTTTCAAAGAATAACTTTTTAAAAGACCTTTTTAATAATCTGCGAGATTCAGTATTTGTAGGTCAAGTATTGTGATCATATGCTCGTCGATCATATATTATGTTTTATGACAAGTTGAATGAATCCTGCTATACTTAAAATTCTATCAGATGGGAAAGTACAAGTTTCAGTTCTACCAACCAAAAGTCTGTAATATTGTGGCTTAATGCAATTTTCGGAGCTAGTTCGTTTCGAATGAACATGAAATCTATTAGAGAATGTTAATGCAGTTGTTTTCACTAGTTATTTAGCTAAAATATATTGTTCTGGTAACACCATTTCACTTAGTTTTTTAATTTCAAATTAGTTCAGTTTGTCGTCGATCCCACCAAGGTTTGTAGAGACCTAAGGTTGGCCAATCCCCATAAGAGCCCAGCAGTCCAATTTTCCCCGATTAGTCTTGCTATAATGACGTCAATCAGTGCCCCAGTTAAAATATGCCCTATATCTATATTCAAGATTCATCACATATCTAGTATTCAAATCTTTCCAGATGGTTTTTGGAAAAATGAAAATTTTCGAATTTCTATCTTATATATTGTCAGATAACAATAATAAATTAAAATAATGCAATAAAAATAATTACTGTGATCAAATATCAATAATAATAATAATAAGAAATCTTTTAATATAATTGTAATATCACGCTTTGCTTGCCAAACAGTCAACTACAACTATTCAGATTTTCCAGCTGATTTCTAAGAATTTGAAATTATCACAAATCTCTAGCTCAACATGGAAATTCTAGTAAAAGTTGATGTTGATTTTCGATAAATTCCTAATTTGATTCGATTTTACTAACTTTAACCTACAGTAATTATATAACTACAGTAATTATTTATTTAGTATTGTACAATAATTGATATTTAACGGAAGGTACAACAGGCTTAGGCTTAGGTCTCTACAAACCTTGCTTACAACCAGGCATTGATCTTACACAAACGCTAATTTATCACACAAATACCAGTGAGTGTGACTACAAAACCAACCCTTAAAAACACAACCATTGCCCAGGTGCCGTGGATACAAACCGCGTAAAGCACGGTGTAGCGTGGTGTAGGTACACAAAGACATGTAATTCGTGACGTCATAACACGAACGTTTCCATGGTTACCATTAGACGGTGGAATAGTAAGTGATGGAGGAGGGGGAGGAGGAAGAGGAGGAGGGTGAGGAGGAGGAGTGTGAGAAAAGGGAGGAGGGATGATGAGAGCCAATTTCAACTGTGAGAGCGGTCAGATGAGAACAAAGAAGAAAAAGGGGAATGATATAGAGTGTAGAAGGAGAGGAGAGGAGGACGAGAAGGAGGAGGAGGATGATGAGGATGAGGATGAGGAGGAGGAGAAGATGAAGAAGAAAAGAAGAAGAAGACAGAAAATGAGTAGTTGATAGTAGAAAGATAGCGATGTACAAGAGAAGATTGAGGAGAAGGGGAAGAAGGAGAATAGAAACAAGAAGAAGCAGAAGGAGAAAAGAAGAAGAAGAAGAAGAAGAAGAAGAAGAAGAAGAAGAAGAAGAAGAAGAAGAAGAAGAATGGTAAGATTAAGAAGTAGAGGAGGAGTATATGGAGACTAAGAAGAAGAAAAGAAGAAGATCAACAAAAGAACATTAAGGAGGTGAATGAGAAGGTGAAGAAGAAGCAGAAGGAGAAGAGAAAGGAGAAAAACGAGAAGGATAAGAAGATTAGTCATTGCATCGGTGTGTGCTACTTCATAAGCAACTATGTGAATTACTGTGACTAAACGTGACTAATCTCGTTTTGTCTTATCTTGACTAACCGGTGTACGCCCAGCCTAATTCAGTTATGTAGATGTAAGATTCAGTATACAGATACTTATATTCAAACAGCTTACTTTAAACATATAGATGTTCTTGGAAAAGGATACACAGAAACTTGAATAAACAACCGAAGAGAGAGAGACAAGAGAGAGAAAGAAATAACGTGATTGGTTTAAAGATTGTTTCTAAAAAAGAGCAAACGTTTTTGAGAAAACTACGGATGAAGAAAAGAGATGGGAAAGTAAGCGATATGGGAGTATGAGTGTTAGGAGGTGGCAGAAAGAGAGAGATTAGATTAGATTAGATTACTTTATTCATGTGGATAACAATTATTATAACTGCTTAGATACTAGATTACAAAAGTTGTAAGTATAAGTAATATAATTATAGTAATTTTATGAGTTGTAACTAATAATTTTCAACAATGTAAAATGCAATCTAATAATGTGAACATAAGTGAGATTTTTATACTGCTATTGTATATTCTATTCAATTCAGAGAGAGAGAGAAAGAGAGAGAGTGAGAAATCGAGAGAGAGAGAGAAAGGATGGAGTGAGCTAGTTTGTGTGTTGATTTAAGGGGATCAGGAGTGTTTAGAGACAATACAAGCGGCAATGCAACACGCACGCTACATGGGCAGATACCAACGTAAACTACCCCTCTTACCGCTCTCCAACTGTTACTCCCCTCACTCCTCATCCTGTTCCTCCTCCTCCTCCTCCAAGTTCTTCAACTCCAATAACCCATCCACCACCTCCTCCAACACTTTCACCTCCAATACCACTCCCACATTCTCCTTCTCCTCCTCCTCATCCTTTACCAAATTCTCCTCCACTATCTCCTCTTTCTCCTCATCCTCTTCCTTCTTCTACTCCTCCTCCTCCTCTTCATTCTTCTACTTCTACTCATTCTTCTACTTCTACTCCTCCAACTTCTCCTCCTCCTCCTTCTCCAAATTGTCTCCTTCAACGTCTTCTCCTCTGCCTTCTCCTTCACCATCTCCTCTGCCTTCTTCTACTCATCTCTTCCTCCTTCACCCTTTTTTCTCCTCTTTCTACTCCTGTACCACATTCAATTCAATTCAATTCTATTCTTTACTATTCTATTCTATTCTTTACTATTCTATTCTATTCTATTCTTCACTATTCTATTCTATTCTTTAATATTCTATTCCATCTTACTTCCCATATTCTTCTCTCACCACTCCCTCTCTTTTTTCATATTCAACCTTACTCTCACACCTTTTCGCTTTCTCACTCTCTCTCTCTCTTTATTTTCCTCACTCCTTATCTCTCTTTCTCTTTCTCTATCTTTCTCTGATCTTCTCTCTCTCTTTTTTCCCCTTATCTTCTCTCCCTCTCTTTTCTCCCCCTCATCTTTCTCTTCTTTTCTTCCCTTCTTCTTTCTCTTTCTATCATCTTTTCTCTCTCTTCTCATCCTCTCATCATCTCTCTCTTCTTCTTTCTCTCACCTTCTCTCTCTTTTCCTCTCTCACCTTCCGTCACTCTTTCTCTCTTTCACTTTTCGCCTCTCTTTCTTCCTTTCTCTCACATTCTCTCTGTCTTCCTCTTTCGCACACTCTCTCAATCTGCTTCATTTCTTTGATTCCACATCCCCATTGTCCTTTTTTTCATCACGCATTCCGTATTCTCTTTGTCGCATAACCGACAATAAATCCTTCCTTTTGTCCGTATTGTTTCTCTTTTTGTTTCCATCCTTATTCAACTTTTTCCAAACATTTCCCCACTACCGGTCGCCTTTTTCTTTCCTTTATTTCCCACAGTTTTCCCCAAACATTCACTCTACTCTGTAACGCTTTCCTGTAACTTTTCAACAAACAAAGGAAAACTTTTTCCTGATGTTTTTCTGAAAATGATCTCTTTCTTTCCCTCCTCCCATTCCTCTTCCTTCTCCTCCTCCTTCTTCACCTCTCTCCCCTCCTGCTCCTCCTCCTCCACTCCTCCTCCCCTCCTCCTCCTCCCCCTCGAAAAGAAATCGTATCTGCTTTCTTATTCTCTCATTCAGGCATTTTTCTCTCAATGAGTCATACAGGTTTTTTCATTTCCTCGTCTCTGAATATTCTAACCTTTGTTGGTGTAATACACCCGTTTGTAAAGCCGTAGTGATATTCAAATACATGTGTATAAATGTATAATATGAAGAAATACAGTTCTACTCTATGAGGATTGTATAGTCTGTGATAGGGAGACTATAATAATAGTGGTGTAAATGGGTCAATAACATTACATTGGAATATTTTTTATCTCCGCCACCGCCATAGGCCCATTTTTAACAAATTTTTGAAATCATATATGTAATTACAGGCTAACATGAACCTATTTCATCGATTCAATAAAATGACTTGATTGATATTCACTCATTTGTCAAACTTATTTTGAGAGAAACGACATCGAAAATAACTTTTTCAATATTAAAAATTGCCTCTCTACTCTAGGTATGTTTTAGAAACTAAAAATTATGAAAACTGAGGCTAGGCGAGACAAGACAAGATTAGTCACGTTTAGTCACAGTACTTCACATAGTTGCTTATGAAGCAACACATACCGATTAGTCATTGCATCGGTGTGTGCTGCTTCATAAGCAACTATGTGTATTACTGTGACTAAACGTCACTAATCTCGTCTTGTCTTGTCTCGACTGACCGGTGTACGCCTAGCCTTAGTTTTCCTATCCTAACACTGGCAGAGGCAAATTGTAGGTAAGAAGTGAATAACTCTACATAGCATGTGATTTGCATTAAATTTTAATGCAAATGTTATGGGAATTGGCAAAATTAAGATGGATTTTTCCAAGTTCACCTAACAAAAGTGTGACATAAAAAGTCCACACTGTTATTAGACAGTCTGTAATACTCTTATATTGTACTACACCACAGAAAAGGAAGAACAGAGGACGCATCTAGTGTTGCGCTAAATGGGTCCCCAGCATTGAAAGTTGGGTCCCCAGTTCTTAGTTTTTCGGCTAAGGAGATGAAATTGTGGAATGCCTGTTCTCTCTACCAAAACAACCTACTGTAGTTGTAACAGAGCTTAGACAGGAATCAACAGTTGCAGACGCAATTCATGGCTAATGGTATGAATTGCAACTGTACTTAGGCGCAACAATGTCGCGTATGAAAGTTACGTCTGTTCTTCCTTCTCTGTGGCTACACCGATCAAGATCAACAATTTTGAATCAGCTGATCTTATTTCGATAGTTTTATACTAAAACTGGATCAAAATTGAACTTGCTCGGAGCAACCGAACATAAATTGTTCAGAACTAACACTCTTATCATAGAACTAGTTCACAAATTGAACGACTCTACCCATCACCATCACCTCCTCCTCTTTTTCTTCCTCCTACTCCTCCTCCTACTTCTTCTTCTTCTTCTTCTTCTTCTTCCTTATTTTTCTTTTTCTTCTTCTTCTTCTTCTTCTTCTTCTTCTTCTTCTACTTCTACTTCTTCTTATTCTTCCTATTTGTCTCGTCCCCTCAACCTTCTCCTTTTCTTCTCCCTCTTCTTCTTCTTCTTCTTCTTCCTATTTGTCTCGTCCCCTCAACTTTCTCCTTCTTCTTCTACTTATTCTTTTTCTATTCTTCTTCTTCTTCTTCTTCTTCTTCTTCTTCTTCTTCCTCCTCTTCCTACTCCTCCTCTCACTCCTTCTCCTCCTCCTACTCCTCCTCCTCCTACTACTCCTCCTCCTCCTTCTCCTCCACCTCCTACTCACCAACTACTCGACTCTCCCCCTCTACTTACAAATTCATTAATTAACTTCTAAGTAGATCAAGTTGCTGAAATGGTTAGTCCGAGTTTGATTGAGAGTGACCACTGCAGGGAAATTTGATAGGTAAATAATTGAATATGACAGGGAAATTTAGCAGGGTTAGGTTGGCAATGGATTATTGGCGGTATTGTTTGGTGTCCCATGAGAGTTGATGGAAGTATTTGAGTTGATATCGATGATAGGGGAGGAAGAGGAGGAGCGAGAAGAGGAGTAAGAGGAGGAGAAGCAAGAGGGGGGGGGGAGAAGGAGGAGTTGAAGAGAAGGATGAGAAGAGAATGAAAAAGAAAAAGAACTAGAAAAATAATGGAAAAGAGGAAGAGATAGAGAAGGCGAAGGAGGAGGAGGAAAAGTGGGACAAGGAGTTAGGAGAGGAGAAGGAGGAGAAAAATGAGGAGGAGGAGGGATTAGAGGAGGAGGACTAGGATGAAATATAGCTGAAGGAGATAGAGGTAGAGAAGAAGGAGGGGGAAAAGGAACAGAAGGAAATATAGGAGGAGAAGGAGCAAGTGGGGAAGAAGGAGTAGAAGGAGCAAGTGGGGAAGAAGGAGTAAAAGGAGAGAGAGAAAAGGAAGGAGGAGATAGAGGAGTAGAAAGATAAGGAGGAGAAAGAGAAAGAGGTGAAGGAGGAAGGAAATAAGGAGAAAGTGAAGAGGGAGAAGGAGAAAAAGATGGAGAAGAAGAGAAAGAAGAAACAGATGTCAAGAAAGAGATGGGGCGATATCAAAATAACAAGTGAAAAGAGAAAATGGAAAATGAACGATACGGAAAAGATTACGAGAGAGAATAAATCGAATAAGATGAAAATAATTTCAATCAAGGGGGAAGTGCAGAAGTTGATGAAGTAGAAAATAGTAAAACAGAAGGAAAAAGGAGAAGGACGAGGAAGAGGAAAAGCATAAGGAGAGGGAGAAGAAGAAGAAAAAAACAGGAGAAGGAGGAGGAGGAAGCGAAGATGAGGAAAGATAGAAGAAGGAGGAGGAGGAGGAGGAGGGAGGAGGAGGAGGAGGAGAAGAAGAAGAAGGAGAAGGAGAAGAAGAAAAAGATGAAGGAGAATGAGGAGGAAAAGGAGAAGGAGGAGAAAAGAAAGAAGAAGAATAAGAAGAATAAAAGAAGTAGAAGTAGAAGGAGAAGGAGAAGAAGAAGAAGAAGAAGAAGAAGAAGAAGAAGAAGAAGAAGAAGAAGAAGAAGAAGAAGAAGAAGTAGGGGGAGGAGAAGACGAAGAAGAAGAAGAAGAAGATGAAGAGAATGAAGAACATTGGAAAAGTAGGATACAAACAGTACTTATAGAGATGACATGAGAGCTGTACAAGGGAATTACTGGGAATTATTGTTCTATGGCAGGGTCAAGTGATTCTCTACCTCTGCTAGACTCGTATGTTATGTCTGATTAATTCTGCTGAATTAGCTGCTTTCACTCACTAGCGCCTGGGGATCGATTCATTCTGTGAATGCGAATCTAATAGCCTTTGCAAAACTGAAGTTAGTGAAGTGCTATTTAAACATGGAGTTAATTTTCCTGATATCACTTACTTATCGATTGAATATTGGAATTAATATTCCACGTATTTTGGTGAGTAGCTCATGTATGAAGAAAAGTAAAAAGTATGAAACCATGTATAAATTATGAAGCAATGTATAAAGTACTAGCAGGTCACCCGTGCTTCGGTACGGGGTCTCAGCAATCCCTCTGAGTTAATGAATATCTGTTTGAAATATCTAATCACCGCATTCAGATGATAGAAGGATTTTAAAGATATAGGAAATTCAAAGCCCGCAATAGCAGGATTTATTCAACTAGTCAGAAAACAGCTGTTTTGGAAATCAGTAAACAGTTGTTGACACAATAAATTTACACAATAATCCAAAGGCTTGAAAGTCTTGAAGACCTTTAAAGTCTTTAAAAGACCTTTTTAAAAAAGACCTTTCAAAGAACACCTTTTTAAGAGACCTTTTCAATAATCTGCGAGATTCAGCATTTGTAGATTGAGTATTGTGATATTACTTGTCGAAACAGCTGTTTTCTGACTCTATAAATTGATCCTGCTACACATTAATTTTGCATTTTAACTTTGACTTGGGCCCGATTCCAACAAAACCCGAAAACTTAGATATCGCCAATCTTAGTTTTGAGTCATCTGATTCTTTATAACTTCAAACCTAGACCAGCTGACTTACAGACAGACAGACACCATCTCATTTTCATAATAGTAGAGATGTACATTATTGTCGCATAAGTTTTATATTTTATTGTTATAATAATGAAGATTACAAGACAAAATATTGGTTATCTACATCAATAAAGTAAATAATCTAATATTCTTCTTCTTATTCTTCTTCTTTCTTCTTCTCCCTCATCTTTATTACATCTTCTTCTACTTATCCTGTTCTTCTTCTCTCTTGCTCCCCTTCTTCTTCCTGAGCTCCTTCTTCTTCTTCTTCTTCTTCTTCTCTACTGCCTCTTCTCATCCTTCTTCTACATACTCCTTCTCCTGCTTCTTCATCTTCTTCTTCTCCTCCTTCTCCTTTCTTCTTCATCCTCATCTTTTGCGTCTTCTTCTCCTTATCCTGTTCACCTTCTCCTTTTGCTTCTCCTTCTTCTTCCTGTGCTCCTTCTTCTTTTCTCGTCATTATTATCCTACCTCCTCCTTCTCCTCTTCATCTTTCACCAACTACATCCCTCTACATGCTCTTCTCCTCCTCCTTTTTCTTCTTCGTTTCCTTCTCCTTTTGCCTCTCCTTCCGGTGCTCCTTCCTCTCCTTATTCTTCATCCAGTGCTCTGTTCTTCTCTTCTCATCTTCTTCTTCTCTTGTTCTTCCTCTCCTTTCTTTCCTCCTTCTCCCTCTTCTTCTTCTTATTATATTTCTTCTCCTCCTTCTCCTCCTTCTTCTTCTTCTTTCTTCCTCCTCATATTTTTTCACATTTCTTCTACTAATTCAGTTCTCATTCCCGTGCTCCTCCTTCCTCTTCAACCTTTCCATCTTCTTCTTCGTCTTCCACTTCTTATTATCCTTTTTTTCATCCCCTTCTCCTCCCTCTTCTGATTCTCTTCTTTATCTTATTCTTTACCATCCTCTTCTTCTTCTTCTTCCTCATCTTTTTCTACATCTTCTTCTTATACTTGTCCTGTTCGTCTTCTCCTTTTGCTTCACCTTATTCTTCCTGTGCTCATTCTCATTTTTGTCTTTTCTTCTTCTTCTTCTTCTTCTTCTCCTTCTTTTCCTTCTCACTCTCCTTCTTCTTCTTTGTCGTCTCACTTTCCAACTTAGCGGGTGATCGAACTAAGCCAATTAAAAAGTTAAAACGTCAGAATGGGGACCCGGTACAGGCAGGCAACAAGGGAGCGGCTACCTTACTCTGTTCCCCGCTCCAAATGTTTTTCTTTGTTCAACCTTTACAATCCAATTATTCTTGTCTAAACACACAGTGCAAAATCAAAATAGAAATAGGCAGAAGCAAGCTTGAACTCTAGTTTTTGTTAGAATGTTGATCTTGACTTGAGCTGATGTGGAGAGTACTAAGGCTAGGCGTACACCGGTTAGTCAAGACGAGATTAGTCACGTTTAGTCACAGTAATTCACATAGTTGCTTATGAAGCAACACACACCGATTAGTCATTGCATCAGTGTGTGTTGCTTCATAAGCAACTATGTGAATCACTGTGACTAAACGTGACCAATCTCGTTTTGTCTTGTCTTGACCAAATTTCAACAAAATTAGTCAAACCATACTGAAAAAAAACATGAAAAGTGAAAAAACAAAATGCCGACTAGTGAAGAAACTAAGCATTTCAGGACTCATGTCTACTGGAACTTGTTTCCTAATTTCAATGTCAGGAAACCACTCACGAAGTTTTATTATAGGAACACTTCTATTTTCTATATCAGTTTCTGTTTTAGGAACACTCTGTATGTAGCTTTATATCATTTATATTTATAGTATAATAAATATCAGTATTTGGATGTGCGCGACTAAGGCTAGGCGTACACCGGTTAGTCAAGACAAGGCAATACGACATTAGTCACGTTTAGTCACAGTAATTCACATAGTTGCTTATGAAGCAGCACACACTGATGCAATGACTAATCGGTGTGTGTTGCTTCATGAGAAACTATGTGAAGTACTGTGAATAATCTCGTCTTGTCTTGTCTTGACTAATCGGTGTACGCCTAGCCTTAGATGAACTGGTGTAGCATCTAGTGTAGCCTCGCCTGAGCCCAGAGCCAGTTCCCCCACCACTTTCCGAGCTAGCCAATCACACGCCTGCAGTGTTGCCAATACTAACACACACTATAACATGATAGTGATGAACAGCAGCTGTGCACAACAA
Organism: Laodelphax striatellus; assembly: GCA_017141395.1. NCBI lineage: Eukaryota > Metazoa > Arthropoda > Insecta > Hemiptera > Delphacidae > Laodelphax > Laodelphax striatellus. The sequence continues at coordinate 13,428,846 of CM029543.1, forward strand.
ATTGTTATTAAAATTTCTAGTGAATCTAAAAAATTTCGAAAAATTTGTCTGTGAAAATGTAGAATTGTAAAATTGTAGTTTTATGCAATAGGCCCCTGATCATCTCTTCTACTTGTAAATAAATCAAGTTAACACAACGAGTTGTGATAGCAGACTGATATTTCGGTCTAAGGCTAGGCGTACACCGGTTAGTCACAGTACTTCACATAGTTGCTTATGAAGCAACACACACCAATTAGTCATTGCATCAGTGTGTGCTGCTTCATAAGCAACTATGTGAATTACTGTGACTAAACGTGACTAATTTCGTCTTGTCTTGTCTTGACTAACCGGTGTCTTGTCTTGTCTTGTCTTGACTAACCGGTGTACGCCTAGCCTTGATGAATGCACTGTTCATCTTAAATGAGGATTATTATCTGATTATGATGCTGTAAGCAAAGGAGATTCTAATCGTGCAAGGCTTTAGCCAATCAGAATAATCAATTTGGAGATTGCCTGCTGGTTACATCCCACTGGGAGCGATATTTAGGGATGGTGGGGGGTTTTGTTATGATCAGGGGGATTATTGTTGTCATGCTCATACAAGACAGTGACAGAGATAGTGAGAAAGAGAGAGAGTGAGGTGGAAGGAGGGTGAGAGAGAGAGAGACACAGAGAGAGAGAGAGAGAGATTTAGATTTAGATTTATTACTTTATTCATGTAGATAACAAATATGACGGCTTAAATTCTAGATAATAATAATAAATTTATACTGTACAACTAATTATTCGTCAAATTTACATTAGCTTATGAATTATGCTATGAGTAGATATAGAGCAAAAGTATACTGATGATATAATAATTGTGGGTTATCTAGATGAAAAGGCGAAGTTTGGACACATGAATGTCCATTCTTGGGAAAGGAGATACAAAGAAATCCTTTTCATCAATACTTGATCTTGTGGAGAGAGAGATTCAGATTCAGATTCATTAGTCTACTTTATTCATCTAGATAACAAATATGATGGCTTAAATTCTAGATTATAATAACAAATATACAATTTTGATCATTCATCAAATTTACATTAGCTTATAGATTATTATGCCATGAGTAGATATAAAGGAAAACTATACTGATGATTTATTAGTTGTGATTTATCTAGATGAAAAGGCGAAGTTTGGACATATGAATGTCCATTCTTGGAAAAGGAAATACAAAGAAATCCTTTTCATCAACACTTGACCTTGAGAGAGAGAGAGTGAGAGAGAGAGAAGAGAGAGAGAGTGAGAGAGATAGAGTGAGGGTGAGAAAGAAGTTCTAGCTTTGTAGAAACAAAAGTTGAAGAACGGTCATGGATAAGGCTAGGCGTACACCGGTTAGTCAAGACAAGACAAGACGAAATTATTCACGTTTAGTCACAGTAATTCACATACTTTCTTATGAAGCAGCACACACCGATGCAATGACTAATCGGTGTGTGTTGCTACATAAGCATCTATGTGAAGTACTGTGACTAAACGTGACTAATCTTGTCTTGTCTTGACTAACGGGTGTACGCCTAGCCTAACGGTTCCTTACCTTGGCCTTGTATCTGATAGATAGATAGAGAATAAAAAAGAATGATTTTCATGTAGCTCTTAGGACTGGACCGATTTTAAAGAGTTTATTTAGTTGTAGTAAGGATGAAATTGATATCTGGGATAAGTGTGGTGTATAATGAACTTAAATGTGGTGATTGTAATGCTTGTTATGTTGGACAGACAAATAGAAGTTTCGAAAGTAGGGTAAAAGAACATATTAGAATTTGGAATAAATGGAATAGGAATTCTAATTTTGATGAGCATTTGATCACAAACAATCATAAGTTCAAGGCTGAGGAGAATGTTGGGTTTCTGCATTTGAATAGCATTTGTAGACAATGAACATTCTGGAGGCTCTGGAAATAACCGGGGTAGCTAGGAATGATCCAAATAACAGTTTAAATGACCAGATTCATTTCAACCAGTACCTACAATATCACAAATCTAGTTTTATCAATCTAGTTTGTTTGTCATTGAATTTTCTTGTTATTTTTGATTCCCCATTGTTCTATTCAGACAGTCCTATTCATTTTATTTGTTTTTGTAAATATCAATTACCTTTCTTCACTATGTTAGTTGCTTGAACCGCCATTGCTGTGATGTTAGTAGAAACCGCCCATTGTGGGAGGAGCTTATCTAGGCCAATGGCAGTCGTTCACCTTGATAGGCCATTCAACTGCCAATCACAACGCTCGGTCACGAGTTCAAATTCTGCTACAGCTGTGACGCCTAGAAGTAGAAGTTTTAGTTTACCAGAGATTGATAATGGTGTAACAACCGAAACTGCAGTATCTCGTTGTTTTATTAAGGACCCGATAGGGTTCTTAATGCGATCGTACTGGTGTCCGTCTGTCCGCACGATAACTAAGGAACGAAAGATCGTACACTTTTGGAATATAATATCTTCATAGAAGAAGTAAGAAGCCTATTGATTTTGAATATTGAGGGTTGAATTTAAAAAAACGTTACAAGCAAAAAATACGTACTGCATTTCAAATACATGTTACAGAAAAGTATAATGACATTGAACTACTAAAATTTCAGCCTCAAATCCTAATGCCTTGTTGGTAAAAGCTTCGTTCGTGTCTTTGAAGCCAGATTCAATTCCGAGATGCAGGATCGAGTCCTATCCGGGGCAGTTTTTTTTTTGCTAACAATTTTCAAGTTCTAATGAATAAATGAATAAAAGATTTATTCTCAGTCAAAGAAGAAATTCATACATTACATTCACATAATCAAAATAAATTACGGACCGAAAAATAATACACATATGCAAGCTCAAAGAGCTGTCCGCATATGGGAGCACAGTTTTCTAATGAATTTCACAAAATAAAAACTAACAATGAATCAACTCACAATATGAAATTAACTAATAAACTAAGAAATTTGATAAATAATTCTTATATCTATCATTCTAGAATATTTACAACTGAATCCAACTTGATTGAAAAAAGAAAGAAATGGAATCACTTCATGAAAATCACGAAATAAATTGAATCACTCAATGACACTCAAAAAAAGGTTCATAAAAAATAAAATATAACACATTGTACCTTCATACACTGAACAAAACAATGCTAGACAACACACTATAGAATATTGCTAGACAAAATGAATGGAGAACACTATAATATTAAAACCTATAATCTATATCCTCCAAAAAAATACTTAAGAATATAAACAAATTTATAACAAATATCACACTATAACCAGATACATTCTTTCAATTTCCTCCTCGGAAATTATCATGAGGTGCTTTTTAAGATACTTCTTAAATAAAGAGAAAGAGCCACAGTGCTTAATTCTATCTGGTAAGCTGTTATAAAATTTACCCTCAAGGAACATAAAAGATTTTTGGAAGAATGTGCTTCTAGGTCTAGGCAATCTGATTCTCTCCAAGAAGCGTGTGACAGGCCTAAGCATTTGGGCATCTACTGTGTTTCCCAAGTTTCCACTCACTTGATAAAATTGATTCAGCACTTTGAAACAAAAGAGTGATCTCAATGAAAGAATTTTTAATTCAGCAAAAATATTCACTCTATCAATTTGTCTTCCAGCACCAATGGAGTGGACTAATGATTTTTGTAGTCTAATTAGAGGTTTCATGTGAGTAATATATGTGCAACCCCAGCAAGTAACACCATAAGAAAGTCTAGAATGAGCCAGCGAGAAGTAGATTTCTCTCAACACTTTCTTTGGACAAATCCTTTCCAAATGGTAAAACCGATGTCGAAGTTGCCTCAAACTTTTCTTCAGTTGGTTTATATGGGTCCTCCATAAGAGATCCCTCTCCACAACAACTCCCAAATATTTCACCATATCTGACTGCTGGATTGTACTACAAAGACAATCACTGACGCTTGAACAGTTGACAGAGTGATACCTGAGTGGGCAATCAAAAGTGAAAGATTGAGTATAATCAGTTATCCATACATTTTTTTTTTATTTATGTTTATTATTTATTACAATTGCCCATTCTAATTTTATGAAAGTAATCCAAATGTTGAAACGTTTCTCTCAATTGCAGAAAATAGCTACTATTTATGTTTAGTACTTGAGCAATTCTTAAAAGTACTGTCCTGTTTTTCTGTTAATCTGTACACTACAATATCGGGTCCTTGAATACTCCGTTGTATCGGTTTATTTAATATGTGGTTTTGACAATTTCAAGTCTTCTTCTCCAGTATTGATAAATACCACAACATCACCTTCACTACTACACATAAAAATGATATTACATGAAACGGTATGAATAGATTAATAAATTCTGAAAAAAATTAGAATGGTAGACGGTGGAAGGGGGGGAGTAGAAGGGGAAGCAGGAATTGGAGAATGAAGAGGGAAAGGAGGTGAAGGATAAGTAAAAAAAGGGGGATGTGGAGAATAGGAAGGATACGATGGAGGAGGAGAACAATAAGCAAGAGGAAGAGGAAGAATAGGCAGGAAAAGAAGAGGATGGAGAAGGAAAAGAAGGAGAAGAAGAAGATAAAGTAGAAGGAGAAGAGGAAAAATGAGGAAGGAGAAGGAGGAGAAGAAAAAGAGGAAGAAAAAGAATAGGCAAGGAGAACAAGAAGAGAAGATGAAGATGGAAAAGAAGAGGAAGGAGATGAAGATGGAGGAGAAGAGGACGAGGAAAATCAAGAATAGGCAGGAGAAAATAGATAAAGAAGAAGAAAAAGAAGTAGAAGAAGAGAAAGAAAATACGAAGAAGAAGAATTGGCAGAAGAAAAAAAGTAAAAGATGAAAAAGAAGAAAAACCGAAGGAAAAGGAGGAGGAGAAGAGGAAGAGGAAGAAGAATACGCAGGAGAAGAGGAAGGAGAAGGGGAAGAAGGAAAAGAAGAAAACGATGAAGAAGAAGAAGGAGGAGAAGAAGAAGATGGAGGAGAAGAAGAAGAAAGAAGAAGAAGAAGGAAGAAGAAGAAGAAGAAGAAGAAGAAGAAGAAGAAGAAGAAGAAGAAGAAGAAGAATAAGCAGGAGAAGAGGAAGGAGATTAGGAAAAATAAGAAGAAGAATATGAAGAAAAGAAGGTAGAGAAGTAGAAGAAGAAGAAGAAGAAGAAGAAGAAGAAGAAGAAGAAGAAGAAGAAGAAGATACTGTAATGCTCCCAAATAGAAAACAGTATGAGTAGGAGAAAGACAAAGGTTGTCATTGAGTAAGTGAGTGAGTGACTGTCATATTCGATTCTATGCCTTGGAGTCGACATAATCTCAGGGATCACTTTGCTACAGGTTTATGCATGGATTCCCTGTGACACGTATCCATGATTACCATGACGATTCTATGAACAGAGACTGTATAATCACAGTGTGGCCATTGGATGTCACACTTTTGATTGGTTAGCTCGGACAAATCTCCTTTTCTTTTGCCAATTCCCATAAGGCTAGGCGTACACCGGTTAGTCAAGACAAGACGAGATTAGTCACAGTATAGCACGATCCTTTCAACTTGTCAGAAATCAGCTGTTTCGATAATAATTAAACAGTGATTTCGACACAATAATCAAAAGGCTTAAAAGTCTTGAAGACCTTTAAAGTCTTTGAAAGACCTTTTTAAAGAAGACCTTTCAAAGCATTAGGCTAGGCGTACACCGTTTAGTCAAGACAAGACAAGACGAGATTAGTCACGTTCACTCACAGTACTTCACATAGTTACTTTTGTAGCAACACACACCGATTAGTCATTGCAAAGGTGTGTGCTGCTTCATAAGCAATATGTGAATTACTGTGACTGAACGTGAGTAATCTCATCTTTTCTTGTCTTGACTAACCGGTGTACGCCTAGCCTAACTCTTTAAAATACCTTTTCAATAATCTGCGAGATTCAGCATTTGTAGGTAAAGTATTGTGATATTGCTCGTCGAAACATATGTTTTCTGACAACTTATAAGGATCGTGCTATACTTCACATAGTTGCTTAATATAAAGCAACACACAGCAATTAGTCATAGCATCGGTGTGTGCTGCTTCATAAGCAGCTATGTGAATTACTGTGACTAAGCGTGACCAATCTCGTCTTGTCTTGTCTTAACTAACTGGTGTACGCCTAGCCTGAGACTTGCATTGAAATGATATGCAACACATATGTAAGGTTGAGTGATTCACTTCTCACCTACAATAATTTGCCTTTGCCAGTGTTAGTTCTGATCATTTTATGCTTCTAAAACATAATTGAAAGTAGAGGGGCTCTTTTCAATGTTTGACAAGTTATTTTTTATGTTTATTTTCGAGTTCGCGTTTGACTGCAATCCCTATCACAATTTGAAAATTTGGCAGATTGAGATGATAATAGTGATTATGATAAAAAGAAGAATAAGAAGAAGAAGAATAAGAAGAAGAAGAAGAAGAAGAAGAAGAAGAAGAAGAAGAAGAAGAAGAAGAAGAAGAAGAAGAAGAAGGAGAATAAGAATAAGAAGAAGAAGAAGAAGAAGAAGAAGAAGAAGAAGAAGAAGAAGAAGAAGAAGAAGAAGGAGGAGAAGAAGAAGAAGATGATGATCAGAGAAGAAGAAGAATAAGAAGGAAAAGAGGAAGAGGACGAAGAAGACGACGAAGAAGAAGTAGAGAAAGAGGAAGAAGAAGAAGAAGAAGAAGATATACAAGAAGAAGAATAAGAAGAAGAAGAAGAAAACAAGAAGAAAGATAAGGAGAAGAAGAGGAAGAAGGAGAAGAAGGAAGAAGAAGAATAAGAAGAAGAAGGGAAAGAATAAAAGAAGAGGAAAAGAAAGTAGCAGAGAATAGCTGATAGGGAAAAGCTGAAAACAGTGAAGTTAACATTATTGTGAAACAGGTCACGTGATATCCCCAAGGAGTTTGGTCTGTTTACCTAAACCGTCACGAGAGACAAAGGAGAAAAAGAAACGGAGGGGGAGAGAGGGAGAAAACAAATAAAGCCGAACGAAAAGATAGAGAGAGAGAGAGACTAAAAGGGCGAGTGAAAGAGAGAAAAGTGGAATCATACACAACTCACGGAATCAAAACACAAACGTTTTCATGAGAAAAAAGAGAGAGATAGAGTGAATGAAAAATAGAGGAGGGGAGAGAGAGAGAGAGGATAAAAGTGTAAGAGAGAGAGAAGATTGGAATCATACATATCCCTCGAAATCAAAACACAACCTTTTTTATTCTTTCTAAATTCTGACTCATATGAGAATTTATTATACAATGCTTCTGATTCTATTACTTCAATTTCTATAGCAGGATTCCTTTGAATTGTCATAAAACAGCTGATTGATGTACGCTCGTTTACTAACGTTAAATCAGCTGTTTTCTGACAAGTTAAAAGAATCCTGCTATACCCTGCATTCAATTTTTTCTATGTTGTCACCGTATTCTTTGTTAATTATTTTTTACCTCTTCGCCCTCATTTATAAACAATTTTTTGCCAATAGAAACTTGCGTCTCATAAAGGCTCAAAATTCATCATTTAAAGCAGATCTTGGTTTCTTCTATAAGGAAATACACCAGTGCAGGCCCCCAACTCATCATAGGAAAAAGGTGAGATCTTCTAAATAAAATAAATATCTGGTGATACTAAATTTATTCAACTTGGTTGTAAACAATGATTTCTGAGAAAATTATGAAGTAGAATAGTAGATTAATGTAAATAAATGTTGATTCAGCTTGGTTGCAAACAATTATTTCTGAGAAAATTATAAAGTAGATTGATGTAAATGAAAGTACCGTTTCCTAGAATGCTTAACGGTTCATATTACACTGGATTCCATTTATCCTTGTTTCCCCCCCACCACAAATTCATGGCCCCCGCTACGCTCATGTGTACAGAGTCTGTATAGTCTGTATAACCACAGTGTGGAAATTTGATGTCACACTTTTGATTGGTTAGCTCGGACAAATCCACCATACTTTTGCCAATTCCCATAAGATTTGCATTAAAATGTTACGCAAATCGTATGTTTTGTTAAGTGATTCACTTCTTACCAACAATTCGCCTTTCCCAGTGTAAAGCTAGGCGTACACCGGTTAGTCAAGACAAGACAAGACGAGTTTAGTCACAGTACTTCACATAGTTGCTTATGAAGCAACACACACCGATTAGTTATTGCATCAGAGTGTGCTGCTTCATAAGCAACTATGTGAATTACTGTGACTAAATGTGACTAATCTCGTCTTGTCTTGACTAACCGGTGTACGCCTAGCCTAAGTTTTCATTGTTTCAAGCTTTTAACACAATACCAAGAGTAGAGAGACAATTTTTAATGTTAGAAAAGTTATTTTTGATGTTGTTTCTCTTGGAATAAATTTGAAAAATGAGTGAATGGGTTGATGTTTGCCTGTAATCCCTTGTCAAATTCAAAAATTTGGCAAAAGTATGGCGGTGGTGGGAGAAAAATATGTTCCAATACAATGTTATGGACCCAATCACACCAACGACAACACTGTTTTTCCACCGTCTCTGTAGCTCAAGGTAATGCTTGTAAACTGTAAGGCTAGGCGTACACCGGTTAGTCAAGACAAAACGAAATTAGTTACGTTTAGTCACGGTAATTCACACAGATGCTTATAAAGCAGCACACACCGATGCAATGACTAATCGGTGTGTGCTGCTTCATAAGCAACTATGTGAAGTACTGTGACTAAACGTGACTAATCTCGTCTTGTCTTGTCTTGACTAACCGGTGTACGCCTAGCCTTACATGTTTTCTTTCAACTTTGAACCCTGTAATCGATGTCAAACCAAATTATTGCAGCTATACAGAATGCGCTCCATAAAATACAATTAACTTTCAATCTTGAACGAGAATAGTTGAATGTAATCGTTTTAGTAGCAAGATGAAGTATTAATTGCTTGTATCGATTCCAGAGGGATTCTATTTTAAAGGTTAATTATTGGAGAAGAATACAGCTTCAAAGCTGGTTATCTGGAAATTTCAAACAAAATGTTACAAGTCGGGACTTTTTCTTGTTATTATTATTCTGTCTTCTATTTATATTCATTTTTTACTCCCTCATTTTCACATAGTTGCTTATGAAGCAGCACACACCGATGCAATGACTAATCGGTGTGTGTTGCTCATAAACTAATAATAATGCTAAACGTGACTAATTTCGTCTTGTCTTGTCTTGACTAACCGGTGTACGCCTAGCCTTATAGTTCCAATATATAGTATTCTTCCTGTATTACAGGACTTCTGAAAGTGTTGAAGAAACGTGCCCCTGAAGTTTGTCTTCTGAGACAGTGTTTATATCTTTTAGCAGCGGAGTTGATATTCAATAGCTAGCATGAGTAGAATTCAGTCTCTATGGACTTGAGTAAATATCGGGGGTTTTCCTCCTTTTCCTTTCTCTTCTTCTTCTTCTTCTTCTTCTTCTCCTTCTCCTTCTTATATTATTTTTCTTCTACTTCTCTTCCTCCTCCACCTACTTCTCTTCCTACTTATTCTTCATGAAACCGACTTGGAAAACACGAACTTCGAGTAGCTAGGCGCCATTGGGAATATGGCGGGTTCTTCGATATTTATTTTACTGCCACTCATTCTTCTTCATCTTCTTCTTCTTCTTCTTCTTCTTCTTCTTCTCTCCTTCTTTTTCTTCTTCTTCTCTTCTTCTTTTCCTCCTCCGCCTACTCCTCCTTCTTCTTCTACACCTCCTTTTTACTCCTACTTCTTCTCCACCTCCTTTTTACTCCTTCTTCATCTTCTTTTCCTTTTCCTTATTCTTTTTCTCCTTCTTTCTCTTCTTTTCCTTTTCCTTATTCTTTTATTTTCTCCTTCTTTCTCTCTTCTTCTACTTCATCGTCTTTTTCTTCCTCTTTTCTTCTTCCACTCTACCTCTTTCTCCTTCTTCTTTTCCTGCTTCTTCTTCTTCTACCTCTTCATCCTCCTCTTTTACTTCTTATTCTACCTACTTCTCCTCCTCCTCCTCCACCTCTTCCTCCTTTCTCTACTTCGTTTTTTTCTCCTATTCTTTTTTATCTTCTTCCTCTTCTTCCTCTTCCACTTTTTCTTCTTCTTCTATAGGGATCTCTCTCTCCTATAGGAAATATACCCGGCGATGACCAAATAAGTATACCACGCTTCGCCACGGTTAGGAAGCTGCTAAAAGCACACACGCAACTACAGTTCTTTTATCAGCTGCAATTGTGTTTTGTTTCGTTCCAGTGTTTTAAAAGTGGAACAGATTGAACTAGAACCGTTTCATAATAAAGCATCCATTTTATAAAGTCGTCATTGCAATACAAGTTTCAAATTCCATTTCGAAAAAGCAATACTGTTTCGATTTCAATTAAGAAACTGTAATGACTGCGTTTGAACACGGTCGTAGATAAAAGTTATTTTTAAAATCAATCAACCATTATATTATGGTAATTTCAGGATATATGAGACCCTTTACAAGTACCCCTATCATAGCCAATGTAATATAGGATCCTTTATCAACAGTATAGCACCTATATATATATATATATATATGTGTTAGGAGTTGGCTGACTATATAAACAAGTCATTTGCATATAAATTAACGTCTTTCTGTCTGAACTTTATAAAGGACTGGTGGCGAAGCGTGGTATACTTATTTGGTCATCGCCGGGTATATTTCCTTTGAAAGGACGTATGTTATAGTATTGTGACTTATATAGGTACTGAATACGTATATTAAAGGACATACATTGATATAAAAGACTTGTACTTGCTTTTACTTCAAAGTCGAATCTTTCAACCCTTGGAACTGTTTCATGGAAATTTACAAGTCCTTTATACAGGGGTAAACACTAGACATGAATAGGGCGTACTATGTAATAAATTTAGACTAGTGTGTAAAAGCATCTTGCTTCTGTAGGGAAGGACATACTTATTATGGATGAGGAGGAGGAGGAGGAGGAGGAGGAGGAGGAGGAGGAGGAGGAGGAGAAGATGAAGGAGGAGGACGAAGAGGAGGAAGGAGAAGAAGAAGGAGAAGAAGAAGAAAAGAGGATGGAGAAGAGGAAAGGAAAGATGCAGATGAAGAAGAAGATGGAAGAGAGGAAGAAAATAGGCAGAGCAGGAGAAGGAGAAGAAGAAGAAGAAAAAGGGGCCGAAGCAGGAGAAGAAGATGTAGAAGGGGAATGATAAGAAGAGAGATAGCACAAGGAGAAGAAGAAGAATGAGGAGATTAAGAAGATGAAGAGGACGAAACAGAAGGGGCAGACGGAGGAGAAGAAGGAGAAGAAAATTGAGAAGTTGAATAAGACGAAAGAGAAGAGGAGAAGAAGGAGAAGGGATGAATAAGAAGAAGGAAAGAAAAGAAGAAGAAGAAGAAGAAGAAGAAGAAGAAGAAGAAGAAGAAGAAGATTAAGAAGAGTAAGAAAAGTGGCAGGAGCAGGAGGAGGAGAAGAAAACGAAGGAGTTTATGGAGAAGAAAAAGAATAAGAAGAAGAAGAAGTTGAAAATGTAGGAAAACAAAAATGAGATAAGAAGAAAAATATGAAAAGCTGAGTGAGAACTACTTTAACAAGAAAAGATACGCTGAATAAAAACAGCTCGCCAAGAAAGATATTGGACATTGTTAGATGAAGCGTTATAATTGCTTGGTGGACAAAGGAAAGACGCTCGCTATCTATTTCTCAGAGGAGAAGAGAGTGAATGGGAGAAGAGGGTGACGGAGGAGGAGGAGGAGGAGGAGGAGAAGGAGTGGGAGGAGGATGAGGAGGAGGAGGGGAATGAAGGGAAGGAGAAGAAGAAGGATGAGGCGTGGGAGGGGTTGAAGAGGAAGGAGGAAAAGGAGGAGAAGAAAGAGAAGCGGGAGGAGGAAGTGGAGAAGGAGAAGGAGGAGTAGGTGGAGGTGGTGTAGGAGAAAGAGGAAAAGAAGGAGAAGGAGGATAGAAAGGAAAAGGAGATGGAAAGGAGAGAGGGAGGAGAAGGAGGATGAGAAAAGGAGGAGGAGAAGGAGGAGGAGGAGAGGAGAAGGAGAAGGAGGAGAAGGAAGAAAGGAGAGGAAGGGGAAAGGAGGGAAGGAGGATAAGGAGAAGGAGGAGTTCTTGAAGGTGGTGGTGGTGGAGGAGAGAGAGGAAGAGAGGTAACAAAAGGAGGAGGATTAGGAGAGGGAGGAGGATAAGGAGGAGGAAAAGGAGAAGGAAAAAGAGAAGGAGGAAGTGGGGAATGAGAAAGAGGAGGAGAGGGAGAAAGACGAGGAAGAGAAGAAGGAGAAGGAGTTAGAAGAAGAGGAAGAGGAGGTTGAGAAGGAAAAAGAGAGAGAGGAGTAGGTGATGAAGAGGAAGAGAATGAAGAAGGAGGAGGCGAAGAAAAATGGGAAGAAGTGGAATAAATTGAGTCTGGAGATAAGGAATAGATGAGAGAGAAGACAAAGAAGAAGAAGTAATTAAGTAAAAAAGATGATAGCTCATGTATTTCATTGTGATGTGATAACTAGACTTTGGAGTGGCAGACAATAGAAAAAAGACGGTAAGAAATTTACGTTAGATAATATAATAAAAAGAAGCAACAGAAAGAGAAATAATAAAATATAAAAAGATCATCATTATCTTATTAAGTTTTATTCTGACGTAATGACTAGATTTTAGAGTAACAGACGAGAAGAAGTAACAGTTCTTCAAGAAATATATATGACAAGAAGAAGGAGAAAATGAAAGGTAATGGATGAATGAAGAAGTAGAAGGAGGAGAATGAGATTGAGGAGAGTGAGCGAAAGATGAACTAAAAACAGTTGGAAAAGAAAATCCTCCACTAGCTTCAAAAGGGGTCTCTGAAGTGGTTACGGCTTGAGAAATGAGAGTGGAGGGATCCGAAGCAAAAAAGAAGATGAAAAAGGAGAAGAAGAAGAAGAAGAAAAAGAAAGGGCCGGTAAGAAAGGGTTAGGCAACAGATTGTTAACAGTGGAAAAAAGGGCTTTCTTGAGATAAAGGTACACTGGAGGAAAAAAGCCAGTATTTCCGTAATCGACATAACACCTTTTGTCTCAAAGATTTTCTTTTTTCCCTCTTTTCTACTACTACTACTTCGTTTTCTCCTTCTTTTTCTACTCCTTCTTCCTCTCCACCATTTTCTTCATCACTTCTTCTTCTCCTTCTTCTTCTTCTTCTTCTTCTTCCTCCTCTCCTCCTCCTTCTTCTTCTTCTTCTTCTTCTTCTCTTTCTTATCCTTTCTTCTTCTCCTCCTCCTTCTTCTTCTTATCCTTTCTTCTTCTCCTCCTCCTCCTTCTTTTCTTCTTCTCTCTTATCCTTCTTCTTCTTCTTCTTCTTCCTCTTCTTCTTCTTCTTCTTCTTCCTCTCCACCACCATTTTCTTCATCACTTCTTCTTCTTCTTCTTCAACTTCTTCTCCTCCTTCTTCTTCTCCTTCACCTTCTCCTCTTCCTCTTCTTCGTCTTCTTCTTCTTCTTCTTCCTCTCCTGTTCCTTCTCCTTCTTCTCTCAACCACCATTTTCTTACTTCTCCTTCTGCTTCTCTGCTTCTTTTTCTCTGCTTTTCTTCTTCTCCTTCTTCTTCTTCTGCTTATTCTTCTTTTTCCTGTCCACCACCATTTTCTTCATCTCTTTTCTTCTTCTTTTTCTTTTCTTCTTCTTCTCTCCTATTCTTTTCTCCTCTTCTCCGTCTTTTTGAGATGGCCGGTAAGTGTAAGAGAGGCCGGCTGTACCCTAACTTCGCCCTCCCAGGAAATAAAGCCCGCCAATCAATCAATCAATAAAATCTTCTTATTTTTCTTGTTCTTATTATTTTTCATCTTCTTCTTCTTCCTTCCCTCTTACTCTCTTTTTACGGTTTATGGAAAGTTTAATTAGTTATATAATCCTTGTCCAAGAATGGACATTTATATGAACAATCTTCGCAATATCAAGTTATACAGTTCAATCGTGTAATTGTCAGTACTGTATACATTGAATCTTTTGTCTATATAATCGATAAAAAGTTGTTGAAGTCCTAAGCTTTATTCAATCTCAAGGAGGAGGAGGAGGAGGAGGAGAAGAGAAGGAGGAAGGAGGAGAAGAAGGAGAAGAAGAAGAAGAAATACATTATCACCTAATCAATAAAGAACCGCTTTGGTCTTATAATTATTACTTTTCTATCCAAGCTTTTCAAGTACTTCTTTCCATATCATCTAACAACTCAAGATAGTAGCTAGCAATAATAATCCAACTGCTAGACTTTTTTCGAAACCGTTGATGTAAACATCGTTCTGATAAGGCTTATCAAAACTCATTTAGCTCTAGAAAACTTCACTTGAAAATTTGATCAACACTGTATTCAGTATAATCTTGCTTCTCAATGAAGTTGTACAAGAATATCTAATTGAATTATACAGAGTGTAATTAGTAGTGAATTGTTGTAGTGATTGTAGTAACTTGTAGTGAACTTCTTCTTCTCCTCCTCCTATACTTCTTTTTCTTCTTCTTCTCCTCCTCCTTCTTTTCTCCTTCTTCTTCTTCTTCTTTTTCCTCTTTGTCCGTCCTTATCCTCCTTCTTCTTCTTCTTCCTCTTTGTCCTCCTCCTCCTCCTTATCCTTCTCCTTCTTCTTCTTCTTATTCTTTCCTTTGTCTCGACCTCCTCATCCTTCTTCTTCTTCCTCTTTGTCTCATCCTCCTTCTCCTTCTCCTTCTCCTTCTTCCTCTCTGTTTCGTCCTCCTTATCTTCTTCTTCTTCTTCTTCTTCTTCTTCTTTTTCCCATATTCTTCTCCTTCTTCTCCTCCTCCTTCTTCTTCGTCTTCTCCTCCTTCTCCCATCTTCTCCTTCTTCTCCTTCTCCTCCTTCTTTCTCTCTCTATTCTTCTACTTCTCCTTCTTCTTTCTCTTTCCCTCCTCCTTGTCCTCCTTCTTCTTCTTCTTTCTCTTCTTCTTCTTCTTCTTCTTTCTCTTCTCCTCCTCCTCCTTCTTCTTCTCTCTCTTTTTCTACTTCTCCTTTCTATTCTCCTCCTCCTTCTTCTTCTCCTTCTTCTTCTTCTTCTTCCTTTTGTCGCGTCCTCCTCCTCCTTCTTCTTCTTCTTCTTTTTTTCTTTTTCTTCTTATTGTCTTTTTCTTCTTATTGTCTTTTTCTTCTTCTTCTTCTTTCCTAAAGTTTACAGTGTGATCATAAAGTCTTTTGGCAGTTAGTAGTTTTGTTGTGGCGCATAATAATTATTGTCGCCTATTATTAATTTGTCATTGTGTCAGTGATTAACCTCAAGAATGACTTTGGAATCATATTGTGCTCAAGGCTTCATGTCATGCCAAAGCAAACCTCTCTACAGACATTTGTTCAGCCTTTTCTTCCCAAAATGTGAGTAAATCATCTTATACAGGTATATTAAAATAATTCTTTAACCAGCGATCACCTATCACTAAAGCTGCCATATCTCAGTCAATATTGGTCCAATCTTAACAAATAAGGTTTCAATCGATTTTTAATTGAATTTACTAAAAAACTTTATTCTTGTAATATTTTCGTAATATCAACGGTTTCCGAGTTATTCAAGAAACAAAATTTTAAATGTCCGCCATTTTGTTTTATGAATTTGAAAAATTGTCATAATTTTTTTGTAGCTTTGTCTATTTGTCATAAATGTTAATGCAGAATTTCAATTCCATATGTTTCACCATTATTGAGATAAAAAATAATAAGTGAAAAAACAAAATGGCAGCTGTGTGAGTAACTAAGGACTGGACAATTTGAATATGATATTTAGAAATGATTTTACCCAGGAACAATGCCCTAGAGCACAGATAAGGTATAATACTACCTTAAGGTATAATACTACCTTGAGGTATAATACTACCTTAAGGTATAATACTACCTTAAGGTATAATATTACCTAAGGTATACTACCTTATCTGTGCCTAGAGTATTGGTAGGGAGTTCTGAAACACTCTGTATAGATAAATACAACAAGAGAACTGAACTTCAATAATAGTTTGAAAAGAAGGACTATTCTAGAAGAGAGAGACTTGTCATAATAGTGTTGGCTACAGAGTTTTCTTAGTACGGTATTGACCATGACAAGGTTTCTCCCCTATAGATGAGTCATACTGGACTGACTATTTCCCCTATTTTATAAACAGCACTGACAGAGGGGATATCCCTCAGTTCTATTGTGAAATCCGAGTGGGTAGGGTCTTTTGGTAAGTCAAGATAAATTATAGCAGGATTCTTTTAACTTGTCAGAAAACAGCTGATTTAACGTTAGTAAACGAGCGTACATCAATCAGCTGTTTTCTGACAATTTGAAAGAAACCTGCTATACATTAATATTATGAATTTAATATAATAGTAGTTTATGCAATGATTGTATTATGTGAGCTTTCAAACACCACGAGTGAGATACCGAGGTTGAAATACGAGCGGAAACGCCGCGAGTTATTTTAAGGTATCTAAAGAGACGTTTAAAGACAAAATTACAACCATTGCATACACAAATTGACTTTGAAAAGTATTAACAGCGTATTCGCTGTTGAACAATATTTCCAATACTGCCAATAGAATAATCTGCAATCGTCTTCAACGGAGCTTTAGCAGAGAGTTTTAAGTCGAGCTTATTGGCATGTGATTCTTCTTTACTTAAAATTAAGTTTACTGTCGGAAATAACGTTACATTGAAGATTTGAATACTGCAATATATGGAAGAATTGCTGCTGTATCAAAAACGTCTTTAAATACTCTTTGAAATGATGTATAACAGAAGGTTCTATTATATTTCTTTCATTAAATACAAAGTTTAAAGTTGTGGTATTCTTTTTGAATCACCCAGTACTCATGTGTTTTGGATTTTTTCATACAAATTCTCAAATTGGGTTATTTACTTGATATTTTGGTGTAAGGAAGATGAATGTATGATAAAAATAAACTTTCTTATAACACTTTGAAAAACATCCGTTCTTTATGCGCCACCCTCAGGCCTGGATTTCCCACTAGGCACACTAGGCACTTGCCTAGGGGCGGCACGGCTCTCGGGAGCTAAGTTAGATAAAAAAATATTTGTAAATTTTACGTTTTATCCAAGTATTAAGAAAATTTTCAAATTACTGAAGTATTAGTAGTAAGTATTTTTTAGATTGTTTTATAATATGATATTTTGTTTTGCTATTTGATAGCTTTTTTAATTTTTTGGACCTCTGCATCTGCATACCAATCGAATATTCCAAATATTCTAATCATAAAAAATGAATTATTTTTTTGGGAATTGATCAGGATCTTTCTTGTGTTAAATTTTCATGTTTCAATTATTTTACTAGTAGGCCTGAATTTACCTAGATAATTAATTTTCAACTTGATTAATTCAATTTATACACGATTTTTACAAATTTAATAGTGCTAATACCATTGGTTGTACTAATCGAATTTGTAGTTTGATATTGGAGTACAACTGTATACCAATCGAATAATTATTTTTGATAGTACTAATACCATTGATCGTGCTAATCGAATTCATAGAGTATGATATTGGACTACGTTATTAGGCCTATACCAATCGAATAACCGAAATAATCAAATCATAGAAGAACGGAATAAGTTCTCATGAATACTGATCATGTCTTTTCTTCAATATTTTAATAATACATTTTTTTCTAAAACTAAATTATTTAATTTTTCTATTTTAATAATTTATTAATAAGTTTATCTGAATGATTTTGTATCTTCTTCAGTCTAAGATTGTTAGAAATTTGCTAATATCATTGGTCGTGCTAACAACTATATATTATGCCAATGAAATATTCCAAATAATACCCCATTCATAATAAAAAAAACTAAATATTTTTTGTGATTAATGATCAAGTTTGTTCATGAGTTTCTTTTTTCATTGTTCATTCATTTTCATGATTTTTCTATTAAAACCATCATTATTGACTGGTAAATTTGGTATTTAATTTTCATAATAACTTTTATAAATACATAATATATAATTATCTATAACTGATATGCCAAGGGGCGGCAGCCAGAATAGTGCCTAGGGGCGGCAATAGGTTGAAATCCGGCCCTGGCCACTCTGTATTTCTTCCAAACATGAAAACTATTATAAATTTCCCAATCTTCTGTTACAGGTATGAGACCAGTGGTGACAACAATCACAACTTCTTCAGCTTTGGCTTCGTCCCACATCACCACCTCGAAGACGGCTCACGGTTCCTCGGTAGTCAACCCGGCTACAGCCAATAGCAAATCGCCTCCCTCCCCTCCCAACTGCCGAGGAGGAGGGGGAGGAGGTCACTCTCCCCCCCACCATAACCACTCGGCTGCCTCCTCGTCAACAGGAGTCAAAAGGACTACAAGCCCTGAGAGTGTTAATCCAGCTGATCCTATCACTGAGGTAAACGCGAAAATTAAAGCGGCATTTTTTTTTTTAATCTATTACCTGGTTGTTCGTATCCTGCTATACTAATGTCATAGTTCTTTTAAATATCAGCTGGTTGTGCACACACTTCAAATTGTTGAAACATTTCTACTCCGTTAAAAACAGGGTTAAATTAATCGGTGCTTATTGAGGGATTGAATTTTTCCAGCGGTTAAATTTTTTCACATAGACATCAGATACAAATTTAAACGTGTGGTTAAAATTTTATCAGATGGGAAAGTACAAGTTTCAGTTTTACCAACAAAAAGTCTGTAATGTAGTGGCTTAATGCAATTTTCGGAGCTAGTTCGTTTCGAATTGACATGTAATATTTATTAGAGAATGTTAATGTAGTTGATTTTACAAGTTATTTAGCTAAAATAGATTGTTCTGGTAACACTATTCCACTTGAAATTTTAATTTCAAATTAGTTCAGTTTGTCGGCGATCCCACTATGTTGCTGTCCTCGATTTATCGCCCGGTTAAATTTAATAGACGTACAAACAACCAGGCATTAGTGTAGTCAACTTCATGTTTTTGAATAATTAGTTGAAATGTAATTCATACGTTTTTCAAGTTGACAATATTTGTTTTTATAAGTCAGGGAATTGACTGAAATTTACCAATATTCACTTTTTAAGCATTATTTCAATCCCACAAAGAAGTTAAGAAGTAAAATTAGACAACCAAGCTTGTAGAAGATGATTTTTTTTCCATATTTGAATTATTTCCAATTTTTCTCAGGTACCTGATTCTTCTTCTTCTCCACCTTCATAATCTTCCACCCGCTTCTCCATCATGCATTTTCATCTTCTTCTTCCAACTCCTTCTCCTTCTTCTTATTCGTCTCCTTCCCTTTTTTCTTCCTCATTTTTTCTTCTTGTTTTTTCTTCTTCTTCTTCTTCTTCTTCTTCTTCTTCTTCTCCTCCTCCTCCTCCTTCTTCTCCTTCTCATTCTCTACCTTCTCCTTCTTCTTCTTCGTCTTCTTCTCTTTCTTCTTCTTCTTCTTCTTCTTCTTCTTCTTCTTCTTCTTCTTCTTATCCTCCTCCTTCTTATTCTCCTCTTCCTTCTTATTCTACTCCTCCTTCTTATTCTCTTCCTCCTTCTCATTATTCTCCTGCTCCTTCTCTTTTCTCTTCTCCCTTTTCCTCCTTCTCCCTTCCTTATGCTACTTCCCTCATTCACTTCTTTTTCTTCCTCCTGATTCTTTTTTCTCTTATTCTTCTCCTGCTCCTCTTCCTTCTTATTTTCTCCTTCTTCTCCTCCTCCTCCTTGTTTCTTCTCCCTCCTCCTCTTCTTCTTCTGATTTTTCTCCTTCTTCTCATCCTCCTCCTTCTTCTTCTTTTCTCCTCCTCTTACTTCTTCTCCTCCTTCTTGTTCTTTTCCTCCTCCTTCTCTTTCTTCTTCTCCTTCTTCTTGTTTCCTTCCTTCTCCTCCTCTTCTTTCTCTTCCTTCTCATCCTTCTCCTTTTTCTTTTCTCCTTCTCCTCATCCTTCTCCTCCTTTTACGTCTTCTTTCCCTCCTCCTCCTCCTCTTTCCTCCTCCTCTTCCTTAATTTTTTTCTTCTTCATTTCCTCCTCTTTCTTCTTCTTATCTTTTCTTCTCCTTCTCCTTCTTCTCTTTCTCCTCCTCCACCTCTTCCTACTCCTCCTCCTCCACCTCCTCCTCCTCCTCCACCTCCTCCTCCACCTCCTCCTCCACCTCCTCCTACCCATCGACCCATCTCCCACTTCAGTTTCTAAGCTTCAATTCTTGAATAAATCTCAATTTTCTCCCCAGGTACCGAGCATGCCAATGGCCGAGCAGGCCCTCCTCCTCCTCCTCCTCCTCTTCCCCATCCTCCTCCTCATTCCACTTCTTCTTCTTCCTCCTTCTCCTTTTCTTTTATTCTTCTCCTCCTCTTCCTTCTCATGTTCTCCTTCTTCTTCTACTTATTTTCGTCTTCTTCTTCTCCTCCTCCTTCTTCTTCTTCTTCTCCTCCTCCTCCTCCTCCTCCTTTCTCCTCCTCTTCTTCTTCTTCACCTCCTCCTTCTTTTCCTCCTCTTCTTCTTCCTCTTCTTCTACTTCTCCTTTTCCATCTTCTTCTTTATCCTTCTCTTCTTTCTTCTCCTCCTCCTCCTCCTCCTCTTCTTACTTCTTCTCCTCATCCTTCTACTCTTTCCACCTCCTTTCCTCCTCTCCTTCTTCTTCTTTCTCTCCTTCTTTTCTCCTCCTCCTCCTCTTATCACTTCTTCTCCTCATCCTTCTTCTTCTTCTTCTTCTCCTCCTCCACCTCCTTTCCTCCTCTTCCTTCTTCTTCTGTTTCCTCCTCTCCTTTTTCTTCTTCCTTCTCCTCCTCCTCCTTCTTTTCCTCCTCCTCCTCCTCCTCCTCCTCTCCCACCTCCTCCTCTTTCCCTCGTCCTCCCACTTTCTAAGCCTCTAAGCACAGATAAGGTAGTAAGGATTACTGTGCTCTAAGCTTCAATTTTTGAGTAATAAATCCCAATCTTCTTCCCCCAGGTCCCGAGCATGCCAATGGCCCGTGCCGGCTGGGTGTTGCGCACCCTTCTCCTGAACGACGCGTCGGGCATCCTGAGGGACCGCAAGTCGGCCGGCGGACGGATGGTGGTCAGACGGTGTGCAAGTGGCAGCGAACTCATTGACTGGCTAATGGCACTGGCGCCAGTACAGGTCGACAACCGGCAAGTGGCAACTGGAATGTGGCAAGCGCTGTTGGAGGAGGGGGTTATATCGCATGGTGAGTTACATGTATTTTAAATAGCTGCAGGATGTATCAATTCTTGTTGTTGTTCTTCTTCTCCTTCTTCTTCTTCTCCTCCTCCTCCTTCTTCTTCTTCTCATTTTCTACTTCTTCTCCCTCTTCCTCTTCTTCTTCTTTATCTTCTCCTCCTACTCCTTCTTCTTCTTCTTCTTTCTCTACTCCTTCACTTCTTCTTCTCCTTCTCTACTCCTTCTCCTTCTCCTCCTACTTCTTATTCTTCTTCTTCTCCTCCTTGTTCTCCTTCTTCCTCTTTTCTCCTTCTTCTTCCTCTTTTCTCCTTCTTCTTCTTCTTCTTCTTCTTCTTCTTTTCTAACCCTTCTTCTTCTTCTCCTTCTTCTTCTTCTTCTTCTTCT
Organism: Laodelphax striatellus; assembly: GCA_017141395.1. Lineage (NCBI taxonomy): Eukaryota > Metazoa > Arthropoda > Insecta > Hemiptera > Delphacidae > Laodelphax > Laodelphax striatellus. The sequence goes on from CM029543.1 coordinate 13,450,265, forward strand.
TCTTCTTCTTCTTCTCCTTCTTCTTCTTTTCTTCTTCTTCTCCTCCTTCTACTCCTTCTTCTTCTCCTTCTTCTTTACTTCTTCTTCTTCTTCTTCTTCTTCTTCTCCTCCTACTTCTTCCTCTTATTCTTCTCCTTCTCCTCCTTCTTGTTCTCCTTCCTCCTCTTCTTCTTCTACTTCTCCTTCTTCCTCTTCTTCTTCTACTTCTCCTTCTTCTTCATCTTATTCTTCTTCTTCTTCCTTCTTTTCTTCTTCGTCTTCCTCCTTCTTCTTCGTCTTCTCCTTCTTCTCCTTCTTCTCCTTCTTCATCTTCTTCTTCTTCTCCTCCTCCTCCTTCTCATCTTCTTCTTCTTTCCCTCCTTCTCCTTCTTTTTCTCCTTCTTCCACTTCTTCGCCTTCTCCTCCTTCTTATTTTTCTACCCCTTAACTTCTTCTTCTTCTCCTCCTTCTCCTCCTCCTCCTTCTTCTTCTTCTTCTCCTTCTTCATCTCCGTCTTCTTCTTTTTCTACTCCTTCACTTCAGCGAACTCATTGACTGGCTGATGGCACTGGCGCCAGTACAGGTCGACAACCGGCAAGTGGCTACTGGCATGTGGCAAGCGCTGTTGGAGGAGGGGGTTATATCGCATGGTGAGTTGATAGAATAATACATAGTTGCAGGATGTACCAATTCTTGTTGTTCTTGTTCTTCTCCTTCTTCTCCTCCTTGATCTTCTTCTTCTTCTTCTTCTTCTTCTTTTCTCCTTATTCTCTCCTCCTTCTCCACCTCCCTCCTCCTTCTCCTTTTCCTTCTTCTCCTCCTTCTCCTTCTTGTTCTCCTTCTTCCTCTTCTTCTTCTCCTCCTAATCCTCATTCCTCTTCTTCTCCTCCTAATTTTCTTCTCCTCCTTGTTCTTCTTCTTCTTCTCCTACTCCTTCTTCTCCTCCTTCTTCTCTCACTTCTCCTCCTTCTCCTTCTTCTCCTTCTCCTTCTTCTACTCCTTCTTCTCCTCCTTGTTCTCCTTCTTCCTCTTCTTCATCTCCTCCTTCTTCTTCTTCTCCTTCTTCTTCTTCTCCTCCTTCTTCTCCTCCTTCTTCTCCTCCTTCTTAATGGAAGATAGTTGTCAAGATAATGCTGTGGTAAAGGTGGGTTTTCGTTACTGCGACCGAGTGCCGCAGCGGAGCCCGACCCAGCGTTGCCAGATGCTATAAATAGTTGGGATTTTTCATCAATTGCTTCTGGCAACGCTGAGTCGGGCTCCGTTACGGCACTCGGTCGCAGTAACGAAAACCCACCTTAAAGTAGTGAGGACGGAGAGATAATGATATTATAAATATTACTCGTACCTCAAATATATTTTTTTATCTACAGTTCGATATTATAAGTAGTTAGTAGGGCTATTACTTAGAATCAATATTAATAATTCAAAAATTATACTTTATTCTATCTGATTAGACGGTAGTTTAGGGAGTATTGTTACATTATATTTCCAGTGAGAAACATAAACATGGCATTTTATTTCAATAAACACAGCCTATACAACTATTAATTTCAAAACACAGTAATCATTTGATTATCTTTTGACAAATTTTCATAAACAATATAAAATAACAGTATTGATACTAATATGTTGTTTATTAATAACAACATAACAATATTAATGAAGAGGCTTCAGATATTTCACAATTCCCAAGCACTTTCAAACTGCTCCAAAGTCTTCAAAAGCTAGTTTAAGATTCAAGATGTTTGGAAGCTGTTACAAGGTGTGTTTTAAGATAAGATCAGTTTAATTTCCAAGTAATTATTCACTTGTTTTTTTGTGAAATAAAATTCATTCATTCATCATTGGCTAAGTGGGCTCGTACACCGGAGCAATAAGCAATATTATCGTCAATGTGTCTTTCCATTAGATTTCAACTGAACTCGTACACCGATGTAATACGATATCGCTATCGCCTCTGTAGAGCAACATATATCGCTAGCAATACAACATGTTGGTTGAAAAGCAACATATTGCCTGAATAACATATGACATTTCATTAAATTTTTAGTACAGTAACCTAAATTTGAAAATTATCGTTCATCAAGCGTTTGTTTACAAAATGTCTGACAAAGCAGCATTTGATATCATATTTGTACAGCTTGTTGAGCAATATCAATGCATTTATGATTATCTATGAGATGATTACAGCAAGAGAGATGTTGTGGAGAAAGCATGGGGTGCAGTTGGAAATTGAATAAATCTATCTGTTAAGCTTTTTGTAACAATTTTTTTTGAAACGATCTTGATTAAACAGTATATTTATCTTGCCATGGGAAAACTGATCATTGATCTGATCAGTTCTCTTGCTTCATGAAATAATATGATTTCAAGTAATCACGTTATTCATAATAAGATTCTCTATCTTGAATTAAAATTTTTCATTCTCGCCACTACAAATTTTTCAAATTTGCCACTACATTATCACTTCGTCTTCATCGTCAGACGACATTTTGAACAACCCGGTCGACCACCAAAGCAATAAGCAATAATTTCTTATTGGTGTGCGAAGTACAACAAAATATGTTGCCTGTTGCCATAGAGATACTGTTATCTGTTCTGTTATCTGTGCTGTTGCGTATCGCTCGTTGCTTATTGCTTCGGTGCACAAGCTGCCTAACAGAACAAAATGGTGTCTCAGATAGAATACTGAGCAGTGATTGGTCGGTGGGAGGGGGATAGTAACGCCTACTTTTAACACAAGGCGGAGCTAAATGGTGACTGTATTTAGTTCAAGAATTCACCGCTAGATAGTGGCACCAATAGGATTCCAAACTTGAAATGGATGCCGGTCAGCTGATAATTGGATACTGCGTTGTGATTGGTCGGCGGGAGGGGAAAGTAACGCCTACTTTTAACACAAGGCGGAGCTAAATGGTGACTGTATTTAGTTCAAGAATTCACCGCTAGATAGTGACACCAACAGGGTTCTAAACTTGAAATAGATGCTGGTCAGCTGATAATTGGATACTGCGTTGTGATTGGTCGGTGGGAGGGGGATAGTAACGCCTACTTTCAACATTGGGTGGAGCTCAAGTCACTAAAGCTGCCATATCTCAATATTGGTCCAATCTTAACAAATAAGGTTTCAATCGATTTGTAATTAAATTTACTAAAACAAGCTATCCTTGCAAAATTTTCGTAATATCAACGGTTTCCGAGTTATTCAAGAAACAAAATATTAAATGTCTTCCATTTTGTTTTATGGATTTGAAAAATTGTCATAATTTTTTGTAGCTTTGGCCAATTGTCATAAATGTTAATGCGGAGTTTCAATTCCATATGTTCCATCATTATTGAGAGAAAAAATAATAAGTGAGAAAAACAAAATGGCAGCTGTGTGAGTAACTAAGGACTTCTGGACAATAATTTAAATATGATATTTAGATATGGTTTTCACCCAGGAACAATGCCCTAGAGTATTGGTAGGGAGTTCTGAAACACTCTATAGAATCATTCGGACGGTCTCCGGGTAAAAGGGAATAAGTCGAAAATACACTTATTACCTTTTACCCTCACAAAGTTATCTACTTAATACTTATTACAATATTCACATGGGTAATTGCAGCTCTAATATTGGAGTATGGACTTATTCCCTTATACCCGAAGATAAAGCTGTCAAAGAAGTTGATTTTTCAATTCCGTATGTTTCACTATTATGGAGATAAATAATAATAAGTGAAAAAAACCAAATGGCAGCTGTGTGTGTAACTGAGGACTTCTGGACAATTTAGATATGGTTTTTCTCCCAGGAACAATGCCCTAGAGTATTGGTAGGGAGTTCTGAAACACTCTGTAGAATCATTTGGACGGTCTCCGGGTAAAAGGGAATAAGTCAAAAATACATTTATTACCTTTTACCCTCGCAAAGTTATCTACTTAATACTTATTACAATATTCACATGGGTAATTGCAGCTCTTATATAGGAGTATGGACTTATTCCCTTATACCCGAAGATAAAGCTGTCAAAGAAGTTGATTTTTCAATTCCGTATGTTTCACCATTATTGAGCTAAAAAATAATAATTGAAAAAACAAAATGGCAGCTGTGTAAGTAACTAAGGACTTCGGGACAATTTCAACATGATATTTAGATATGGTTTTTACCCAGGAACAATGCCCTAGAGTATTGGTAGGGAGTTCTGAAACACCCTGTAGAACTAAGACATCCCAGGTCGCATAAACTGCGACTATTGAAATACTGTACATGAAATAGTTTCCAATATTCCTCCTCCTTCATCTACTTCTTTTCACTATTTTTCTTCTTCTAATTTTTCTTCACCTTTTTTCTTCTTCTTCTCTTTCTTCTTCTTCGCCTCCTGGTTCTTCTTCTCATTCTTCTTCTTCTTCTTCTTCTCCTATTTTTACTTCTCCTTTTCCTTTTCTCCTCATTTTTTGTTCTCTCTCTTTTTCTTCTCCTTTTTTTCTCCTCATTACCTGCTTCTCTTTTTCTTCTTCCTTTTCATCTTCTTCATCTTCTTCTTCTCTTTCTCATTTTTTCTCCTCCTCCTTCTCCGTCTTCTCTTTTTTCTTCTCCTCTTCTTTTTTCTTCTCCTTCTCATTTCTTCTTCTCCTTTTAATTCTTCTCATTTTCCTTCCCCTTTTTCCTCTCCGTCTACCTCCTCTCCCTCTTCTTCTCCTTTACCTCCATCATTTAATTCTTCTTCTTCTCCTCCTTCTACCCCTACTTTTCAATCTTCTTCTCATTCTTCTACTTCTCCTTCTTTATCTCCTCATGCTCCGTCTTTTCCATCTTCTTCTCCTTCTTTTTTGTCTCCTCTCGAAGAACTATAAATGCCCATGTATTTCATATTGTCTTGTACTTTATTTCGATAAATTCATTTTTTCAAACCGTTTGTCGTTGGTTTCTTCCAGCCACAATGGACCACGCGTTCAAGGACAAATGCCTTCTGTACAACTTCTACCAGGACCGCGAGGGTTCGACCACCGTCCCCACAGCCCAGGACGTGGCCGAAGCTGAGGAGCATCTGGACGAGAGCATAGCCGAGTTGCTGCATAGGGCACCGGACTCGGTGCTAAGGATGATACTACGGAAACCGTGAGTAGCTTGTTGATGTCAAGATTACTAGACAACTTTGTCTAGTAATCTTGCCTTGATGTAGGATGTGCTTTCAATATCGATAATATCGAATATCGATGTAATGGTTCTGATATTAATCAATACTCTTATCTATATTGTAAGAAGAAGATGGAGGATAAGATGGAGGAGAAGAAGAAAAGAATGAAGAAGAAACGGAAGAGGAGGAGGAGGAGAACAAGAAGAAGAAGGAAAAGGAGAAGAAGAAGAGAAATGAGGAGAAGAAGAAGAAGGGAGAGGAGAAGAAGAACAGGAATGAGGAGGAGGAGGAGGAAAAAAAGAAAAGAAGAAGAAGGGAAAGGAGAAGAAGAAGAGAAATGAGGTGGAGAAGTGGAAGAAAAGAAGAAGAAGAAGAAGAGGAGGAGGAGGGAGAGGAGGAGGAGGAGGAGGAGGAGGAGGGAGGAGGAGAGGAGGAGGAGGAGGAGGAGGAGAAGAAGAAGAAGAAGAAAGGAGAAGAAGAAGAAGAGAAGAAGAAGAAGGAGGAGGAGAGGAGGAGAAGAGAGGAGGACCAGGAGGAGGAGGAGCGCAGCAGCAGGAGGAGGAGGAAGAAGAAGAAGAAATAGAAGAAGAATGGAGAGAAGAAGAAGAAGAAGATGAAAGGAAAGGAGAATGAAGAGAAGAAGAAGAAGATGAAAGGAAAGGAAGAAGAAGAGAAATGAGGACAGGAAGAAGAGAAATGAGAGAAGAGGAAGAGGAAGGAGAAGAAGAAGAGAGATGAGAAGGAGGAGGTGGAGGAGGAGGAGGAGGGAGGGAGGAAGAGGAAGAGGAAGAAGAAGAAGAAGAATAGGAGAAGAAGAAGAAGAAAGAAGAAGAAGAGGAATGAGGAGAAATAATGAAGAAGAAGGAGATTCGGAGGAGAAGGAGGAGGAGGAGGAGGAGGAGGAGGAGATGAAGATGAAGGGAAAGGATAAGAAGAAGAGGAATGAGGGGGAAAAGATAAAGAAGAAGAAGGAAAATTAGAAGAGAATAAATAAAACCGATAATATTGCCATACCAATACAGGGTGTCCCAAAAAATAATGACGTAAGTACTACCACGGTATTCTACAACTCAAAACAATCAGAAAATGTCATTGGCAAAATGCTGATTTCTCCTTAGTTTACCTGTAATCCGCCATTTTGTGTTTTTAATAGTTTTAATATTAAATAACCGAGTTATGGCTATTTGAAGATTACCACTTCTGTGTTACTTCATTTCTTCAGCAGTGAGACATGAGAATAAATTTATGAATGCAAAACATATGATTGCCTATCTTGAACGTTCTCAAATTTACTACTGTATCATATTTTCACATTCATGGAATTCATCAATTGGTTGTTCCATCCAATAATAAATTGAGAACGTTCGAGTGACAAAGGTAGGCAATAGTATATTTCGCACCTAGGGCGGAAAATGTGTGTTTGCCGGCTTGAGATCGCGGTTTTCAAGTTCGAGACGAATGTCGAGAACTTGAAGCGATCGAGAGCCGGCAAAACATTTTCGCCCGTGGTGTGAACGCTATTTTTCGCCACACCAAAAAAAAAATATATATGGCAATTTTGAAAGTGAAATTCTAGGAAGAATTCAATGTTTTGAGGTTAGGCCTATGAAAATACTATCGCATTCTATTGTTTGATATCAAAACTGTTGAAAGAAATAATAGGCTATACTTTTAAGTGAAGAAATACTCACGTTTCTATTATTATTTTTTGAATCTATTTTATTTAGATGTCAAATTCTATTTCAAAAAGAAACAATTACTGTACTTCACTTTTCAATATTCAAAATTCATAACTCTGTGTTACACAATGCAGCCAACACAATAATTGTTGAGGTTAAGGAAATATCATCGTATTCTATTGGTTCAAGAAAAACTATTGAAGAAAAAACAGGATAATACATATTAAGTTATGGAACAATAATTATTTATAGAATATAATATAAATATACAGCTTATTTCCGTAAAAATTATGTGATTATCTCTTCATGATTTGTGTGATCAGACACGATCAGCTGTCATTCAAGGTCATTTTCTTTTCCGCCCTAGGGCCGTAAACGTTTACCGACCTCGTCGGAAACAGAACGCTTTCGGCCTCCGTTTGAGTTGTGAAAAACAGTTCATTACGTCCAAGTGTGGCGAAAACATATGTTTTTCATTCATAAATTTATTCTCATGTCTCACTGCTGAAGAAATGAAGAAACACAGGAGTAAAATCTTCAAATAGCCATATCTCGGTTATTTATTATCCGATTCTTCAAAATCATATACCATTGTATTCAAAATAAAATTCTCTACATTTTTGTATTCTAAAGTTTTATCGTAAAAAGCAACATTCCTTCAGTAAAATCGAATTGAAAATTTTAGTCGATCGCCATTTTGGAAAAAACAGATATTGAAATTTATTGTTATATGCATTTTGTGAACCGCACCTTTAATTATACCCCTACCAGATTTCATGAAAAAATCTTGTTATTTCAACGAGATACGTTGAAAAATATAAAAAACACAAAATGGCGGATTACAGGTAAACTAAGGAGATATCAGCATTTTGCCAACGACATTTTCTGTTTTTTTTGACTTTAGAATACCGTGGTGAAACTCCAGTCACTATTTTTTAGGACACCCTGTATACTTTGAATCCTGAACTTTGTGAATTATATTATAATTATACATTTTTTCCTATTGCTGAACTGGCGTTAATTCATTTTCCAAGTCGTAGTTCTCGGCTGTGCGGGGCCCCTGAAAAACGCGAGGCCCCAGGCGCCGCCTTCTTCGCCTTCATATAAGGACGCCTCTGGCACTAAGAACGGATTTTTAAAACATCTCAAAGATACGCCCAATACTCGAGTTTTTCTGGCGATTTTGGGCGTTTTCTCAGCTTCTTCCAGAACTACGGGTGGCGCATAAAGAACGGATGTTTTTCAAAGTGTTATAAGAAAGTTTATTTGAATCATACATTTATCTTCCTAACACCAAAATACTAAGTAAATAACCCAATTTGAGAATTTGTATGGAAAACTACACTTGAGTATATTTCAAAAATTACATAGAAAAGATGCGTTAATGCGTTAATGCTCATTAGAAGCCCCAAATTGGTCCTTAACTTTTGATACAGCAGCAATTCATTCATTTATTGCAGTATTCAAATCTTCAATGTAACGATATTTACAATAGTAAACTTGAATTTCAAGTAAAGAAGAATCTTATGCCAATTAGCTCGACTTGAAACTTTCTGCTGAAGCTCCGTTGAACGACGATTGCAGATTCATTCTATTGGAAATATTGTTCTACAGCAAATACGCGATTTTGCAAGGTCAATTGCGCTATTGATACTAAAACTGGACACTAACCTACAAAATGGTGTCGCTCTGTGGTCACAGACAGCGTTAGTCCACTGATACTATCCTACTCAAATCCATCCATTCTTTTTGCGCTACCCAGTATAATTGCATCGTTTGCAACGTTATAGCAGTACAAGTCTAGTATAGCTCATGATTTTATTTGTTTCAGGAGCCACGATAGGACGGCAGAAGAGCTAGAGACAATCTATGAAGAACTGATGCAACTCAAACCGCTGCTACACTTCTCCAACTCGGTCAAAAGGGAACTGGCCAGTGTGGTGATGTTCGAAGCGCATAACAACAAATCTGGAAGTGTTTGTGAGTACCTTTCTGCTTTTCTTACTTATCCTTTTCTTCTTCTTCTTCTTCTTCTTCTTCTGCTTCTTCTTCTTTTCTGCTGCTTCTTCTTCTTCATTTTTGCTTCTTCTTCTTCCTTTTCTGCTCCTTCTTCTTCTCCTTCTTCTTCTTTTCTTCTTCTTCTTCTTCTTCTGCTTCTTTTCTTCTTCTTCTTAAAGGGTTAAAGGGAACTGGCACGTGTGGTAATGTTCGAAGCGCTCAACAACAAATCTGGAAGTGTTTGTAAGTACCTTTCTGCTTTTTTACTTAACCATTTCTCCTTCTTCTTCTTCTTTTCTGCTTCTTCTTCTTATTTTCTGCTTGACCTCCTTCTGCTGCTTCTTCTTCTTGTTCTTCTTCTTCTTCTTCTTCTTCTTCTTCTTCTTCTTCCTCCGCCACCTTCTCCTTCTTCTCCACCTCTTCCATTTCCTCCTACTCCTTCTTCCACTCCTCCTCCTCCTGCTCCTCCTCTTTTTTGCCTCCTCCTCCTCCAACAAGTCCTTCCTCTTCTCCTCCAACCCCTCTTTCTCTTCCTCCTCCTCTACCTCCTCTCCCTCCTTCTACGCCTCCTCCTCCTCCGTCTCTCCTTTCCCTCCTCATCCTCTTCTTCTTTCTTCCTCCTTCTCCTCTTCCTCCTACTTCGCCTCTACCTCCTCTTTCTCCCCATATCCCTCTTCATCCACCTTCTCCTGATCCTCCTGCTCTTCTTCTCCTCCTCCATCTCCTTTCCCTCCTCCTCGTTCCTCTTTCCCTTCTTACGCTTCCTCCTACGCCTCCTCCTTGTTCACCTCCTCATCCTCCTCTTATTTCTTGCTCCTCCTACTGATACTTCTTCTCCTTCTCCGCCTCCTCCTCCCCCTTCTCATCTTCTTCCTCCTACGCCTCCTCATTCGCCTCCTACTCCTTCTCCCCCTTCCACTCTTTTTTCTCCTCCTGCTCCTCCTCTTTTTTGCTTCCCCCTCCTCTTCTTCCTCCTACTAGTCCTTCTCCTCCTCCTTCCCTCCTTCTCCCTCCTTCTTCCCTCCTTCTTCTGCAGTGTATGTTCGCTCTTCTCTGTCTCCCAAACATGTGTTGTCTTCTCCACAACCCTACTCGAATTCTCCTGAGTTTATATTCGTTGAGATTACAGCTTGTCAAGACAAAATTCTTATCGGCATTGTCTATCGGCCACCCAAAGCGGGTCGGTTCTCACTCCTTGAACACTCATTATTACAGGTAATGCATAACTATCAACATATTGTTTTGCTAGGAGATTTCAACTCTAACCTATTGAGAGATAGCTTTGAAAGGAGGCAACTCATTACTCTTTTCGATTCTATCAACTTTCACATTGTTAATAATGTAGATCCGACTTATCACTTACCCAATTCGCATACTTTACTTGATCTGGCCATTGTGAGTGATAAAGATTATATTTCTACTTTTGGACAGATGCCGTTGCCTTGCTTCTCCATGCATGATATGATTTATTTAGTCTATAATTTGAAATCTGATGAATCACCAACAGCAAGCTACTCATATAGAGACTTCAAACATTTCAACAATGAGAGATGTCTCGAGGATGCTGTCAATATACCTTGGCACACTATAGGTTACATTTCTGATATTAATGATAAGGTTGCAGTATTCAATAGTATGATTCACAGCATTTTTGATAAGCATGCCCCTGTGCGTACTGCACATCCTAAGCGGAAACCTGTACCTTGGATAAATGAGCAAATACTGACCGCCAGACGTGAGCGTGATAAAGCCAGAAGAGTGTTCAGCAGAACTGGTAATCAGGTTGACTTCGGCATTTTCAAAACTTGGCGAAATCGTGTGAAATCACTGTGCCGCAATGCAAAGCTTCGCTTTTTTCACAGGCAGTTCAATCAGAGTAACTCGACATCAACTCTGTGGGATAATGTCCGTAGATTGGGTGCTCACAAAGGGAGGTCTAATACCGAAATCAATATACCCCTTGATGAACTGAACGATTTTTTCACCCACAGTTCAAATCAGCCAGATGCATCCAACTCACCACTGGCTACGGATCATCTTGTCATGCAGTTCAGTCATAACTTGCCTGAAGAGAAATTCTTTTTTTCACATGTTACTCCATCTGTAGTTGCAAAGGCAATACTCTCTAGCTCCAAAAACTCAAAAGGTATTGACAATATCCCAAATTTGTTCTATAAAAAACTTTTACCAGTAATTCTGCCCTCAGTCACGCATATATTTAATGTCTCTCTTCAGACAGGAAAATTTCCTGATCTTTGGAAATGCTCTATGGTCAAGCCTATTCCCAAGACTGCCAATCCTACCGCTCCTGCTGACTGCAGGCCCATTCACATTCTATGTTCCATATCTAAGGCACTTGAAAGAATTGTGCATGCTCAGGTTAGTCATCATCTGTGTAGTTTTGATTTTTTCTCAGAGTTCCAGTCTGGCTTCCGCAAAAATCATAGTACATGTACTGCTCTCTTGCGTATAACAGATGACATACGTGCAGCTATGGATAAAGATTGCTTACTATACTTATTCAGTTCGATTTGAGTAAAGCATTTGATAATGTTTCTCATTCTTTGCTCATTCACAAGTTGAGGTATCATTGTCACTTTTCTGATTCAGCAATAGCATGGTTCTCTTCTTACTTGTCCAATAGATTTCAAGCAGTTTTTGGTAGATCTGGTGATTCCTCCACGTGGAGACCAGTTCTGAAAGGTGTTCCACAGGGTTCAGTATTGGGACCCCTTCTCTTCTCTATCTTCATCAATAATGTTCCCACTGTATTCTCAAATTGCTCATATCACCTATTTGCGGATGATCTTATGATTTATGCACACAGTTCAAAAGAGGTTATTCCTGAAGCAATTCAATCATTAAATCAGAACATCAATTCACTTCTGCAATGGACTGATGCCCATAAGCTCATTCTCAATGCACAAAAGACCAAAAGCATCATCCTTGGATTCCCTACTCTTCTAAGCAGAATTGATCAGGATGGAACTCCGGCAATCATGGTTGCAGGTAATGTTGTTCCCTATCTGAAGAGTGTGCGAACTCTTGGCTTGTATATAGACCAGACTCTTAGCTGGAAGGAGCAGACCACTCACGTTTGCAACAGAGTGTTTGCAGGTATGCACCAGTTTAAACGTCTCAAAAAATTCCTACCCAGAAGCACACGTATCCTGTTGGTCAGATCATTGATAAGACCTTTTCTCGATTATTGCTCAACTGTATATGTTGACTTGACCGATGAATTGAACAGTAGGATGCAGAGATCGCTGAATTATGCTGTGAGATACATTTACGATGCCAGACGTGATGAGCATATAACACCCTACTTCAGGGAACTGGATTGGCTGAAGCTCAAGAATCGAAGGAAATACTTTCTCCTGATTCTTGTGTATAGAGTCATAGTGAGAAATGAAGGACCAGCTTACCTTCGTAATTCGTTCACTCTGTTGGGTTCAGTTCATACTGCTCGTCAAACCAGGTCTCATCAATATACACTTCAAATTCCTCATCACCGTACATCCATATTCAACTCTTCGTTCATCACCACAGCCTGCAGGGAGTGGAATTGCCTTCCTACTCATATTATATTTTCGAAGTCTCTCTCATTGTTTAAAAAAAGATTGCATGTATATTTGCTTGCTAATGATGAGTGACTATCCCTGAGTCGGTCTTAGCGCTTATATCTTTTTCTTAATTACTATTTTTTTTTTCAATTCTTTATCATTATTTCTGTTACTCTGATGTGTTAAAATATTTTTATATGGTTTAACACTATTTTTAATGCTACAGCAAATCTCTGATATTTCTTTGTTTTTTCATTGCTGTTCTTTTTCAATCTTTGTTATTATTAATTTTTTTTTGTACATAGTTTAACATCTTTAGTATTACTTCAACATGATTTATTTATTTTAAGTACGTAATATAATAATATTTTTCATTATTACTATTTTATTCTCAAGTGATGTAATTTTTATTTTGCTGTATTTTGTAATGTGCAATGGGTCTTTCAAGACCTAGCACGGTAAATAAATTCAATCAATCAATCAATCAAATCTCCCACTCCTTAACCTCCTCCTCAATCCCTCTTATTCTCTTCTTCTTCTCCTTTCCATTGTTGTTGTGTACTTCTATTTCTACTTTTTATTATACGTCTTTTATTATACTTCTACTTCTTCTTAGTGTTAATTCTTCTTCACCTCTCCTTATTTCTCTCTCCTCATTTCATTTGATCTCTTTCTAGTTTTATCTCCTGTTGCATTACTTTCTAGAAGTCTTGTAATACAAGAAAGAGAAGGGCGTACACTAGAAACGAAAAGCAGGACTTATTTTATTTAGTACTCTCCTTCAACGTTTTGACGAATAATCAATATTGTATATTTGTAATCATAATCTAGAATTTATTTAAGCCGTCATATTTGTTATCTAAATGAATAAAGTAATAAATCTAAATCAACTTGTATTGACTTTGAGACACTCTTCGTTGTATTTTGTACAACAGTTTGAACAAGTTTTTTTTAAGTTATCGATTAGCTTCAAACACGTAATTTTACTCCAGAAGGTTTAAAGCTATCATGTATTCCTTGAATGTTGTCACATTTCTCACCCCCCCCCCCTAACTGCATTTCTAGTAAAACTATACCACAATTATCAACATCACAATAATTTAGTAAGTGATTAGGATTCTGTAACAATAAGCGAGAGAGAAAATAAAAATTAATATTCCAATGCCTGGTTGTTCGTACGTCTATTAAATTTAACCGGGCGATAAATCGGGGACGCAACATAATGGGATCGACGACAAACTGATCTAACTTTAAATGAAGAATTGTGATAAAAGAGTGTTGTAAAGCCTTGAAATGCATTGATTCTATTTGCAAAACTACATTTTTACTCATCATTTTTATTAGATGTTATTACTAAATAATATTCTGTAGACGAAATTTATGAATTGCACTCCGAGTTTTTATCAATAAGGCACAAGGTATCTGATAGTGAAAAATACTAATGGCAATTTTTTTTCTAATATCAGCTGGTTGTGCACACATTTCAAATTGTTGAAACATTTCTACTCCGTTAAAAACAGGGTTAAATTAATCGGTGCTGATTGAGGGATTAAATTTCTCCAGCGGTTAAATTTTATACATAGACATCAGATAAATATTTTAACATGTGGTTAAAATTTTATCAGATGGGAAAGTACAAGTTTCAGTTTTACCAACCAAAAGTCTGTAATATTGTGAATTAATGCAATTTTCGGAGCTAGTTCGTTTTGTTTCATAATACATAATACATGTATTATGTGGTCGCTGGTTATTCCTAATAACTATATTTCTATGTTGTATAACTCAATATTATTCGTTTTTTTCTACAGTATTTCAACAAGGTGACGAGGGCAGATCGTGGTATATTATTCTGAAGGGGTCTGTGGATGTGGTGACGCATTCGAAAGGAAACGTTGATGTCATATCAGAAGGGGAAGACTTCGGAAAATTAGCCTTAATCAACGATACACCGAGGTAAGGCTGAATAACAAATTTTAAAACATCTGTAGAAATTGTAGGAAATCTGATTATGCCAAATCTTTTTATGTTAATACTAGCTGACCCCGCGAGCTTCGTATCGCCAACCCCCCCAATGTCACCCCCAAAATGCTCCTCACTTCATGTCACTCCCCCAAATCCCCCCTTCATGTCACCCCCCCTCTACCCCCTCTAATGTCCCCCCTTCATGTCACCCCCCACCTGGAAAAATGTCACCCCCCAAATGTCCCCCCTCCATGTCACCCCCACTCATCCGCAAAAAATGTCACCCCCCAAATCCCTCCTCTATCATGTCACCCCCTTCTTTCCCCCAAATTTCCCACTTCATGTCACACCCCCCAAAATTCCCCCACTTCATGACTTCCCCCAATACCCCCTTCATGTCACCCCTTCTCCTCTTTATAAATGTCCCCCCTTCATGTCACCAACCCCCGGCAAAAATGTCACCCCCCAAATGCCTCCTCCTTCATGCAACACCCCCTCTTCTCCATCCCAATTTTCCCCCCCTTCGTTGTCACCCCCAAATGCCCCCACTTCATGTCACCCCCCAAATGCCTCTTCCTTCATGCAACCCCCCTCTTCCCCCCCCCCCCAAAGTCCCCCCTTCATGTCACCCCCCAAATGCCCCCACTTCATGTCACCCCTAAATACCCTCTTCATGTCATCCCTCCTCTTCCCCCAAATGAACCCCATCATCCCACCACCCCCCCCCCCCCCCCCGGGCAAAAATGTCACCCCCGCCCAAATGCCCCCTCATTCATGTCACCCCCCCTCAAAATTCGGGTAAAGATGTGGAGGCAGTTGTGGTGAAGTGTTTGAATATTTGGTCACTATTGTGGTATATAAATATAAATAAATATAATATAAATATAAATAAATACAAATATTTTGGCGCCACTTGTGACCCAGTGTGGCATTAGGGCATTAGCTGTAAACTGACACTGTAAATAAATAAATAATGAAACATGGGAAGTATAGGGTGTATGTAGAAGACGTGGCTTACCATATATTTGGAGTATCACTGCCTTCACACCAGCAACTTCTTCGATTCCCCGATTAATGTTCGATTAATAGTAGAATAATCACATAATTAAACTCATAAATTAATCACTCAAATAACTTTCACTGCACTATTCATTAATAAGCATCGTCCCGAACCGAAATTATAGTGAAGTTGAACTTTACACTATCAAAAACATGAAATAATCAGAATAATTTGGAGTATTTTACAACCTTCTGCTCCAAATAATAGAATAAACTCGTCAAACACGCATAACAAAATCACTGCACTATTCATTAAAAAACATCGCCCCAAACCGAAGTTATGTTGAATTTGTATTTTACACAATTAAAAAAGCCCTAACATAAACAAGGATAACCATGTTGTACTGAAGCCGCAATAAAAAACTTCAAGATCATAAAAGAACGTTCTAGAATCATGAAAAACGTTCAACAATTATGAAAGAACGTTCTGGAATCATTAATATTGAGCCGGGTTAGAGCCTGAATGTTGGAAGAAATTCTATAAAATAGGGGGTTAATATTCAATAGTGGTTGAAACTGGGAGACAAAGACATTCTAATTCATTCAGATATTAGATTGAATAAATGCAGAAAAATTATTAAAATCCACGATTTTCAATTATATTTTTGTATAATGTATCATGACA
The DNA here is from genome assembly GCA_017141395.1 of Laodelphax striatellus. Taxonomy (NCBI): domain Eukaryota; kingdom Metazoa; phylum Arthropoda; class Insecta; order Hemiptera; family Delphacidae; genus Laodelphax; species Laodelphax striatellus. Next base: position 13,466,247 of record CM029543.1, read on the forward strand.
AAAAAAGAAAAAAAAACGATTTTGAAGAAATAGTGATGGAAAATTAATATTGTTGGTGTTTGGGAAAATTTATTGTTAATTGGTGGTGTTTTCAACACCACGTAACAAGAGATATCACATTATTTATTGGCCTAGTATATAAAAAAAGGTTTTTAATCAAATTATTTTGTAATTTGGTATAATACCATCACAGATGTTGGACCAACTTAATTTCTCCTACACCTGTAATAATACTTAAAAAAGGATTTATCAATTTGAAGACAATGATATCAAATTTATAGGATATATAAAAGGAATAACATTAAATTCCAGTATTGGAATACTTAATGTTGAATCTTTGTTTCATTATTACAGTATTTGATTGACTTGTGTCAAATTTGACAAGAGCAGTGAAATTTATCATTTTTATCAATCATAGAGTGATTGATTTGCGCCGGGCGAATCATAGAAAAATTAGGAACGGGAAATTAGAATCCCTCTCCATGAAAATGATTTCAATCACGCAATAAGTGCACCAAAATATATTAAAAGATGGGAAGGTAAATAGTTCACAATCAAAACATTCCACAAAACATCAGATTTTTACAAGGAAACCTATCACAAAATGACAGTTGGAACGAATTAACACTGATAACACGATTCCTAATCAAAACACTTCATAAAACATGAAAATTTCCACAAGAAAACCTATTTTAAAACGACGGTTGAAGCAAGACTTGACCGTGAATGCAGCACTCCGCGAAAGTCTACTCCCGATAACCGCTCGCTAGCATAGCTACTGAAAAACTGAACGTTTTCTAGCTTCTTTGCTTTGTCTCATAACTGACAGTGTTATTATTACTGATCTGTGGAGGTTGTCTGGATAAAAAAAGCGGGAGAACAGCCAGTAAATTGATTCATGGAAATCGACATCAAAACGAACAGTCAGCGGTTTTTAGTTGCAAATTTATCTTGATCTTGATCTAACTTGCTTTGATGGTTGTAGCAAACAAAGAAAGCTGTCGTTGTTTTGAATGTGATAGAGTGAGAGAGAGAGAGTCTTGCAGAGAGAAAGAGAGAGCGAATGAGAAACAGAATACGACAGTGCGTGAATTGGAATGAGAGATTGAGTGAGATCAAAGACAATTAGAATACAATTAGACAAAGACAGTTAGATAGTTTCCTATCGTCTTTGGTTCGACATTGTGTGTGTTAAAGAGAGAAAGAATATGGGTTTGACAAAGTAGAGGAGAAGCCAACGATTGCGACGGAGAAGAAAAGGTTACGTTTCTTTCTGGGAAGTAATTAAGCAATTCATAACAATAGGCTACATTTTATTTTCTTCTATCTCTTAACTATTCCACTTCCTCCTTCTACTCTTCCTTCTTCTCGTTTTTCTCCTTCCTCCGCCTTCTCATCTTCTTCTTCCTCCTCCTCTTCCCTTCTTCTCCTCCATTCTTCTTTTCCTCATACTCTTCTCTTCCTCCTCTTCCCTTCCTTCTTCTTTTCCATCCTCCTCTTTTAATCCTCCTCCTTCTCCTCTTCTTCTTCTCTTCATTCTTCTTCCTTCTTCTTCTTTTCTTCTTCTTCTTCTTCTTCCTTCTTCTTCTTCTTCTTTTCCATCTTATCCTTCTTGTTATTTTCCTCCTCCTTCTCCTATTTCTTTTTCTCCTTCCTCCTCCTTCTCCTCCTCTTGCTCCTCATTCTCCTCGTACTTCCCCTTCTTCTCCATTTTCATCCTATCCTTCTTCTTTGTCTTCCTATACTTCTGGATTTTGCTAATTCACAAGTCCTCTTACTCCTTCTCGTCATCATTCTTCTCCTTCTTCTTCTTATCCTTCTCTTCGTCTTCCTCTTCCTTCTTCTCCTTCTCCTCCTTCTCTTTCTTCTCCTGCTTCTCCTCCTTCTCCTGCTTCTCTTCTTTCTCCTCCTTCTCCTCCTTCTCCACCTTCTCCTCCTTTTCCTCGTTCTCCTCCATCTCCACCTCCCTTCTCCCACTTCTCCTCTTTCTCCCACTTCCTCCTCCTCCTCATCCTTCTCCTCCTTTTCCTCCTCCTTCTCCTCATTCTTCTCCTTCTCCTCTTTCTCCTCCTCCTCCTCCTACTCCTCCTTCTCCCCTCCTTCTCCTCCTCCTCATCCTTCTCCTCCTCGTCCTCCTCCTTCTCCTCATTATTTCCCTTCTCCTTCTTCTCCTCCTCCTCCTCCTCTCCTCCTTCTCCTGCTTCTCCTTCTTCTCCTCTTCCTTCTCATCCTTCTCCTCCTTCCCCTCCTCCATCACATTCTCCTCCTTCTCTTTCTCTGTCTCACCCTCTTCCCCTGTATTTCACTTACCTTCTCACCGTCTCTCCTTCCTCTCCTTCACCCTCTTTACTACTCTCTCTCGCTCTCTCTCACTCTTTCGTCCTCTTCATCCTACCTCTTTCTTCCTCTTTCCCTCTTAATATCGAGTTCCTAATACGGATGAGTTCTGTTTACAAGAAAACATGTTCGCCTATTTCACATAAAGATTTTTCTCTCGGAGTTGGTTCCTATTAGCCCCTGCGCCCACTTCGCAACTGCTATCTGATTTCAGTCAGCAACCCAATGTTGCCAGATGACATTTGGCTGTTTTTCGGGTTATCAGGTAATCTAACCTATCAGCCAAAGTCATCTGGCAACGCTGGGTTGCTGACTGAAATCAGATAGCAGTTGCTTAGTGGGCGCAGGGGCTTAGCCTACTGAGAAGTTCTGTTTATGAAAAACATTTCTATGTAAACAACATTTTTTATTTTAGGCGTTTTTTATAAACGCCTGTGTCATATAAAGATTCGGTTGTTGTGGATCCATCCTTTTCTGACTTGATCAAAATATAGACAACATCAACACATAATTTGTGAGTACTATCTTAATTTCTAAGTGAATTTAGTGTCTATATAAAGATTTCTTTGGAGTGAATTTGTTCTTTTTTTTAGGGCGGCGACGATTATCTTAAGAGAAGACACTTGCCATTTCTTAAGGGTTGACAAAGAGAATTTCAACAGGATAATGCGTGACGTCGAAGCAAATACTGTGACCTTCAAAGAGCACGGGAAAGATGTCCTTATACTGGAACGGATTCCTAATAATAACAGGAACCAACCTAAGTAAGTATAATGAGTCTTTCTCCAACTTTTTAACACTTTTACCTATAGTAAACACTGTGGTGGTGCTAGGATTAGTCAACTCTTTATAGAGACACGCTATAAGGCTAGGCGTACACCGGTCAAGACAAGACAAGACGAGATTAGTCAAGTTTAGTCACATAATTCACATAGCTGCTTATGGAGCAGCACACACCGATGCAATGACTAATCAGTGTGTGTTGCTTCATAAGCAACTTTGTGAAGTACTGTGACTAAACGTGACTAATCACATCTTGTCTTGTATAGACTGACCGGTGTACGCCTAGCCTAACTGTGTTTGTTGGGACTGTGTGCGACAATAATGCACAGTGCGGCAATTGTGCACAGTGCGAATAGGATAGAGACTTCAGCAACTGCCTTGTGCTGAACAAGGATAGCAAACTCCCATCTCAGCAATTCCCTGGAGCTGTGGACAACGACTGCACCAGATATATTTCACTCAAATCTTCTCCCCACCAAAGAAGACCTACCACGAGGGGCTGATTTGAACTTCCATCTTTTCAAATCCATAAACAGAATGCGGTGTATGATGGGTAGATCCAGGGCCAACCTTTGCGAATGGGGCTACTCTGAAGATGACAAGTGTGATTGTGGCAATATTCAGACAATGGGGCATCTGTTGCTATGCCCACAAAATATTTTTACATGTACTTTTGACGATGTGCTGTTAGCAAATGATAATGCGCAGAGACTCGTTTTAAAATATAAAATATAATAATAATTTCGGAGAGATTTTCACAGCAGGATAGAATAAAGAAAGCTCGTAAAGGCCTAGGGCTGGTGCAATTTATTTATAACAAAAAATGCTTGTCTCTTCACACAAAAATTAGACATTATAATACAGTGATCAAACCATCAATGCTCTATGCCAGTGAGACCCTGTACCTCAACAGGAAAG
>CM029543.1:13475284-13488205 GCA_017141395.1 Laodelphax striatellus
ATATTATATGGCTTCAATTAGGAATTTCGTTTATTAATCAATTATTGTGATTTAACAGCAACTGTATAGTTGCAATGTCTCATTACCTTCCATCTTTATATTATCTGGCTAAATTGGCTAAGTCAAAAATGAACGCTGCTGTACAGAAGATCTCCGGTGGTCGAGTGGATAAGGCGCTGGTCATGAATACCAGAGGTGCTGGGTTCGATTCCCGCCCGGGGATGAAGTTTTTTGTACAGCAGCGTTCATCGAATTTCCTTACTAGCTATTAATCTGTTGTCAATATTTGCAGAAGCAGAAGTCTTCAGAATATTATATGGCTTCAATTAGGAATTTCGTTTATTAATCAATTATTGTGATTTAACAGCAACTGTATAGTTGCAATGTCTCATTACCTTCCATCTTTATATTATCTGGCTAAATTGGCTAAGTCAAAAATGAACGCTGCTGTACAGAAGATCTCCGGTGGTCGAGTGGATAAGGCGCTGGTCATGAATACCAGAGGTGCTGGGTTTGATTCCCGCCCGGGGATGAAGTTTTTTGTACAGCAGCGTTCATCGAATTTCCTTACTAGCTATTAATCTGTTGTCAATATTCGCAGAAGCAGAAGTCTTCAGAATATTATATGGCTTCAATTAGGAATTTCGTTTATTAATCAATTATTGTGATTCAACAGCAACTGTATAGTTGCAATGTCTCATTACCTTCCATCTTTATATTATCTGGCTAAATTGGCTAAGTCAAAAATGAACGCTGCTGTACAGAAGATCTCCGGTGGTCGAGTGGATAAGGCGCTGGTCATGAATACCAGAGGTGCTGGGTTCGATTCCCGCCCGGGGATGAAGTTTTTTGTACAGCAGCGTTCATCGAATTTCCTTACTAGCTATTAATCTGTTGTCAATATTTGCAGAAGCAGAAGTCTTCAGAATATTATATGGCTTCAATTAGGAATTTCGTTTATTGATCAATTATTGTCTTTTAGAAAAGTTATTCTTTGAAAGGTCTTCTTTAAAAAGGTCTTTTAAAGACTTTAAAGGTCTTTAAGACTTTCAAGCCTTTTGATTATTGTGTGGAAGTCACTGTTTAATTATTACCAAAACAGCTGATTTCTGACAAGTTAACTGGATCGTGCTATATTATACTTCTATTTACTCTTCATCTTCTTCTTCTTCTTCTCTATCTTCTTCTTCTTCTTCTTCTTCTTCTTCTTCTTCTCCTCCTCCTCCACGTCCTCCTTCTTCTTCTTCTTCTTCTTCTTCTTCTTCTTCTTCTTCTTCTCCTTCTTCTACTTCTTCTTCTCCTTCTTCTTGTTCTTCTTCCTCTTCTTCTTCTTCTTCTTCTTCTTCTTCTTCTTCTTCTTCTTCTTCTTCTTCTTCTTCTTCTCCTTCTCCTCCTCCTTCTCCTCTTCCTCCTCCTCCTCCTCCTCCTCCTCCTTCTTCTTCTTCTTCTTCTTCTTCTTCCTCTTTCTCATCTTCTCCCTTTTCCTCTTCTTCTTCTCCTCCTCCTTCTCCTCCTTCTTCTTCTTCATCTCTATCTTCAGCGCCAGCTGGTCACCGAACTTAGCAAACAATATCCTTTTGGTCAACATTCTAAGCAAATTTATCTAACTGTCTCAGTTCGCATACACTAGTCAATGCTGGGTTGGGTAATAATAGAAGTGTGTGAAATGACTTTCTCTTATTATTCTTCTTTTTATTCTTCTTCTTCTCATTATTCATATTCTTCATCTTCTTCTTCTTTTCTCCCTCTTCTCCTTCAAATCTATCTTCTTCTTCTTCTTCTTTTCTCCCTCTTCTCCTTCTTTTCATCTTCTCCCTTTCCCTCTTCTCCTTCTAATCTATCTTCTTCATCTTCTTCTTCTTCTTCTTCTTCTTCTTCTTCTTCTTCTTCTTCTTCTTTTCTTCTTCGTCTTATCCATCATCATCTTCTTCTTCTTCATCTTCATTTTTCGTTCTTCTTCTTCTTCTTCTTATCCTTCCTCTTCTCAATCATTATCATACTTACTATCAATAATTGACCGAGTGTAGAGAAGACTGAGCGAAGCTCAGTGTGTATGTGTGTAACGCATTTACGGCTAAACGCATTGACAGATTTCAATAAGATTTGGCAGGAATGTTCATTTTGGAACCGCGCAACGATTTATATGTTTGGGTTATATATTTTAAGGTTTGGAAAAAGGGGTTACTATTTTGCGGTGTAACTAGAGGTTTTACAAAATTTTAAAGAGGAGGACCGCGTAATTTTCTCGGATAATTAACAAATTAATCTGCGGAATTACCTTTTTGAATGCGTGGCATGAGGCTACGACATAGATGAGTTCTCGCTCGCTTCTGGTCAGCAACTAACTTGAAGTGGAGGGTTAGCCTCTCTGCGTTGTAGATAAGGTGGAGAGAGAGACACAACTAGGGTAGGAGTAAGAGGGAAACACTGTAACGAGCCTGCACTGTACTGAAATTTCTACCAAGGTTTTTTTCAAATTTTTGATTTTAAGGACGAAATAGAAGGAAAAGAAAATGGATACAATAGATATGGAACACGTGATAGGAGTTTATTTGAATATTGAATTTAAACATCGTCATAATTATGGAATTATCATCAGCTGGGTCAGAATAAGATTTTTTCGCTGTAGTCAAGGCCCCAGGCGCCGCAGTCAGAGGGGCGCCGTGAAAGCGGCGGCGCGACTGTGGCGCCCGCCCCGGGCGTCGCAGTCAGAGAAGCGCCGCGAAAGCGGCAGCTTGTGGGACGTCGCGAATGTTCAAAAAAAAAAAAATTAAAAAATGAAATAAATAAATAATAAAAAATGAAATGAAAATTGGAGAAATGAAAAAATAGAAAATAAAAATAAATTAAATTAGATGTACGGTACATAACGTATTTTGGGGGGCGCCTGACAACATCTCTCTGGACTCAGTTAACAGGACCAATTCTGTACACGTGGATAAAAAAGCTAATTTACGGCTAAACGCATTGACAGATTTCAGCTAGCATGGCTTTTTCGTGAGGTCTACTGTTCACAAAACCACTAGTTATTATTGTTGATTATTTTCCTTGACTGCCTTGTTCACCTATCAGGCGGACCCCACCAAGCACGACAAAGAGTTCATTTTGACGTCAAAAAGACGTGTCATACAATTCGTGTACAGATGGGTGCTGACAATCAGAAATCCTGTTTTCGACGATCATCATGCTCAAAACTTTTTAGAGGTGAGGAAAATTCAATTTATTTTCTCAATTTATTTGTTAAATTCTGGGTAGCGACATCAATTTGAATCTAAAGCTGGGTTTACACCAAAGTCAGTGACAGAACTGTCAATGACTTTTGTCAACGACATACTTGTCACAAACAAATGTCATTGACAAAAGTGGCAGTTTGAAGTTAACGATTTTGTTGAAAACGGTGACAAAAGTCACAGTTTGATGTAAATGTTTTTGTCAATGATATATTGTATCTCACATCCTGTCCGCAATGCTACGCCACCAGTGACTGGCAAGGAAGAACATTTGTCGCAGACAAATGTCACCGCAGCGTTAACATATACTGCGACATTGTGACTGTGACATTTGTCAACGACAGTCCTTTGATCTTACTGACTCTCGATGGGGAACTTGTGACATTGTCACAAACACAGATTTTCTGTCGTTGACAATTGTCATTGACACAATGTCGCAAGAAATTTTAGCGTTTTTTAAAATGTGTCAACGACATGTGGTGTGAACCCAGCTTAAGGCTAGGCGTACACCGGTGAGTCAAGACAAGACAAGACGAGATTAGTCACGTTTAGTCACAGTACTTCACATAGTTGCTAATGAAGCAACACACACCGATTAGTCATTGCATCAGTGTGTGCTGCTTCATAAGCAACTATGTTAATTACTGAGACTAATCTTGTCTTGTCTTGTCTTGTCTTGTCTTGTCTTGACTAACCGGTGTACGGCTAGCCTTATTTAGCTAAATTCCAGAGCAAAGGTCACGTTTAGTCACAGTACTTCACATAGTTGCTAATGAAGCAACACACACCGATTAGTCATTGCATCAGTGTGTGCTGCTTCATAAGCAACTATGTGAATTACTGTGACTAAACGTGACTAATCTTGTCTTGTCTTGACTAACCGGTGTACGGCTAGCCTTATTTAGCTAAATTCTAGAGCAAAGGTCACACTAAGGCCGTTCGTCCACGGAGCAACTGCTATCTGATTTCAGTCAGCAACCCAGCGTTGCCAGATGACTGGTTGATAGGTTAGATTACCCGAAAAATATCCAAATGTCATCTGGCAACATTGGGTTGCTGACTGAAATCAGACAGCAGTTGCGAAGTGGGCGCAGGGGCTTAAGTGTATTGTTCGTAAGTAAGAGGACACAAATATCATGAGCAAATATAAAAAAAATATCGAATATAATTTGTATTGCTATATGAAAAGAGAAAGCGATATTTTCATTTCACAAGATATTTGAAACGTTCAATACAGAGTGATTCAAAAAGAATACCACAACTTTAAAACTTTGTATTTGATGAAAGAAATATAATAGAACCTTCTGTTATACATCATTTCAAAGAATAATTGAAGAAGTTTTTTTTCACTCACAAAGAAATTCAGAGATGTTCAATATGACCCCTCCAGACACTCGAGCAATATCAACCCAAAACCTCCCTCAAACTCTTTCCACTCTCACCGTAGCACACATCAGGCGCAACACGGTTTGATTAATCTGCTGTCACTTGCGCATGCCATCCACCAGTGATGATTTGACAAGTCTGATGATAGGTGCCTGACATACTTGGTTTGTGTGAACCTGTTTCAAGGATGTCTTCGGTAGCTGTGCACGGGGTGGTGGGGATAATAAAATCGACACATGCGCTCACGCGAACTTTTAGTGAACGAAAAGTTCAGTTTAACATGAGAATAAGCATTTTAATTGCATTTTAGTATTGTCGTATCCTAATTGTATAAATACCGTTCACAATAGTAATTGCGGTTCACGCTTATTTCGATTGTGAATTATATTTAGAATGATAGTGCACAGCCTTCGGTATTATAATCTTCAATTCAAGTTTTAAAATCAACTTTGAAGGTTATGTTCAAGCAGACTGAGCAGACGAAGTAGTTTATCCACAGCTATTCCTTCCATATTTCCAAACGTAAAGTGATTCAACAAAGAAATCGGATCTCAGTTTTGAATTTAATCGAGTGAAAAATCCAGTTCAAAAGTATATGATTGATTTGAAGTCTCGCGCCCATAATGCAATTTGAAATGATAACCAATGGAAATGAACTCAGCTGTGGATGAACTACATCGTCTGCTCCATGAGCTTCGAACATAACCTTTAAAGTTGATTTAAAAACTTGAATTGAAGATTATAATAATGTTTAAGAACATGCGATATGTTAATTTTATCATTTTAAATATAATTCCACAATTGATAAGTAGGAAAAATAGTGACAGGAAATTCTATTCCAATTATAAACAAATTTTTACGTACATAAGCCTATCCTTGCCCATGTTAATCTACCCTCGTAGATTTATACGATTATCCGCCAGAGCGCAACACGGTAGATGCACACAGCGAATAACAGGAAGTTCTATGATGTTTCTTTCATAACATACAAATTTTTAAAAGTGTGGTATTCTTTTTGTAATATTATTTTCCCCAACAGGAACTGGCTGCAGACGTAGACGAAGACTGTTTGCAATGGGACTCCCTATTGGAGGACGCTAATCTCATTCATCACGTGATGGGACGCCTCAGACATCACCAGGAAGAAAGGCAGGCTACCATTGGCCAGAAATGGAAACTCCCACCAGGCGGACAGCCAATCAGCTTGTTCGCCACGCCCCCCAACGCCAAACCGCGAAAAGTTATTAGACCGCAGGATGATAGTAAGCAAATAAAAACTATCCATTAATCTGTTCTTGTTTCTGAGAATGCATGTTGTTTGAAAAGCAGTACCCAGTTGAGTAATGACGAGTTTGAAGTTATGAAGGATATACTATAGTTTGAATAAAACAAGTTGTCACTTGACTTGTTCACTCACTAGAACTGTATTTTTCAGGAAACGACCAATCATCTGAAACGCTAAGGCTAGGCGTACACCGGTTAGTCAAGACAAGACAGAAATTAGTCACGTTTAGTTACAGTACTTCACATAGTTGCTTATGAAGCAGCACACACTGATGTAATGACTTATCGGTGTGTTGGCTATAACTACTGCGTTCCTTGTCTTGTCTTGAATAACCGGTGTACGCCTAGCCATATAACGAATTTTGAAACATCCCGAAGATACGCCAAAAATTCGCGTTTTTCTAGCAATTTTGTGCGTTTTCTCAGTGTTTTCAAGAACTAATTGGCAAAAAATTTTGAAATTCGAAACTTAAATTCGTTTAAGTTTTAAAAGTGATCTGTTTAAAAATGTATGAGATTCTCCCGAATTTACGCCAGAAATAGGCGTTTTTGCAGTTTTCCTTGCGTTTTCAATGCGTTTTTGTAGATTTTACAAAACGACTGAACTAAGAACGTTTAAACCTTATACACAGGTTAGAAATAAGAAGAATTTGAATTTTATTTTTAAAATCAAGGAAGTATTGAGAAGTAGCTCACAAACATCAGCGCGCTCAAGTGAGAGACAGAGAAACAACCGGGGGGGATTGAAGATAGGTTATCATTGAATCAAATGTGAAAATGCCTGTTTTCATACCCATCGTATTTGATGAATATTCAGCCAAAATATTCCAGTAACTTATAAAATCAAAGCTACGATGTTCAAGACCACTTCAGTTGTCTCTTCAAGAGAAAAGAAACAAAGATAATTTTAATTTGATCCTCTTTCCAAAAGCATTCCTTTCCAAAAGAGAATGAGATATGTAGTGATATAAAATATAATATTGAACGTAAGATGAAATATGGAAAGATGTTAATATAATATTGTGATTGAATTAAATATTATCTATGTGAAATAGTTGATGTTTCTGAAATAATAATGTTTTTTATAGTTGCGACATTGATTCTTGCAGAAAGCGGGAAGTTCGAACTTCAAACAACATAACCTAGCAAGAAGAGTCTAGCAAAACGATGATGAAAATTATGATAAAAATACTTCAATCCAATTTATACATTCATTAAAACACCTCGAAACCACTAAATAATAGATAGCAATAAAGAATTGATGATACCTTAATGATTTAATTGAATTCCATCTCAAAATCATGTTTTGTTCCTATCTCACAATTGTTAAAACCTTCCCAGGTTGTTCACTCACTCTCACCTAGAGCTCGCTGATCAGGTCTATCAGCTACTCCTCAATGGCTAATATTTTATATTTCAATAGGAATAGAACTGCACACTAATCCCACAATCTAATCCAAATTTTTCCTCCCAGTAATTTTCAGAGTCTACTGTGCAGACCATACCTACGTCACGCTACGATTTCCCGTGGCGTCAACAGCTGAACAGCTGAAAGTCAGCGCAGCCGATAAGCTGGGTCTCAAGTACCCGAGGGACGATCTGGTGTTGGTAGAGCTGAAGTCGACCGGGGAACGAATAGCGTTCCGCGATTCCGAAGTGGGCGTTCCCACTTCACTCAGTATAAACGGCAGGTTGTTCGTTTCGCTGAGGGATCATCTTGATGCTTTGGTGAGGATATTGTTGGCAATACTTTTATTACAATAAGATAAAATAATCTATTTATTAAACTTCTTTTTCTTCTACTTCTTCTTCTTCTTCTTCTTCTTCTTCTTCTTCTTCTTCTTCTTCTTCTTCTTCTTCTTCTTCCTCTTCTTCTTCTTTTTCTTCCTCTCCTCCTTCTTCTTTCTTTTCTACTTCTTCTTCTTCTCGTTCTCTACCTTCTACTAATCTTCTTTCTTCTCTTCTTTCTCCTCCTCCCTTCTCCTTCTTCTTCTTCTTCTTCTTCTTCTTCTTCTTCTTCTTCTTCTTCTTATTCTTCTCCTCCTTTCTTATTATCCTCCTCCTTCTTATTATCTCCTCCTCCTCCTTCTTCTCTTCTCCCTCTTCTTCTCCTTTGTCCTTCTTCTCATTCTTCTCCTTCTCTTCCTTCTTATTTACTCTTTCTTCTTCTCCTTTTCTTTTCTCCTCCTCGTTCTTATTTTTCTCCTCCTCTCTTATTAATCTCTTCCTCCTCCTTCTTCTTCTTCTCGTTCTCTCCCTTCTCGCATCTTTCTCCTCTTCTTTCTCCTCCTCCTCCTCCTCCTCCTCCTTCTTCTTCTCCTCTTCTCCCTCTTCTTCTTCTGCCTCCTTCTTCTCATTCATCTCCTCCTCCCCCCTCTTATTTTCTCTTTCTCCTTCTCCTCCTTTTCTTTTCGTCTTCTCGTCCTTCTTCAGCTCTTACTCCTGCTCCTTCTTTTTGTCGTTCTCCTCTTCCTTCTTTTACCCCTCCTTCTTCCCTACCTTCTACTCATCTTCTTTCTTCTCTTCTTTCTCCTTCTTCTTCTTCTTCTTCTTCTTCTTCTTCTTCTTCTTCTTCTTCTTCTTCTTCTTCTTCTTCTTCTTCTTCTTTCCTTCTTCCTTCTTCAACTTCTTCTTCTTCTTTCTTCTTCTTCTTCTTCTTCTTCTTCTTCTTCTTCTTCTTCTTCTTCTTCTTCTTCTTCTTCTTCTTCTTCTCCTCCATCTTCCTCTTATCCCTGTGGCCTCAACAGCTGAACAGCTGAAAGTCAGCGCAGCCGACAAGCTGGGTCTCAAGTACCCGAGGGACGATCTGGTGTTGGTAGAGCTGAAGTCGACCGGGGAACGAATAGCGTTCCGCGATTCCGAAGTGGGCGTTCCCACTTCACTCAGTATAAACGGGAGATTGTTCGTTTCGCTGAGGGATCATCTCGATGCTTTGGTGAGGATATTATTGGCAATACTTTATTAAAATAAGATAACATCATCTATTCATTAGACTTCTTCTCCCTTCTTTTTTCTTCTTCTTCTTTTCTCCTACTTTTCTTCTTCTTCCTTCTTCTTCTTCTTCTTCTTCTTTTCTTCTCTGTCTTTTTCTTCTCTTCCTTCTTCTTCTTTGTTCTTCTTCTTCTTCTTCTTCTTCTTCTTTCTTTTTCTTTTGTCTTTTCTTTCTTTTTTCTTATCTTTCTTCTTCTCCTTATCCTCCTCCTTTTCTTATTCTCTTCCTCCTTATCATTCTCCACCTTTCTTATTATTCTCCTCCTCCTCCTTCTATTATTCTCTTCCTCCTCATTCTTATTATTCTCCTTCTTCTTCTTCTTCTCGTTCTCTACCTTCTCCTCATCTTTTTCTCCTTTTCTTTCTCCTCCTCCTCCTCCTCCGCCTTCTTCTTCTGCCTGCTTCTTCTCATTCATCTTCTCCTCTCCTTCTTATTTTCTCTTTCTTTTTCTCCTCCTTTCCTATTCCACTTCTCGTCCTTCTTCAGCTCTTCCTCCTGCTCCTTCTTTTGTCGTTCTCCTCTTCCTTCTCTCACCCCTCCTTCTTCTTCTTCTTCTTCTTCTTCTTCTTCTTCTTCTTCTTCTTCTTATTCTTCTCCTTCTTCTTCTTCATCATCATCTTTTTCTTCTTCTTCTTCTCCATCTTCCTCTTATCCTCCCCGTGGCGTCAACAGCTGAACAGCTGAAGATGAGCGCCGCTGATAAGCTGGGTCTCAAGTACCCGAGGGAAGATCTGGTGTTGGTAGAGCTGAAGTCGACCGGGGAACGAATAGCGTTCCGCGATTCCGAAGTGGGCGTTCCCACTTCACTCAGTATAAACGGGAGATTGTTCGTTTCGCTGAGGGATCATCTTGATGCTTTGGTGAGGATATTATTGGCAATACTTTATTACAATAAGATAAAATAATCTATTTATTAGACTTATCCTTCTTCTTCGTTTTCTTCTTCTTCTTCTTCTTCTCTTCTTCTCTCTACACTTTCTTCTTTTCTACCTCTTCTTCTTCTTCTTCTTCTTCTCCTTCTTCTTCTTCTTCTTCTTCCTCTTCTTCTTCTTCTTCTTCTTCTTCTTCTACTCCATCTTCTTTCTTCTTATTCTCCTCCTTTCTTATTATCCTCCTCCTCCTTCTTATTATTCTCCTCCTCCTTCTTCTGTTCTCCCTCATCTTCTTCTTCGTCCTTCTTCTCATTCTTCTCCTTCTCTTCCTTCTTATTTTCTCCTTCTTCTTCTCCTTTTCTTTTTCTCCTCCTCCTTCTTATTATTCTCCTCCTTTCTTATTATTCTCTTTCTCCTCCTTCTTATTATTCTCCTTCTTCTTCTACCTCGTTCTCTACCTTCTCCTCATCTTTTTCTCCTCCTCCTCCTCCTCCTCCTCCTTCTTCTTCTTCTTCTCTTCTCCCTCTTCTTCTTCTGCCTCCTTCTTCCCATTCATCCTCCTCTCCCTTCTTATTTTCTCTTTCTCCTTCTCCCACTTTTTCTTCTCTCTTCTCGTCCTTCTTAAGCCTCTTCCTCTTGCTCCTTCTTTTTGTCGTTCCTCCTCTCCTTCTCTTCACCCCTTCTTCTTCTCCTACTTCTTCCTTCTTCTTCTTCTTCTTCTTCTCCATCTTCTTCTCCATCTTCTTCTTCTTCTTCTTCTTCTTCTTCTTCTTCTTCTTCTTCTTCTTCTTTTCCTCTTCTTCTCCATCTTCTTCTCCATCTTCTTCTCCATCTTCTTCTTCTTCTTCCTTCTTCTTCTTCTTCTTTTTCTTCTTCTTCTCCTTCTTCTTCTTCTTCTTCTTCTTCTTTTCTTCTTCTTCTCCTTCTTCTTCTTCTTCTTCTTCTTCTTCTTCTCCATCTTCCTCTTATTCTCCATCTTCCTCTTATCCTCCCCGTGGCGTCAACAGCTGAACAGCTGAAAGTCAGCGCAGCCGATAAGCTGGGTCTCAAGTACCCGAGGGACGATCTGGTGTTGGTAGAGCTGAAGTCGACCGGGGAACGAATAGCGTTCCGCGATTCTGAAGTCGGTGTTCCCACTTCACTCAGTATAAACGGCAGGTTGTTCGTTTCGCTGAGGGATCATCTTGATGCTTTGGTGAGGATATTATTGGCAATACTTTATTACAATAAGATAAAATAATCTATTTATTAAACTTTTTCTTCTTCTTTCTTTTAATTTTCCTTCTTCTTCTTCTTCTTCTTCTTCTTCTTCTTCTTCTTCCTATTCTTCTTCTTCTTCTTCTTCTTCTTCTTCTTCTTCTTCTTCTTCTTCTTCTTCTTCTTCTTCTTCTTCTGACTTCTCCATCTTCTTCTTATCCTCCTCCTTTTTCTTATTCTCTTCATCCTTCTTATTATACTCCTCCTTTCTTGTTATTCTGCTACTCCTCCTTCCTATTATTCTCCTCCTTCTTCTTCTTCTTCTTCTACTTCTTCTTCTTCTTCTTCTTCTTCTTATTATTCTCCTCCTTCTTATTATTCTCTCCTCCTTTCTTATTATTCTCCTCCTCCTCCTTCTCTTCTCCCCTTCTTCTTCTTCTTCGTCCTTCTTCTCATTCTTCTCCTTCTCTTCCTTCTTATTTTCTCCTTCTTCTTCTCCTTTTCTTTCTCCTCCTTCTTCTTATTATTCTCCTCCTCCTCCTTCTTATTATTCTCCTCCTTCTTCTTCTTCTCGTTCCCACCTTCTCCCCATCTTCTTTCTCCTCCTCTTTCTCCTCCTCCTTCTCCTTCTTTTCTTCTCTTCTCCTCTCTTCTTCTTCCTCCTTCTTCTCATTCTTCTCCTCCTCTCCTCCTTATTTTCTGTCTTCTCCTCCTTCTCTTTTCCAAATCTCGTCTATCTTCTTCTCTTCCTCCTGCTCCTTCTTTTGTCGTTCTCCTCCTCCTCCTCCTCCTCTTACCCTCCTTCTTCCTTTTTCTTCTTCTTCTACAGGAGTGCACGTGACCTCCCCTCCAACATCTTCTAAAATTCTAAGATCTTATCTAATAATCCAAAAAAAATATATTCTAAAAAAAATCCTGAAATCTGATCTAATAACTTAATTCTTGATTTTTACAGACGCTAATATCAGAGCAAGAGAATGCAACGGAGGCAATTGAGATGGACGTGGAGACTTTCAGTTCCAAGGAGTTGGCTTATCATATGACTCAGTTCGATTGGGACTTGTTTTGGAGTATACACGAGGTAAGTACTGACAAAAAATACTAGTGGAATTGTTTTGGATCAAAATGGTTCCAGTTCTATTCAATAACTATATTAATTGATATATATTAATTATATCAATAACTATAAATTTAATTGATAATCTATATAAATACATATATGAGTGATATATACAGGGTGATTGTAAAGTCGCGCAACCCAAAATGGTAACAGTCTTAGAAAGCTGTAATGTGTTATTAATTTTTCTTTCAAAGTTTATGATACAAGTTACAATTACAACTTACCTACCTAGAAGTTCACAACAAGTGCTGGAAATGTCCACCGTGATTTGTAATGCATGATCAATCGCGTTACTCTTACAGTTGCACGCAACCTTTTTGAGTGTAGCAGGCAATATTTGATATGTACAGTCTTCAATGTTTCTTCTAAGTTCATCTAGTGTATGCGGGTTGTTTTTGCACATTATCTTTCAAATAGCCCCCACAAATAAAAAATCAGGAGGAGTCAGATCTGGTGAACGAGGGAGGCCACAAAACCACGAGAAAAGGGAGAAACCAAGTTTCTCCTTATCTGGTTCTTGGAGCTGATGCGTTACATGTGTTAATCCGGTAGGGGATGTAATTATAATAATGGCTTTTATGAACACTTCCATAAGACAGTCCAGTCTGGCAGAAAAGTTTTTCAAAAGAGACTTTTGAGAACGAATGAACGTTTCCCTACCTTTATTGTCTGCAGTCTGTTCGTCAGTCAAAACACCCTTGGTCACGCCGGTACGATTACGGTCATTCACTCTACCTGTATCCTGAAAACGATTAAACAAACGACATATATGGTCGATTTGTTTAGTACTTTAGCATCTGTAAAGGTACGGAGAAATGTTCTTGATACTTTGCGTAGGAT
>CM029543.1:13488493-13718350 GCA_017141395.1 Laodelphax striatellus
TGTTTAGAAACACTTTTCTCGATTTCTTGAGAAAGCAAATCTAATCTCCTTTCCAATTCAGATTTATCTGTATGAAGACTCTTTTGCAATTCTACTGAGATATTATCTAAATACGATTTAAGATTGGTATTAATTTGTTGTTGATTAAGCGATGTAAGAATTTCCTTACTTAAAATTTCTAAATCAAAATTTCCAGGTATCTTTGAACACAGTTCCTTCAATTTCAAATCAAAGTATTGATTTGGGGGTACCTGCACCCCTCCGTGTCCGAATCTGTGCACAGACATGTTCAAACTGTGCTTAAATTTTTTATTTACTTTACTCCAGTGTTTAAAAATTCTTATCAACATTATTATTATTATTATGGCTCCCATATTCCGCCTCTTAGATGTGAACTTGGAGGTGAGGTGTGTCTACCAAGAGTCATAGCACGTGCACATTTATGTCTCAGCGGTTTTCTCTGCAGGAGCAGAGATCAAATTGAGTTTTCTCTGCAGGAGCAGAGCAGCATCCAAAGTGAGCTCATTCCCCTCATTTCACTGCATATCTTATTTTTACATTTGGCATGTGCCAGCTCGTAAAAGACAGTCCCACAGGGTTGCAAAATCTCTCTCTTTCACTTATTAGTGAAATGAATACTTGTAGAGAGAATACCATTGTTTCCATCCCACAGGATCTGCCCAACACTTAATCATGTCCAGGGCACCTATATTAAAAGATGTAAGGCATGATTAAGTATGTTATTGTGCTGTAAATGGTTGGGGTCGTTAGCTGTTTTACAAATGCTAGCTCCAAATCTTAACAAAATTATAACAAAGATCACTTGCAAGGAAATCCAGTTATAATTCTGATAAGATCAGACCTATTATCTTGCTGGAGAACTTCGTTTACATGGTTCTCTTTTCAAACCTCTTTTCCATCCACCCACAATACAAAAGCAAACTCTTTCGATTAAAGTGATCAACTTGTTTCTTCATTCAACACATCCAAAAATTCGTAACAGGAGATGTACATTAAAGAAATATGGTTTCAGCTCCAGGCTCCCGATTATAAAGAGTTATAAAAAGCATTGGAGGGAATGCTGTAGACTGTGTCAGGTCCATCACACCAATTTTCCGAATCAAATCCATGTACTTCCGCTCGAAGTACACCCCAATCTTCATCTGTGCCAAAAAGGAAATGGTTCAAAGGGAAGTAAGGCTCCAACTCCTTACATTCGAAAGCTTCAACATCTTTACATTTTCACGCAGATGATACAAATTGAGGAGTTCAGAGGGTTTTATAAGCCTTTCCCCACCACTGTTTTATAAGCTCAAGGCACAACTATCGTTGATTGCGCATGCACAAATCATAGCTTCTTCTTCTATTTGTATTAATTTGTTTATGCCAGGAGTTTGTGTGGCCTGTAATAGGATAGATATTCGTTGATATAAACAAGTTGCAGCTTAGAAAAATAATTTTCAACTGACGACTTCGCGTTTTCAATCCTCGAATTTTTAATTGCTTCTTCACACAGATCAAACCATTCCAAAACACCTTTTAATCGGTTTTCCAATTCTTGATCCGCACACAACCAACTCTGAGGATCCATTATCTCTGACTGATTACTTATACAAGGAATTAATACCGAGAATTAATTGGTTTCGATTTTCCCCACCACTGTTCACGCTGCATATTCTAACTCTGTGTGAATCTATTGTCCAATAGCCGCAGTAAACACACACTATTTTTTTCCATCGTAATAAAAACCCCTGCGCGCAAAGTTTCTTTAACTCAATCTCCCATAATAAGTACAATCTCTCATTGATTTCATTCTATTGTTTTCACACATATAATCCACTTCAGGTTTTTAGACACTTTAGCTTGGTTGGATGTCAACAGTTGCAAATAATGATATGCGCTTCTTCGCGCATCTTCCATTTTAAATCTTCCTGTGTATACCACATGAATCAACACACCAACTTGGACCGCTAAAATCCGGCTTGACAAAATCTTGGGCATAGCTCTTACATGTCATGGTATTTTCTTAAAAACTCCGCTTTTCTTTTCCTTTGTGTAAATGTAATCATATTTCTTAAGATAATCTACTATTAGACTGTCCGAAAAATCTGGCTATCCTGATTCCCAAGAAAGTTTGTGATAATGACGTTTTCCAACCAACACGCTTCACGATTTGTTTTCTCACACAGAGTAGATTTCGGGTAAGGTGATTTTAAAAGTGTAGCCAGAAGCGCATAATTATTATTTTGATTGACCAAAGGCAAATTCCTTCGCAATAAATTCGTTATTATCCCCCTTAAATAATGAAGATCCTGCACATAAAATAATTCTTTTCTTCCACTCAACCTTATCCGCTGTATGCGTGACCCACTTTCTCCTTCCTTACTAACCTCAAAGCTCCCAAACAGTCTTGAAACAACGAAGAACTCGACATGTTGTTCTCACCACTTCGAACACACGAATGAATAAGTAATCTCTTACATTTTACCCATTTATATTTTCAATACACTCTATCGGTAAATTACTGAACTTCTCTAACTAGAGATGTTAAAGGCCTGTATTCAACAAGGCTGTCACTAATAAGAATACAATAGGCACTTGTACCATTGTGTACCTCATTATTGAATTCAAGGTCTAGCCTGATATCTGTTGAGGCTTTCAAGTTTTCAGATTGTAGAGAGCAATCTATTACTATTAACGGCGAGTTCTTGCAAAAATTATCAAAATCAATTTCATGTCCATATTCGGTGTTTATAGCTTTATTATAATAACTAGGAGCAAAATCTAAAAACATCTTGTACATTAATTGTTTATTACCTAATAAATTATCATATGGATAATATTGACTGTTAAGGAATAACTTTTACATTATACAAGTCACATGAGTCGAATTCGGTACATTGATTTTATCAATTGTATTTTTCTGTTTGTTGTTTGGAACGCCAATATCACATACCTAGGTACATCCAAGTGTGAAGTTGTTTTAATAGCCCAACTATGAACTCTAGATTGAGTCATATTCTGGAATTCATGTATCTCCTACTTTCTAAATGCAAGTTTTGTGCTGGGTCGATCAGAATCGAGAAGTTTTAAGAATTTTAGACGAATTTCATCATCTTAGATGGATGTAAGGTACTTTCCATTGCACTTATTGACCCTAATCGATACACGATTTTCTGTTTCCAGTTCCGCGGATTGAATACAGTTTACGTCTGTTGAGGATCTTAATAATACAGAGTTCTTGTTTTCAAATTTTAAAATTATTCAAGTTGAATAAATCTTTCAAAAATGGTAAATAATAGTTTTAATGGTATACAAAATACAAATTTATCACATCAGTCAGTTTTGTATCCAGATGAGGAGAAACCAGCCGGTAATGATATGCGGTATTCTCTATCAAATACCAGATTTTAAAAAGTAGTGCTTTAATATTTGTTGATATTCCAACCTGTCTTGTTTTTGCCACCTGCTGCCCTGCTAATTCATACCTGATTCCTCATCAAAGAGATAAGCTAAACCACGCTTACTAGTTTATAGTCCGCCTTTAACAGGGTCAGATTCGGGCTGTTGCTCCAGCTTTCAGACATTTTATATCCTGTCCCTCTATATACTAGAAATGATTTACACGGTAAGGTGTGAATATCCTGCTGATTCAATTCCCTGTAACCTTCACTTCATCTGAAAGACCCAGTTTCTGACCAGAATATGTTGTATGTGTATGAAATTCATACTTAGTAATATCCGAGAAATATTTAATTTCACTATCAACGCAGTAGAATTTCGCTTATATTGACATTTTTCCAAAGCACTTTGAAACCTAATTTTTGAAGAATTTTAGCGTTTTTTATTGTTAATGCGTTTTTAGGGTGTTACTTCACTTCAAGTTTGAACTCCCCTACTGAAGTTTTGTTTGTTCTCACTTACACTATCACTTACGAATGGATGGGTGTGCAGAAATTAAATATAATGAATCCCATCTTGATTAACTTCTCCTTTTTTCTCGAATATGGGAGTTTAACTGTTCCTTCACTATCTCCACGAAAAATCAATTAACACCCTTCTTGGTCTGTTATCTTTACATTAATAAATTGAATTCTATGTGTATTGAGAGGTACATATATAATAGGGGTGGCCCCATTAATTATATATCCTGCTGGCACTTTTGGAAGGAATTCATAAATAGTATGTTTTCTCCTCACTATTAGCAAAACTACCACAAGCTAAATTGCACGAAACGATAATTGTAGATATTTGGCTAATGGACACTAAATGTTTTGAGTAATGCCACTTGTTTGGTTCGAGTATAACCTTTATCAAAGCCTAGTATTTCACTATTAATTGAATCGTTGCTAGTTAAATCTATCGGTTTATCGGAATGAAGCTCCATTTTCATAGTTTTGAGTTTGTTTCAATAACCAGTCTATCATCGGTAATATTCAATTTCTGTCTTTAATGCGGATATTATATCAATAATTTCATAACTACTCAGTCAAGATTAACCTTTTATTTCCGTATTTGAAACTTGAATTTTGCCCCAATGTAATATTGGGGATACTGTTACAAGTCCATAAATTCACCAATCCAATTTCATATTCCTGATTTCTATCTAATTCTAAAGCTCTGTTTTCAATTCTCATATAGATTACTTGTTTTCGAGCTTAATGTAATAACAGCCATGCTCTCTTTATCAGTGTTTATCCTTTAAAGACTACTCTTAAACTGGAACTAATTATCGTATAGTTGCCGAGTTTTCAAAATAGAAAATTCGATTTTTCATTACTATATGTTAAATTATTAAACAATACCCCAGTGTTAAGTAATAATCGTGAAAATTACATATTATTTCTCAATTCACTATATATATTTACACTAGTGGGCTAAGTCGATACTGAATGAACTTGTGTTATTGAAGGATTTCACCAATACAAGATTTTATTTTCATCAAAGTATTTTCCTTGAAATAGTTTTGCTATTTAGCAACGTAATGAAAGTCCATACTGGGAGTTTTCTAGGTTTGTATCATTTCCTTTTTGTGTTTATCAAACTCATGTGGATGACAGCATTTATCTCTATTTAAAAAGCAAATAGAGTGTTTATAGAAGACCGTATAAGAACAGTGAACAAAATAATCTTCCAGACCAAAATAGAATCCATCCTTAGTCACCATGCGCCAGACGCGATACTGATAAAAAAGATGAGGGGAGAAATGAGCACGCGCCGCTGAGGACGGTGTGAGCTCTCTTTTTGCACATGTGACAGTGTATAAAATCATGCCGGCGCATTTCCTTCCTTCATTTACACGTGCGGTGCATAAGAGGAGCCCCTTCATAATGCATCTAGTGACAGTGAGATCAAGTGAGATTCCTTCTTCTGTGCATCATACGTACCAGCTATCTAGCAATAATCTGTATTACACAAGGTAAGTGAGAGAATCATTTTTTTTAAATCATATACATTTATATTTTGTATTACAACATGAGAAAACAGTTCTATTGCTGGGGGAAAAACATTACACTTTTTTAAAACACTACAATATAATATGAGGAAAAAAAGCAGTTTTATTGCCTCCACAAGCATCACATCGGTCACCTATGGGGACAGATATATGGCAAACACTAAGGCCTAATAAGTGACAATGTGGCGTTAAAACTTTCCAATGTTTTTTGATTAATTTTTTTAAATATTTTGATGGTAAAAGACATCTATAGCCCCACCCCCATGATACGATTTTAACACCACTTTTTCCCCATATATTGTTGGGATTTAATAACTGCGTACACAAAATTGGGAAAATTTTCCCCTCTTCCAAGTTTGAGAGTGAAATGTAGGTTTTTGATGCATTTCCTCCTCCTTGTTGAAATTTGCAATTATCACGGTGTGCGCTTCTCCTCCCCTCGGCTGCACCTACTACCTCCTCCTGTAGCAGTGGAAGTCGGATGAATCTTCATCCGCACGTTGTTCCCCAGTTCTCCCTCGGTGAGGAGGGTGGTACGATCCTTTACCCATATTTGCTGTAAATAAAGAAAATGTTTAGTAATGTTACTTAAATAGATATGCACACACAATAAATCAATAACAGACGATATAAATTCAATCAGTAATCAGCTTTGCACATTGTAATCGATGAAAGCATAAATATACTAATCAATTAGATGAAATGCGTTAGAGTTTTCTCAATAATTTACTCAAAATAAAAAAGCAATAATTAAGAAAACATTTCTCTTTTCTGGGTGAAAACATCTATAATTCGATCATTTTCTAAACCAATTACAACTATGTTCATTATAATTTTACTAACCTGGGTTTTTTCTTGGAGAGTCTGCGTCTTGGGGGCAGATTTCTCTTCACCATCCTCTTCTCTGAACACTAACCACCTCTTCGTTGCCCTCTCACCCATCGCTGTAGCCGGGCGCTTCATCCTATCCTGTAGGAGTTTGAGACGATCAGACATTGTTGTGGGGATGCGTGCTGGTGCTGATGAGCTTGATGTTGACATGTCGGAGTTCATTGTGCAAATGATGCTGATGTCTTACTAATAACTATGTTCTATCTTTGTTTCAGGCACGGGCGCTCGGGCCTGAGCAACGGAGCATTTTTGCAAACGAGATTGGACTGGACCAACGGATCGTTTTACAAACTGGATTCGTGCAAGCTACCGTTTTATTAAGTGTGAGTATCTCAAATTTTAACCCAAGGCTTTCCAAACTTATCACCCATTGCCGATGAATTTATAAATTTACATGAACAGCTGAGGATATTATCAGGATGGAAAATTGAAAGACTAAGTAAAAGAGTAAGCCAAAACATAATAATGATCCTCAAGCTTATCAATAATATTCTTTCAAATACATTAAAACTTGCTTTTAACAATGGTATGAATCCTCGTATTTGATTTAAACATACAAAGGATAGAACAATAACCCTATTCTCTCATAATCTACTAACAATGCTAAAATGAAAATAATAGTTTTTACTATCGAAACTCCAATGTGCACCATTTTTATATGTTTCAGTTCTGAGAGTCTACAACAAGGTGCAGCTCCTACCTCTCTGATTGTCTACAACAAGGTGCAACTGCTTCCTTCAGCTTTACGACCAGGTTTGTACACTTTTCCAATTATTAGTAAATCTCCTTCTCCGCCACTTTGTCCTTCTCCTCTCCTTCTCCTTCTCCTTCTCCTTCTCCTCCTTCTCCTTCTCCTCCTCCTTCTCCTTCTCCTTCTCCTTCTCCTCCTTCCTCCTCCTCCTCCTTCTCTTTCAGCTTCTTGAAACCAAAATGGTTGTTTGTGATTTTTATATACACAGAAGATGTTGTAAACAATTCATCCCCAATTATTATTATTTTGCAATACACACACTGCAAATAACCGCATTTATGTAGGAAAAACCCATTTTTGCGAAAAATGATGCATTTTCAATATGGAATAAAAGCTCTATAAAATGAAAATCCTCTGCTAAATGGAGGTTCGAACGTTTTTAACCGTTGATCATACTCTCGAAGAATATTATTATCAAAATCTTCTTCTTGATAGATATATTATGCTTTCTCCTCCACCCACAATTCGGGCTATACTTAATATGTTCTTTTCAGGGTCATCTGTTACTTGTTTTCCAAAATAATTAAACAAAACACACACTGGACTCTATCAGGTGGACCCTTAAACACAAAACCCAATTTAGCAAAATTCTCCGGTGATAATAAGGGAGATTCGAATTTTTCCAACGTTCATCAAAAGTTAATAACCTTAAACGTTCATACATTAACACGTGTGATTGATCCATACCTGCAAAACACAACGTTCTTGTTCGGCTTCTAATCCAGTACTGTTTTTCTGTTTCAGTTGTACCTAGTGTACCAAGGAGAAAGGACGTTGAGAGAGAGAGCTATCATCATCGTTACACAAAGGTGCAGATATACTGGATAAAGGCGAGCACGTTGAGGCAGCGCATCACATTCCTTGATGTGGAACCGGACATAGAATCAACGTTGGAAAGGACCAAACCAAGTGATAAACAGTATTGTTGAGGTGGCAGCTTGATTCAATGGATGTGTGAAGTGGTTTTTAGTGTTGAATGTAACTTTAGAACAACATGCTATATTGACAGAGGAAACACACAATGTTAGAACAACTGTAAATATACATAGTTACTCGGCAATTAGTGTAAATATTCATGAAAATTTGGAGCAGTTGAACCATTATTATTCATTAGCTGTTAGTAAAATTTTGTCAAGTTTGAATCTTTTACACGTCATGGGAGTGGATGGGTTTTAGCTAAATTAGATAGTTTAGATATCAATGTAGTTAAATTTAATCCTCTGTATGTATCCTCATCCACATACATAAATACGCCTGAATTTATTGCTGCAAAAGCTATTATTAATGTAAAAAATCCCAATGATGAGAAATGCCTTTTGTGGTCTATTCTCGCCTATTTTCATTATCAAGCTCAATGATGACTGTTGAATATTTGAGCAAGTTTGCTCACGAAATCAACACACAAGGTGTCAACTTCCCCTCATCTATCACGATCTTAAAAAATAGAATCATTGAATCCCCATTTAGCTTTAAATGTAATATCCTATGATGAGAGTACAAAGAAATTTTTCCCATACAGATGTAGCACACATAGAGATCGAAAGCATCAGGTGAATCTTTTACTATTAACTAGCAAATCTTTTCCACAAAGGTCGCATTTTGCCTAATCAATACCGCACAAAACAAAAATGGGTTGTCTAGAATAACGAGCCATCTTTCAAAGAACAGGGGTGAAGTTCAGGTGTGTGAGTTCTGTTTCTAAAGATTCAACGGTGGCAGGGGTAGGGACCGAGGAAAATCTTAAAACCCACAAGAGCTTTGTTCAAAGTTCGAAGCACAGAGAACAGTACTTCAAAAGGGTGATGTACTGAAATTTACCAATTACTCATACACTCGAAAACCGAAATATGTCATTGATGCAGATTGTGAATCATTTATTTTACCGAATGAAGACAAGCAAGAAATGGAGGAAGAAGCAGATGCTTCAGACCCTATGCGCCGTAGCTTCACAGAAAAGACGAAGAGACATGTGCCTTGTGGTTACTGTTTCATCGTTCTTAATTATCAGGGGGAGATTTGTCATGGACCTCGAATTCATGTGCAGGATCATAATGAAAAAATTGTGGAACAATTTGTTGAGGAAATTACAGATTTGGGCGAAATTCTTTATAAGGATATGAAAAGGAAATACCAATGCTAAATTTAACCCGGATCAACAAAAAGCGTTTGATGAGGTAAAACAATGCGGGCTGTGTGGAAAAGATTTCAAGATTGGTGAAGTGAAATGTCGGCATCACTCACACGAATCGGGTGACTTCCTTTGTGCTGCCCATAATCAATGCAATTTGAATGCAAAATCACCCGACTATATTTCTTGTTATTTCCATAATTTTTCAGGGTATGACAGTCATTTTCATTGTAGACGCATTAGGCAAGTGTAATAAGAAAATTCAGTGTGTAGCACACTCTACTGAAGTTCCTCACACTGAGTATAGGGAAAATTAGGTTTTAGATAGCATTAAATTCATGAATGCTTCATTAGATACATTGGTAAAATTTGTCAGATAGTAGCGATTTAGAATCAAAATTTAAATGTTTGTTCACTGTGTTTAAATCTCCAGAACAACGCCAGCTATTGATCAAAAAGGTGTGTATCCATACACCTATTTTGATTCTGCTGAAAAGTTCAGGAAACGCAGCTCCCTCCCATTGAAGCATTCTACAATGATTTGAATGATACCCTCTAGATCCAAATGAGCATTTACATGCACAAAAGGTTTGGAGGGCGTGTAATATTGTCACTCTTGGAGAATACCATGATTTGTATTTATTAACAGGCGTATTACTTTTGGCCGGCGTATTTGAGGATATCGCTCCTCGTTGTTTGACAAATATGGGTTGGATGTTACCCACTTTTCTCTCTGGCACACTTTTCGTGGAATTGTATGTTATACTACACAAAAGTTGAGCTAGATCTAATATCAAACCGGACATACATCTTATGATGGAGTCGGGAATCAAAGGTGGGTTAGCTGTGATACCACACAGGTACATGAGGCAAACAATCCATATATGCCAAGTTATGATGAGAGTAAACCCTCTAAATACATTCTTTATTTAGATGCATGTAATCTGTCGGATTCGCAATGTGTAACCCCTCCCCAATCAAATTTCAAATTTTTGACTCAGGAAGAAATCTCACAGGTCGATTTTCTAAACTTGAGTCCTGAGTCAGAAACTGGGTACATCTTGGAATGCGATCTTCATTACCCAGAATCTCTTCACAACATGCATAATCATTTCCCCTTGCCCCACAAAAGAAGCACCCCCATTCACCTGTTGTCTACGTATCAAACTCATGATTAAAAAAAACAACAAAATTGCTTGCTACTCTGTATGATAAGGAAAAATACATTCTTCATTATCGCAACCTTCAACTTTATTTGCAGCTTGGAATGCGTCTTAAAGCGCATTCATCAGGTGATAGTTTCAATCAATCCCCTTGGTTATCCCCTACATTCAATTTAATACGGAAAATAGGAAACAGGCAAGAAACAAATTTGAAACCGATAATTTCAAGGCCATGTCCAACATAATTTATGGGAAAACGCTCCAGTGTAATAGACACCATTTAAATGTGAAAATTGTAACAAATGAGAAGAAATTGGACAAGCTAATTTCAAACCCTCTGTGTAACTGGCATATTTTCAATGAAAATGTTGTCGGCGTTTTCTCAAGAAAGGCTGAAATTAGTTTGAACAAACCGATTTTGCTGGATTTGCGATTTTAGAGTTGTCAAAACACCTAATGTTTGACTTTCATTATAACAAAATTTTGAATATGTATCCCCGAAAATGTAAAGCTTTTAATGGTGACACAGATAGCCTTATGTATGAAATTCAGACGGATGATGTGTATGAGGATATGAGAGGAAAACTTGAGTGGTTTGATACCAGCGATTACCACCTAACCATAAATGTTTTCTCTTGTAAATAAAAGGTGGTGGGTAAATTTAAGGATGAAGCCAATTCAAAAATAATTACACACTTTGTAGGACTCCGCCCCAAAATGTACAGTTTTAAGTTTGTAGATAATGTAAATATTGTAAATAAATGTACAGCTAAAGGTGTGAAAAAATGTGTTAAAGATAGGTGCTTAACGTTTGATTTGTATAAAAATGTTTATTTGAAAGGTCTGTGCACTATGAAGCTTCAATGCAATAAGAAGCTATTTGCATAAGTCTTCAAATTCGTTCTGGGAAAGTTGCATTAAGTTACTCTGATGATAAGAGATACATACTGGAGGATGGGATTCAAACACTGGCCTGGGGACATCGTGATATCCCCAAGTTGAAGAAGAAGGAGAAGGAGAAGGAGAAGGAGAAGGAGAAGGAGAAGGAGAAGGAGAAGGAGAAGGAGAAGGAGAAGGAGAAGGAGAGAAGGAGAAGGAGAAGGAGAAGGAGAAGGAGAAGGAGAAGGAGACGGAGGAGAAGCACTCCGCTGAGTAATTTCAAAATAGAAGGACCCATGGAGCGAACCAAGACAGTTGCTAAACAAACAGCGCGTGCTATGGCGTGCGCAGTAAATTAGCTAATGAGTTACACACAATTCCAAGAGTGAATATTAGAAGAAGACCCTATGAACTTAAATCTGAAACAGATCTGTATCAAGCAGACCTCATTGACATGACGTCATTATCGAAGCATAATTCAAATTTTAAATTCATTTTAGCTGTGATAAACTGTTTTCTGAAATTTGCATTTTGTGTGTAATAAAAACAAAGAGTGCATCTTCTGTTCACACAGCTTCAATCTATTATTTGTAAAAATAAGATGAAACTGTTTCAGACAGACCAGGGAACCGAATTTTTTAATAGTAAAATAAAAGCGTTATTAGATAAGTATAATATTAAGCATTATCATGTTTTTACTGAGAAAAAAGCCGCCATTGTTGAGCGTTTTGTTAGAACAATTAAATCAAAAATTTATAGATATTTAACTGAAAATGGAACAAGACGATGGGTTGATGCTCTTCCAAAACTTGTAACAGAATATAATAAGTCTTTTCACAGATCAATTCAAATGCGTCCAATTGATGTACGCAAAAAACATCGAACTCAAATAATTGCTGCACTTAATAAAGCGGCAAAGCATAAACCTCTTGAAATCGAACCAAATAAAACCCAAATTTAAATTAGGAGTAATTGTGAGAATTTTCAAGTATAAAAATGTATTTGAAAAGTCATATAATATAATATGGTAGACCGTATATTTTATAATTCATAGTGTTTTCCTTCAAGACCACCCACCTACATATTGAGAGATTTGAATGGAGAAATAATATCTGGTAGATTTTATGAGCAAGAAATAAAGAAAACCAATCTCGATGCGGGTGAGCGTGATATTTATTTAGAGAAAATTTTAAAACGAAAGGGAGATAAAATTTTTGTTAAATGGGTTGGATTTGATTCAAAATTTAACTCATGGGTAGATCGAGATCGATTACTAGGTTAAGAACACTTCAAATGTATTATATTGCAATGTAAAAAATGTTGTAAAAATGTATTGGCTTGTAAAAATGTACAGCTGTAAAGTATTATATTGTAAAAGTGACTATATCAATAGTAATAAATTTGGTATAGTATCTTGAACCTGGTTTTTCATTTTAGTTTCCTATTAGCTATGGTACATGGTGCATCAATACCAATCATCAATTTTGATGAAATTATATCAAAGCCTATACATAACAAACAAAGTAAGAATGGGAGCTTATTACCACACAATGCACGCATTCTTGTTATTGGACGATCATCCAGTGGAAAATCAAACACTGTTTTGAATTTAATTTTCATGAAAATGGATTGAAATTCAATCACTTATATTTGTATAGTAAATCGCTATATCAAGATAAATATGAGTTTTTGAGAAAGATATTTTCCAAAATAAAATGTATAGGTTTTCACATGTCAGATCAAATTTCTGAAATACCTCATCCTAATAAAATAGAAAGGAATTCATTGATTATTTTTGATGATCTTCAACTAGATAATGTGCCACAAATCCGTCACTTTTTTACTATGGGTAGACACAGGGATATTGACACTGTTTACTTAGTTCAGTCATATGGATGCATTTTGAAACATCATGTGAGAGATAATGCTAATTCGTTAATTATATTCAAAATAGACGACTTAAATTTGAAATTAATTTACCGAGATTTTGTGGGAGAAGATATGAGTTTCCCAGAGTTTAGAAAAATGTGTTGGAAAGTATGGACAAAGAGTAATCATAATTTTATTTCAATTTTTAACAGATACAAACCAGACAATGGAAAATATAGGAAGGATTGGATAAATTCTAAGAGTGTAAGGTAGGGGTGGGTATGCATGACTTTGTAGTCATTCAACATTTGATCACAGTGAGTGTATAATGAAAAATAACAAGAAACACGCACCCAGTGCAGAGTGCTAATCTAATTCATAAAATAAAGAAATTGAGACAAAATATTATTAATAAGCATAAGAATCTATTGGGTTTTCAATCAGAAACTGAACAATTCAATCGTAAAAGATTGGAACCCTGATACAACCGTTGGTTGCGTTACAACAACAGCAGAGCAGCGCTAATGAGTCAATAAAGCGAGAACAGACAGAGATCTCTCCCTCGCTAACATCTGGCGAAGGAGATTATCAAAGGGAATGGGTGGGATAAAGAAGAACGAGAGATTGGATCTTTGAGGAAGAGACAAAACTCGCGTCTCCTCGTTTCAATAGTACGGCATATGATGCTACTCTGAGTAAATCCACGCGTAACTATGAAGGAGATTCTCAACAATTATCTTGATGTTTTTCACAAAGAAAAATTGAATAATTCTATTCCTTATGGTCTGCGATATGATGATGAAACTAAATCATATTTTATTGGTGATAAAATGTTACATTTGATGATGTTTACATCAATGTTGGAGTAGATAGGTTCAGATTATCACATGGGTTGATAGAACTTCTTTTTAATGTTAGACCAAATGCGGTTCTTTACAATTCAAATGACTTGGACAAATATAAGAAAATACTAAAGTTAACAGAAGCCCATCTTGATAAACGTGGGTATGTTATCAGAAATAATGGTTTCAAGTCATGGATTATACAGAAACTCTTTCCTGCAAAGAAGAATCGTTCAAAGCGCGGAAAAGGGTTAAATTTTGTTAGAAATAAAACGCACAACAGATCATACATTTTTTGGAATAATGTTAATGAATTAGTGGAAAGGCTTGTATTGCTATACGCATCTAAAAAAGCTGGTAACTCTTCCCATGATGTTGAGATAAACTCAATTATTGAGGAATTACGGAAGAAAAGTTGATAGAGTAAGAGTTTAATTTATAAAATTAACATCAGTTCAAGGATGTCTGTGCACAGATTCGGACACGGAGGGTGCAGGTACCCCAAATCAGTACTTTGATTTGAAATTGGAAGGAACTGTGTTCAAGATACCTGGAAATTTTGATTTAGAAATTTTAAGTAAGAAAATTCTTACATCGCTTAATCAACAAAAATTAATACCAATGTTAAATCGTATTTAGATAATATCTCAGTAGAATTGCAAACGAGTCTTCATACAGATAAATCTGCATCGGCAAGGCGATTAGACTTGCTTTCTCAAGAAATTGAGAAAAGTGTTTCTAAACACGTATTGAATAGTATCACAAAACTGGTGGATGAGAGCACGTCAACTACAAAATCATATTTGAATACATTGTCGAACGCGATTGAGAATATAAGCGCAAATAAAGTTGATAGGAGTTATTTGAATGAAAAGATTGCAGGTCATTTCTGATAAAATTAAAGATTCTGTTAAAGAGGTAGGTGATAAAACGTACTCAACAAAATTGATAGGCTTACATAAACGAGCAACTAACGCAGTTATCTTCTGATATAGCCAGTGTAATAAGCAGAGAGAGATTAGATAAGAAACTTGGTGTTTTGAGAAGAGAATATTCGAAACTATCGATAGAGAACTTGTAAAGAAAGATATATTTGATCAGAGATTAATTGAGATGGCGAATGCTATTAAAGCTAATATTTTAGAAGGAATTTCACAGTTTGTGTCAAGAGATGAGTTGAATGATTTTGTCAAAAAATCGTATCTA
Organism: Laodelphax striatellus; assembly: GCA_017141395.1. Lineage (NCBI taxonomy): Eukaryota > Metazoa > Arthropoda > Insecta > Hemiptera > Delphacidae > Laodelphax > Laodelphax striatellus. Next base: position 13,503,678 of record CM029543.1, read on the forward strand.
ACTGATTGGGGGGAAAAATATCAAAAAGCTATAGTGAAAATCATGGATGAGCATGGTTTAATTTCAACACAAGGGCTTGAAGACAGGTTGCAAAAGTTTACAAATGAAATTATGAAGCCTATTACTGAAAACCCACAAATTGCGATGTATATTGATGAACGTATACAATATTTTTGTTGGGTTATGGCTGGAAGATACATAGAAGTTGGTTACCATTATAACTGGGATGAAATAAACAGCCACAATTTGTCAGTGGAACATGTGAAAACTGATTATAGAAAAAGATGGGATTGAAAACCCATATGAGAAAAAAAGAAGAACAATGAGTTGATACAAAGCATACATAAAAAATTTTTTTTTTTTTATTTTTTTTTTTAAATACAACAACTATGTAGTAATTACTTCAGTTTATGCTTGACCTTTAAAGGATGAGCAGTGTTAAGAGGAAGAGAAGACCTTCTGTTCGGAAGCGCTCTGTTCGAAAGCGGTAGAGGAATAATTTCTAAAATAGGTAATGCAGCAAAAGTTTACATCTTCAGTTGTGAATAAAATTATCGACCGTTTACCTGTGGAATTACATCTAATTAAACCTGAAACTGGAGAAAAATATTCATATTGCGGGCCTGGGACAGATCTAGAAAAAGATTGAAAAGAGGTGATAAAAGGAATAAACAGGCTTGATTCTTTATGTAAATTACATGATATAGCATATAGCCAATCCCTCCGATAATAAATCGCGAGCGGAAGCTGATAGAAAATTAGCTGATGGAGCATGGGAAGTTTTAAAGACCCTAAATCAGGAGTGAGTGAAAGGGCATATTCTTATCTTGTTACTAACTTGATGAAAGTCAAATCTGCATTTGGAGGGCGATTGGGGAAGAGGAAGAGGAAGAGAGGAGTTGGAAAGATGCATAGACAAAAAGCAATCAGTCAGTTGAAGAAATACATTTCAGGACGTGGGTTTTATCTTGAAACCATATCCAATTAGTAGTGGGGAGAATTTTAGTACCTCCATCACTCAAAGTTAAAAAGAAAAAGTTAAAGACAAAGAAAATGTCAAAAGTAAATATTGATGGTGCATTATCGAATCATGAATTATTCAAATGGGCGAAATTATTAAATATTAGTCTGCGTGGTATATATATGATAGATGGGTTACCACAGAGAATTAGAAATGATGAATGTCCAATTGTAAATTTAGACAAACAGAGTGGAATGGGAGACGCATTGGGTTTGCATATATTAAAAAGGGGAAAAATGTGTATTATTTTGATCAGTAGGTAATTTCAACCACCTTATGAGTTAACAAAGTATTGGAAAAAGAAAGTAATGTGAAAATATTTTATAATACCAATCAATTGCAACCAATAGACTCTGATATATGCGGACACCTATCAATTCTGTTTCTTGCTAATCAGTTGTAATTTAGTGTCAGCAAGTCTGATACAGGTAAATTTGATACTTATATGAAATTAGGTTGGTAGACTTGGTTTTTCTTAGTGGGAGTCGAAGTGCAGCTGTCATTTTGAGGCTTGGGGCTTGGGGCCTGGGGCTGGAGGCAGGGGCCAGGGGCGTGCACTGACATTGCGAATATACATAGTAATATCACAGCCGAAGAGTGAGAGGCTCATCTGCCATTATGCTGCAAGAGAGAGACAAAGAGATTGGTATATCTTTCTCAACAATATATGCCCCATCAAATATAGATATACTCTCTTTAGGGAAAGAAAGAGTGAGACAACGCTATCACACGTTATGCTAGAGGAGGAGAAAGAGATAGCATATATATTTTTCTCTATAGATAGTACATATATATTTTTATATAGGTATACTTTGTATAGGGGAAAGAAAGAGGAGACAACGCTATGGCACAGTATGTGTACAGGACAGAGAAAAGAAATAGAGGATAGAACATACAAAAAATATATAGCACATACAAAAAGAGGGTGGAGGGAAATGCTGCTCTCTGATTGGTCAACCTGGTGGGGGGTAGCTCGTTCCATTGGTCTTCGCTGGGGTCCCCTTTAATCAACACTACAAATGGCGTCTTAGGGAGAGACGAAGGGAATCAATTTATTAAGCCACGCCCCCAGGGCGAGGGGGTGAAACTCGCCATGTGATTTCGCCAGTCTCACCGTACCACTACAAAATGGCGTCTTAGGAGAGACGAAGGGTAACCAATTTATTGTTTCACGCCCCTCAGGGCGAGGGGGTGGGGGGAAACTCGCCCTGTGATTGCTTTCTGGGTCAGAACCTCATTCTTCACTACCACAGGCGCTGACAGGCGCTTATCGCCCTCCGCTACGAACCACTCCAGTATTTATTGATATGTGTATTTTGTAAGCCACACCTTTAATTATACCCCTATCAAATTTCATGAGAAAATCTGTTTTTTAACGAGATAATGATGAAAAAATATTAAAACACACAAAATGGCGGATTACAGGTAAACTAAGGAGAAATCAGCATTTTGCCAACGACTTTTTTTGTTTGTTTTGACTTGTAGAATACCGTGGTAGTACTGCAGTTACTATTTTTTTGGGACACCCTGTATTATATTACCAGCACGAAACGCGAAAAATCATGAAGTAGTTTTCATTTCAAAGTGTAGACTATATTTCTTCCAACTCAATGTATCAGTGGAAATAGAATGGATAAACAACAACAAGAATATATTTATTTGTTAACAAAAATAATGAAGTTAAACTTCAGTTCAGCAAAGTTTGATTCAAATTTTGAAATCAAATTAGAAAACATCAATAGTTGTAGCCTATTCATTGTATTATCGGAACAATTCGAACAATATTTTAGTTGAACTGTTCTTCAACAATAAGACACCAAAATTGAGAGATATTCTGAAATTCGGAAATTATCTTTATCTTGATATAATTTACCAATCACGATATTTTCCTGATATTTTCTTTTTCAGTTTTTCTTCAGGACGAAAACATTTTTCGTAACATTTTTTCGACGAAACACCAAATCATTCCCCATCCCGAAAATTATGCTACGAAAGAAATAACTTATTTCTGGGCCAAGCGTAAAACTTACTCAAAATACATCGACAATACAATTTTCTTTGTTCTTATATTTCTAGTTATGTCCAAAAAACAAGTATAATTTGCGAATGATTAGCCTATTGTGTAACTAGATTTTTGTAAGCTCAGCGTTAGTGTTATTAGCCTATGTTGCAATATAGGTATGACTCATCCTCTTCAGATTTTTACGAATCTAACAAAAAAAAAAAACGAATGTACTAGGTGACTTATTGGTATTTTTTTACAATTATCTATGGATTTTTGATATTCCATTGCTTGTATTATTCGTAGAAATAGTTCGAAATACATTGTAAAACAACCAAGGATTACAATGTTGCAATAATATTTTTAAATCGTCCATGATTTTTACAAAATCTGCAAGAAATTCACGTATTTGGAACATTTTCAGTATATTTCTACAAATATCTGTTGATTTTTGAAGTTCCACTAATAGGTTATTAGTGGAAATAGGCGGATTTACATTGCAAAGATAACCAAGGAACGAAATTACGTGCATGCAGTCAACTCAACAGGTAGTTTTCGTAAAGTAGATCAAGAGATTTTGTTCATAATACTTTTTTTAAATTTCTTACCTGTTACGGAAGCGACGAATATAACTGTTAATATCACAGAACAGATTAAAATATTCACAGAAGCCATCACCACAAACGAAACACCAACGAAAATTTACTAAAGAACAGATTATTTCATCTTGCTGTTTAGTTCATAGAAGGCCACGAAGAACTAACTCAGTGAAAGTTGTTACTACAGAGGATTTCGTTTTCATTCTTGACTCTCAGTACCTGGAGAAACTAGAATACAGAACGTTAACGCTGTCTTGCGGAAGTATTTTGTACTACGGTTAAGAATTGTTCAACCCTAACGCTACCTAGCGAGCAAAAGTAGAACTAAACTTGAGTACAACAGCTGTTCTGAGATCAATAAGCAGAGAATCAGCTGTTTTGCGGTGACTGTGGTTTAGAGAACATAAAGGAAAATAGGTTATTTGTAATATTAACTTGAGTTTTATTAATTTAGTAAGTACTTGTATCATCTAAAACTTGTCTAATTTGATTGTGTTAATTGGAACTACTTAAATAGGCCTACACTCAAGTCTAGGTTAGAAACTTGAAATTTCTGTCAAATGACTACTTTTTAGGGTTATCTTTAGTGTCTTGTGTTATGATTTAGTAAGTACAGTGATATTCATTTAATTTGGCATTAGATAGATAGATAGAGAGATATTTCTTCTTTACCATCGTACTCTACGGTCATCAGCAACGTCAAGAAATGATATCTATCTATCTAATGCAAAAAGAGTCAATGAAAGTCAATGTACCTACTCAACTGAAATAATTGTTTAAATGGGTTACTAAAAACTTTCGTCAACAATAATAAATATGTTGTAAATTTCTAGGTAATTTTTCCTTGCCTTTTAATTTAGTAAGTATAAGTAGGCTACCTGCTCTGAACGCTATTGCCTGAAACTAGATTGATTGAAGCCTTTGAAATGGAATTCACCTAAATATTGTTATAATATCAGTAGCCTACCTACCTTTATATTTGATCAACAATTGGTCAATTATTACGTTATTATTCCTGTTCATGACACTGAAAATCGTAAGCTATATTAATTTATTGTAGGGCTAATTTCTTGTTAACGATTATTCAAGAATGTTTCTCTTTTCGCAGATTTCAAAATGTTATCATCAATGGTAAAAGAACATCAGCAAAAGCAAGCTGAAAGGAAGGAGCAACAGGGTTTGTTCATTATAATAGATTTTTTCAAGTTCTAAAATTCATAGGCTAGTCCTAATATAAAATTTTAATTTAAATATTTTCGGAATATTTTATAATTCATCTAAGTTACTATCTCTACACCCACTCTCTTGGTATTGATGGAAAGGATATCCTTGAATTGCCTTTTCCATCTTCCTCCATCATCCTTGATCATACTTTCAACACATGGTATAAGGCTAGGCGTACACCGGTTAGTCAAGACAAGACGAGATTAGTCACGTTTAGTCACATAAATGCTTATGTAGCAGAACATACCGATGCAATGACTAATCGGTGTGTGTTGCTTCATAAACTGCGTGAAGTAACTATGACGTCTTGTCTTGTCTTGACTTACCGGTGTATAAAGTTTACGAGTTCATAATATAAGTTATTAGGGCCTGTGCCCACAACTGCTATCTGACTTCAGTCAGCAACTCAGCGTTGCCAGATGCCATTTGGCTGATAGGTTAGATTACCCGAAAAACAGCCAAATGTCATCTGGCAACGCTGGGTTGCTGACTGAAGTCAGATAGCAGTTGCTCCGTGGGAACACGGCTTCTAATAACTTTTGTTATTACTTAACTCCGGTGTAAACGCAGCTTTAAAATCACAAAGCCTCTAATAAGTTTGAAAAATCATATGATTTTGACCTCAACATTACCTTATCAATGCTTAGAGCGGAATTTCAAATCCTTAAAAACTATCCTATGAGCCTGGTTTTTATTAGTAGAGTTAGTGGTCGAGTTCCCTGGGCAAGTACTAACTATCTTGTGAACTCTCCCAATGATTTCATAGTAGAGTAGAGTGATGGTGTACTTGTTTTGGTAGAGTAGAGTGTAGCACCGTGGATAGTACTCTACCACTTTCCCCACCACGCTTCTCACCAACTCACCACCACTATTCTAATGAAAACAGTCTCGAGCTAGTAGAGTAGAGGTAGAGTAGAACGGCATTTTAATTAGATCTGTTCACTACACAACACACTTTACCTACTATTCTCAATTGTAGTGAAAACAGTTCGACCAAGTAAGTAGAGTAGAGTTAGCTCGGTAGAGTTAGTATGCCAGTTACTCGACCACTAACTCTACTAATGAAAACCAGGCTTTAATGTAAATAGGCTAGACACTCCTTAGTATACAGACAACCTTTGTGCAAAATTTCAGCTTTATCAGTCAAGTGTTCTAGGCATGATGGACCCACAGACACACAGATAGACACCATTATTTTATAATAGTATTGGTTATTCCTTTTTAATTGCAATTTTTGTTTGATTTTTTTCGCAGAGATCAAAAGGAAGGAGGCAGTGGTGGCAGCTAACGATTTGACCCATGCTTTAGTAGATCACCTAAATGTTGGGTAGGTACGGTATTTTATGTTACATCAAAGTAAATAATTATTGTAATTATAATAATTATTAATGTCCAGCACTCTTGCAAATGAGGAGGAGACTTCTTGGAAAGGCAACCCTCCTACCAGAGGAGGCAAGAGAACTGGACTTCAAGGCCCTGAGTAAATGCTGCTCTGGCCTTGGATTATGGAACATGGCATAAGCCAAAGAGGGGATGCCACAAAAGATCGAATAGCGGTCGCGGTGGCTAAGGGTTACAAAGCCCAACCCAATTAAAAATATTATTAGGCTAGGCGTACACCGCTTAGTCAAGAAAACAAGACAAGATTAGTCACGTTTTAGTCACAGTGTTTCACATGGTTGCATGAAGCAGCACACCGATTAGTCATTGCATCAGTGTGCTGCTTCAAGCATCTATGTGAAGTAAGACTAAACATGTTCATCTTGTCTTGACTAACCGGCGTACGCCTAGCCTAAGAGGAAAACGTGAAGCAGCACACACTGATGCAATGACTAATCGGTGTGTGTTTCTTCATAAGCAACTATGTGAAGTACAATGACTGAACGCGACTAATCTTGTTTTGTCTTGTCTTGACTAAGGCTGGGCGTACCGGTTAGTCAAGACAAGACAAGATTAGTCACGTCTAGTCACAGTACATGCTTAAGCAACACACACCGATTAGTCATTGCATCAGTGGTGTTTCTCATAAGCAATATGTGACTCTTCTCCTCCTCCTTTTCTTCTTCTTCCTCCTCCTCCTCCTTTTCTTCTTCTTCTTCTCCTCCTCTTCTTCATCTTATCCTTTCACTCCTTCTCCTTCTGCTTATTTTTCCCCTCCTTCTTCTCCTTTTCTTCATATTTCTCTTCCTCTTCTCCTCATTCTTTTTCTTTTTGTATTTCTTCTCCTTCTTCATCTTCCTCCTCTTATCCTTCTTCTTCTTCTCCTTCTCCTCTAATGATTATTATTAAGACTATTTCGCTAGCAAGATAATAATGTTCGCAATTATTTAACAATTGTAAAAATCCCTCCTTACTTGTACAGGAACTCGGCCCTCCCAAGTCTTAAGATGGGTTTTCGTTACTGCGACCGAGTGCCGCAGCGGAGCCCGACCCAGCGTTGCCAGATGTAATTGATGAAAAATTCACACTATAAATAGTTGCACCTGGCAACGCTGGGTCGGGCTTCGCTGCGGCACTCGGTCGCAGTAACGAAAACCCACCTTTAGTTGAAAAATTTCGTACGACTAAATTTTGTAAAACTCGTTGAACCTTTTGATCTGACACCTACTAGGGGTTTCTTATAAAATTATTCTTAATTTTATCATATACTCATTAGGCAGCTCGTACACCGGAGCAATAAGCAATAGGCAACAAGCAACATTTGGATCATATGATCATCTACTCTATAGAAACAAACAGTCCAATGCACACCTAAAGCAGCTGTTTCGGTGCATTGAACTATTTGTATGGGAGCAAATCATATGATTCATATGTTACTAATTGCTTTTCAAACGATCCGTTATCAATTTTTCTGTTGCCAGACTATATTAACATTGCTTATTAATTAATGATCTCAAACATTCGTATCTGTTTGTTTTACAGCGTGGCTCAAGCCTACCTAAACCAGAAACGATTGGACGCAGAAGCGAAACAACTGCACCAGAACACACAGGCGTTCGCTAAGCAGACCCAGCAGTGGTTGACGTTGGTGGAAGGACTCAGTTCGGCCCTGAAGGAGATAGGGGACGTGGAGAACTGGGCGAAAACCATTGAAGATGACATGCGAGTGGTGACTAGTGCTTTAGAGTACGCGTACAAGGTTACACAGGAGTCGTGATGAAACAAATAGAAACTGGGGAGGAATTTGTTTAAATAATGGGTCGTATGAATAAAGTTGAGCATTTGCTTATACTTTTAAAATACAGGGTTATCATAAAATAATGGTGCGAAGATTGAATTTTTACAGAAACCAGTGTTCAAGCCAAACAACCTAAATTTGACAGGAATCATGAACTGATTCGCGTCAAATATTTTCAGAAAAACGCACCAATTCTTCTGAGACCGCACCATTCTTTTATGATAACCCGGTATTGAGCATATGCGTTATTTCCTATGAATAAAAGAGAGCAAAACCTAATGCTCATGCTCATCCAAAAATTTGTTTGAGCATTTGCTCAAAAATAGAGGTTATGCTCAAAATTGTATGAATAAACTAGAGCATTTGCTCAACTTTTGAAGCAAGTACTCTATTAAAGTTGGAGTCTAGTTCTAGATGCTTTTACCTTTGCTCATACTAAAATGGCTCAATTAATTCAATAAATTTAAGCAAAACTGACTGATTTTTCAATACGGTAGATGTAATAGCATTTAAACAAGTAAAATGTTAATTGAATTTCTAATTAAAAGTTACATTAAAGAGCAGTGCCGCCGCTTGGAGAGGAAAATTTTGGGGGGCTTTAAAAATTTTCAATTTTCTATGTTGGAATTTTTTTCCGATGTTAAATCATCGAAAATGTAAATTTATATTGTCCAAACTTGCAAAAAGCATTAAATTTTGGCCGCTGAAATTCTAACCTTTCACTATAAAAACAAAGTAAGATGAATCAGCTGATGAAAAATCTTTGAAATAGGTAAGCATTTGCTCCAGATTTCAGAAGCATGAGGTAAGAGTATAAGGTAAAGATTATTCATATAAAAATGAGCAAATGCTTATGCTTCTACCTAATGCTCAGAAGCAAAACCTTATGCTTCATGCTCGTGCTTATGAGCATATATGCTCAGTTTTTATTCATACGGCCCAACGTCTATAGTGCTCAGGTCTATTGAGAAGTAGCTCCCAAACTTCAGCGCGCTCAAGTGAGAGACAGAGGAACAACCTGGGGGGATTGAAGATAGATTATCATTGTATGAACTTTGATGATATTGTTGAAACACCAGTTTCATTGAATGAATTAAACTATTATAAATAAATGTAAATTATCACTTTGTTTAAATTCTACTTTACCTTGAATATAAATAAAATGTTTACTCTGAATATTTTACTTTGTTTATACTTATGTGAAATTTATTTGTGAAATAAATCATTATCTAGTAAAGTTTACATCTCTTTTGCCTGTTTCTTCTCCCCGTATTTGTTAGTAGTAGTAGGATAATAATTCAGAAGTCTAAAGACTATACAACGTTTAATTTTTCTGTTCATTCTATTTTTATACCAGCACTTATAATTTTATTGTTCTTTGAAAACAATTTTCGTACAGTGACATCCATTCAATTTGACGCTTGGCATTAGATAGATAGATAGATATAATTTCTTGACGTTGCTGATGACCGTAGAGTACGTAAAGAAATGATAAAATAAATAATACCTCTATCTATCAATGTAATGCCAAGCCAAGGTTATTAGATAGAGGATTGAACCATTACTAATATACAGGGTGTTTATAAATGAATATAGGGGTTTTAACTCTTTATAATATTCATTACATTAAACTTACAGTTGTAAATGATAAGTCAAATGGAAGAGTAACTCAAACAGTTTTACTAAGAACCTTATAAATGTTCAATGTATTCATTTATAAACACATATAAAATCTATAAAAGAAAATCCAGATTCACCGGAAAATTATGATTGATATAAATAATATAATATCAAAATCCATAATTATTTTCTTTGGTATTTCCAATAAAAAAATAAAACCGGTAATCCAAAAGTTTTTGATCAGAAACTAATATAGAACTTTCTGTTGCTTGTATCATTTTTATTTCCGCTGATTTGATTCTAAGGCTAGGCGTACACCAGTTAGACAAGACAAGATTAGTCACGTTTAGTCACAATAATTCACATATTAGCTTATGAAGCAGCACACACCGATGCAATGACTAATCGGTGTGTGTTGCTTCATAAGCAACTATGTGAAGTACTGTGACTAAACATGACTAATATCATAGCCTCCTCTAATACATGGCCGCGGCGAGAGGTAAATGGCAACGTCGCAGCATCGTCTTACTGAGCCAATACTTCAGCATACAGTTTCCATTGTGCGTTCATGCAAATCGGTCGATCTATCAGTTTATGAGCAGATATTTAGATTTCCCAAAGATGAAAAACTTCGTAGTGAGTGGATACGGGCCATTTCTCGCTCAAATTGGTTCCTCTTCAAAGAGCTTATGTTTGTTTTAAACATTTTCATGAGACGAACTTAGTCTGGAGTGAAAAATTTAAAAACAGTGATGGTGAATGGTGCGAATTTAAAAGAGATAAACCTCTTGCGCCGTCCCAAAATTGTTTCCCAATTTGCCAGCATATCTTAGTAATAACTGTCCAGCCCGAAAACGATCAGATCCAGAAGATAGAAGACTTAATTTTGAAAGAAAACTGATGAAGGAAGAAAAGGAAAGATTGAAACGACTAGAAGAAGAGGATAAGATCTGTGACTATACTTCTTTTTCAGAAGTTCTATCAGCTAAAATTAAAAGTACTGATATTAAGTTTTCCTCATTAAAAACTGAAACCAGCTGCATTGTTTATTCATTAGATTCAAGTAATATTCCTATAGTTAGTTTCAGCAGAGACAATTGGAACTAGAATCCACTTGTACTAAATTAGTATCCACTTGTCTCTGGTTTCAGCATTAGAATATTAATAATGATGGAGACCCATATTAATAGAGGATTAATTCCAAACAAAACTCTTGTGCATATAAGGAAAATAATTCATCGATACTTTGTGTTTTTTTAATTAAGCCACTGGAGTCAGTTATTTCATTTAATTAATTTCTGTAGAGATTATAGAAAATCAAGCAAAGACAAAGACAGTCTTCCTGGCATCATTCTTGAAAACATTGAGTTGTTGATAAACAATTTGGAAGAATGTAATAATGAACTTGTACCGGTAGCAACCACCAAAACAGTGAAACATTTACCAAATCAGTCTTCTTTTTCTAAAAAAGCCAAAATACAATAATGACAGTTTTGACAGCTTTTTTTATATACATGTAATCAGTTAAATTCTATAATGCTATAAGACTAAATGGTATATTACTTATACCTCATTCTAGATACTTGCAAAAACTATGTGCTTCATTTCATATTTCACCAAATAACAATAATGAGAATAGTAATTTTTAAAAGACATTGTGAAAGATCTCGAAGGTGATAAAAAAAGCTCTTCAAATTGATCAGATTCATGTAAAGGAAAGATTACAAAACTGGCTGTATTTTTGGTGTTGCTAATAATGATATTTCTCAACATGCCAAAACTATACTTACATTCTTAATCAGTTCATGTTTTGGAAACTTTAAAGAATGTATTATGTATTTTTCTTCCCGTCACAGTATTGTTTGCTCCGATCAGATTGATAGGCAATCTAATTAGAATAACAAAACCAAGAACTCTATGACAGAGTTATCTGGTTGAATCTATTGGTCGGACGGTGAGCAATGGGGATTGCGACGTTGTCACATTGAAGGCCGCGGCCATGTATTAGAGGAGGCTATGCTAATATTGTCTTGTCTTGACTAACCGGTGTACGCCTAGCCTAAGGCAGCTCGTACACCGGAGCAACAAGCAATGAGCAATACGCAACAAGCAACATATTATTTTGTTGTACTTCGCACACCAAAGCAATAAGAAATTATTCGGTCGACCGGGATTGTTCAAAATATCGTCTGACAATGAAGACGAAGTGACAATGTGTGGCAAATTTCGAGAATGAAAAATTTAACACAAGATAAAAAATCTCATTATGAATAACGTGATTACTTGAAATAATATTTCATGAAGCAAGGAATCTGATCAATTTTCCAATGGCAAGATAGATATACTATTAGGCAAGGCGTACACCGGTTAGTCAAGACAAGACGAGATTAGTCACGTTTGGTCACAGTACTTCACATAGTTTCTTTAAGCAACACACCGATTAGTCATTGCATCGGTGTGCTGCTTCATAAAGCAGCTATGGGTGTGTGACTAAACGTGACTAATCGTCTTGTCTTGACTAACCGGTGTACGCTTAGCTTTATACTGTATACTCTATAATCAAGATCGTTTCAAAAAATAAATTGTTACAAAAAACTTAACAGATAGATTTATTTCATTTCCAACTGCATCCCATGCTTTCTCCACAACATCTCTTTTGCTGTAATCATCTCGTAGATAATCATAAATGCATTGATATTGCTCAACAAGCTGTACAAATTTGATATCAAATGCTGCTTTGTCAGACATTTTGTAAACAAACGCTTGATGAACGAAAATTTTCAAATTTAGGTTACTGTACTGTATCTTTTAAATTTATTGTTTGATTAGCTGCATGAGCTCAGGATTTAGCCAAGTCCAAAACTAAAACGGGTGGCTACCGTAGCATCGACAAACGTTTTCCTCGACAGGTTAGTGGGTGAGCAGCATAGTACATTGTGTCGAGGCTAACGTTTGTCGATGCTACGGTGGCCATTTTAGTCTGGGACTTCTAAATCCTGAGCTCAACCTCAATGAAATATCATATGTTATAATATGGGCAATATGTTACTTTTCAACCGACACGTTGTGTTGCTAGCGATATATATGTTGCTCTACAGAGGCGATAGCGATATCGTATTGCGCCGGTGTGCGAGTTCAGTTGAAATCTAATGGAAAAACACATTGGCGATAATATTGCTTACTGCTTATTGCTCCAGTGTACGAGCCCACTAAAATAAACTCTATCTACCTCGTCGTATTTTTCATAATATTTATCATCAATTGAAGAAAATTCAGGAAATTTTGTTAGGAGGACTAGCAGGACTAGGACTGAGATGACAAGGAGGGCTTGGGAACACATTAACTTTACTAAAAAAAGGTCCTGAAAAAGAGGTCTATAAGGTACGTTATTTGTTATTTAAAATGCGAAAAAAATATTTTTATTTCCGATCCTAAGCCTGTCAAATGATTACAAATTTATTGGTGATTCACCTGTATTACAAGGCTCACCAGTTTCATAGAACAGGCGTTAAAAATCATTTAACGTCAGTCACGGAAAGCAGAACCTTGATTTTGACATTTTTCTCAGAATATTAGAAAACTCGTAACTTGAAAACATCATAATAGTTATGCCGGGTTTCACCAAGAAAATTACATCAAAAATATCAGTCGAAGATAAAACTTTCATCTTCAATGAAAATTATTATAATCTACAATTCAAAAGCTATTAGATGCGCATAATTAAATACTAATAAATACGCATACATGGCCTAATTAATTATGAAATAAGTAGAGATATTGTTAGTTTTTTTGGAGACTTGGCTTTTTCAAATAACTAGATTAATGTTCTATTTTTCTTTTACTTTTGATTCTTAGGGAATCCTAAAAAATAGGCTACTATAGAGATCATCATCTCTATTTCTCATTCATATAGAATTATCATTGTTGATTTATTATAACTCGAGCTTTAATTGAGATAAGAATATGCACTTGTTCGAAAATATTGTGGGCCACTCTATAGGCCTACAGTAATAAATTGAACAAACCAGAACAAAAGAGTACAAAATTAATAAGTATTGACTGTCAAACGATTCGTTTTCTATTATTTAAAACCACTTTGAACTTGAGACTTGAATGGTGAGTTAACGAATTTGTGCATCTTGATATTCGACATTCAAAACACTCAAACCAATAACAGTGCAGGATAAATGGATTTGAATTGATCTCATTCTGTTTTACATTTTATTCTCTACAAAAAAGGTCCAATTACTTTATATTGACCGATGCTCAGTTTAATCACAATTCCTTAAAATAAGTTGAAACGCAGTATTTTATGAACCAAGATTCAACTTTTAAAACTCTGCATCTCATCACTGATTCAAGATACCAGGATGCAATTAGTCTCAAACTGTAGATAGTTATCTTATCTATAAAATAAGTATCAATAATATTTTTTGTGCGAAGCTTAGTTTGGCCGTAATTTCGGAGAAACTGGTACGGCGATTCGAAAATTAATGATTTTTGTTCAGCTTCCAGACGCGGAGATCCGAGAAAGATTCAGTTCCAAACGAAATTGAAGAATGAGAACGCTAGCGCTACCTAGTGAGACGAATCGCTGCAGAACAACAAATTCACAGACAACTAGCCCCATCTTGCGGGAGAAATATGCAACTCAAGTGTCTAAACACAGTACATTGTCAAAGTGTTGAAATTTTTGTTATAAGTTTTAGCAGACATACAAAGGTATTCTAATTGTCTCTGGTTTTAGCAAATACGATAGGAAACTATTAGTATTCTAATTCTAATATTATTATATTGTAATTAAGTATTCTAATTGTCTCTGGTTTTAGCAATACAATATATTCTACTTTCTACTTCTTATTGATAGAATGGTCTGTGAATATTTGGTTTAATTTTTGGAATTTCAACTAAATTTAGTTATTGATAAGATTTCATATTTAATATTATTACGTTGTATAAGATTTTTAACAAACATTGCATTTTCAAGTAACAGAATTACCTACCTAGAATGGAGTTCAGAACAGGATTGATTTAATTTCATTTGAACTTAGTTATTGATAAGATTTCATATTCAATATTAAAACGTTGTATAAGAATTGATTTTCAAGATTTGTTCAAGGATTAATTTTCATTTTGGACTTGCAGGTATTCGAGATTTGATGTGGTGGGAGGAGGAGGAGTAGGAAGAGGAGGTGGTGGAGCAGAAGGAGGAGTAAGAGGAGGTAGAGGTGTGGGAGGAGGAGGAGGAGAAAGAAGAAGACGCATCTTCAGCTAAAAATGAATACTTCAATACTACCGTAGCTATTCAATAATAACAAAGACAAGAAATTACGCCTAAATATTCGTTAGTCTCTGCTTAGTCACAGAATAGGTTGCATAGTAACTAGATAGGATTATCTAGGATTACTCTAAGAAATTACGCCTAAATATTCGTTAGTTTCTGCTTAGACTAATCCTAGATAATCCTGCCTAGTTACTATGCAACCTATTCTGTGACCCCCTATTCTGGGGCTAACTTCACGGGGGTTATTCTGTGGTCTCTCATAACAATATGTTGATTAGGCTTCAATCTTTAATACTTTTATCACAGAGAACAGACATAGGGCCGGTTCATGAGCTGGGGATTTACCAAAGTCCTAGACTAAAACGGGTGGCTACCGTACGTAGCATCGACAAACGTTTGTCTCGACAGGTTAGTGGGTTGGGAGTACAGAGAGCCCTTAGTACATAGTTTCGTGGCTAACGTTTGTCGATGCTATGGTGGCCACCCGTTTTAGTCTAGGACTTAGCTAAATCCCGAGCTCATGAACCGGCACTTAGTAATTTTCCAAGAGACTTAGGGCCACTGACGCTCAATACTTTTTTCCTATAGTTTTCCCATTCTCCGAATGAGGCTTAAGCCAAATTTTGGATAAGCAGTGTTGTGGAAAGCGGCCCTTAGACATAGTATCGCTTCTCTATGCTTTCATCATCAAGTTCATTAGATCTCTCACCATTCTGGCATCTCCTTTACACGGCACCCCGTTTGCGTTTTGGTTGTTTCTGTTCCTCCCGCAAACGTGTGTCAGAATATTATGGCTAGCATCACGTGACAAAAGGGTGGCAAATACGTGCTTCCTGCTTTTCGTAATGACGGCTATTGCATTCGGAATGATAATATGTAAGCGGTCCTTTCTTTCGTTACATTGGTCAACGATGTAATTGGTATTATCAACTGTAAACAAATTAGTCCTTAGTCCTAGTCCTTAGTCCTCGTCCTAGTCCAAGTCCTGGTCCTAGTCCTAGTCCTAATCCTAGTCCTTAGTGCTAGTCCTATTCTTATTCTTAGTCCTGGTCTACTATAGTCCTTCATTGGTCCTTGGTCCTGGTCCAAGGACTGGGACTGGGACTAGGACTGAGACTGGGACAGGACTATTGGGACTGGGACTAGGACAGGACCAGGACTGAGACTAAGGACTAGGACTAAGGACTAGGATTGAGACTAAGGACTGGGACTATTGGACTAGGACTGAAACTGGGACCAGGACCGGGACTAGGACCAGGACCAACAATAAGAATCGGACTAGGACTAGGATTAGGACTAGGACCAGGACCAGGACTAAGGACTAGGACTAAGGACGAGGACTAAGGACTAAGGACTAGGACTAGGACTAAGGACTGGGATTAGGACATGACCACCTTACCATTTAAAAAATGTAGTTAGATTCTGTATGGCGGATCCAAGATGGTGGACTAGATTTTTGAAGTCACATTTAAGTAGTATTTTCAATTTAAGTACAACTCCCAATGTCGCCTATCGTCAAATTACCATCGTATAAGAAATATTGAGTCGTTTCCATAAGTTTCACCAACCCTGTATACATACAAATGCAAAACGGTACACTACTTGAATCTTAGACCTCAGCTATCGCTTCGGTCAATTAAAATTATTAACCAATTGAAAATATTATGTAAATAGAAATCGAACTGGAAATATATTGAGGAAAAGGATTGCACAATGACAAGGACAATAACAATTCATCACAGTTGTGAATTATCAATCTTGTTCTTAGAAATATTTCAGGAAAATAAGGATATTATTATAGGACTGGAAGATTCTATGATTTCTCATCTATAATACATGAGAATACAATTGACAGAACAATATTGTAGCCTACTTTCAATTTTACAAGAAAGAAATCAAGTGCATATATAATAGAAATGAGAAAGTCCAAACGCATTTTTATCAAATTGTAATTGAACTTCGCCGCATTGTATTACGTTTTATATTTAACAAATTTCCACATAAGATGAAGGAAGCCTGTAAATTGTTATTGAAATTAAATGAATTATTGACAAATTACTTTCGATCGTTTAGATATTAGGCCTACATTACGTTTGTCTTATGTTTGTCTAATGCAGGCTACACATTTATGTACCTACGTATTGTCGTACTTATTACGTTTGTCTTGATAAGCTAAAGCCCTATTTAGTCCTCATAGAAAGGTACCTATTCAAAAGTTGATAAGAATCAATAATAATCATAGCCTATTAATAATTCTATACATTAATTTCAAAGTTGATGGTCTTGTAAATAAGTTATTTCAAAATTAATGATTATGGAACGGATAAGTTTGTCATGAAGCTGAAAAGTTAATATTCGATTAGCATTAAAATATGTATTTCAAGTTGGCTTAAGGAGATTGTTAAAAATATAAAAGTGCTATAACGATAATTCGTGATTATTAATATTCATTTTAAATTTATTATGAAATTTATACAATTTAAGACACTGGAATTCAATATTTGTTCCCATTCAATACAATAAATTCAGTACCTATGCGGTACTTGTCAAATAATCCATAGAATTGATTACTTAAGCAAGGTTGATAGTTGTATTTGGTCTCAAATTGAAGAAAAATTCATTCTCCACAAATGATAAATCAACAAAAATTTATGTACAATGCAAGGTTTGGTCGCAATTTAAAAAAAAACGAAAACCTACTCAAAGTTTTCAAAATTCTGACAAGGTACTGTTTTTAGACGCTTGCGTAGTGTGAAAGTTGCAAATTTTTTACGATAGATCGCGTTGCAAGACCGTGAAGTGCCAGTTAGATTACATTTCGACTCACTAGGCAGCGCTAGCAGTCACATTGTTCGATTTGTCTTGGAAATTAGCTCTGTCCTGGCTAACAGATGGGCAGAAATAGTTTGATTTTGGAAGAACATTGGATTAGTTTTTCTGAAATTGCTGCTAAACTACGCATTGGACGAAGAAATATGTTGAGAGCTTTCTTGTAGGGAATAAAATTACCTATGATTTGAAAGTAATTTCAACTTTTTTACTCGTGAGAGTATTGAGTTATAAGCAATCAAAAATGAAATTTTGATAAAACAAATCCATCGGTATCCAGATTTACTAGAATTCAGACACAACTAGACATCGGACAGTAAAATTTATTCAAGTATTTTTTCTTTAAAACAAAATGATCTAAAATTTGAGACTGATCACAGTCTCTTATCTAGCACGAGTAATGAGTTTACATTATTCCAAAAGTTTAATATTTGAATAAAAACAACAGACTTCAAACAATGAGAGATTACTCTTGGAATACAAATCTTAAAGGTCAATTCCCACATTGACGACAACGACACGACGACGACATTCTCATTTCGTTCTGCGCATGCGTCACCAGCCCGCGCTCTGATTTGTCTGGTGACGCATGCGCAGAACGAAATGAGAATGTAGTCGTCGTGTCATCAATGGTTCTATATAGGATGTTCAGAACTCCCTACCAATACTCTAGGGCATTGTTCCTGGTCAAAAACCATATCTAAATATCATATTTAAATTGTCCAAAAGTCCTTAGTCACTCACACAGCTGCCATTTTGTTTTTTTTTACTTATTATTTTTTATCTCAATAATGGTGAAACATATGGAATTGAAACTTTGCACCAACATTTATGACAACTAGACAAAGCTACAAAAAAATTATGACAATTTTTCAAATCCATAAAACAAAATGGCGGCCATTTAAAATTTTGTTTCTTGAATAACTCGAAAACCGTTGATATTACGAAAATTTTAGAAGAATAACTTTTTTTAGTAAATTTGATTACAAATCGATTTAAACCTTATTTGTTAAGATTGAACCAATATTGACTGAGATATGGCAGCTTTAGTGACAAAATGGCGGCCATTTAAAATTTTGTTCCTTGAATGACTCGAAAACCGTTGATAATACGAAAATTTTACAGGAATAACTTTTTTTAGTAAATTTAATTACAAATCGATTTAAACCTTATTTGTCAAGATTGGACCAATATTGACTGAGATTTTGTAGCTTTGTCTAGTTGTCATAAATGTTGGTGCAAAGTTTCGATTCCATATGTTTCACCATTATTGAGATAAAAAATAATAAGTGAAAAAAACAAAATGGCAGCTGTGTGAGAGACTAAGGACTTTTGGACAATTTAAATATGATATTCAGATATGGTTTTTGATCAGGAACAATGCCCTAGAGTATTGGTAGGGAGTTCTGAAACACCCTGTAGATAGACTCGCGCTTTGCGTGCACGGTAGGGAGGTTGCATCCCCCTTCACCCCCGCCAGGACCACCTCCTAAATATAATGATAATATGTTGTAGAAATTTTAGAGAAATATTCTAGAAAAAAATATATTGAAAAATATCATTGACACTGGAAAGATTGGCATATATTCACTCCCCTGCCTTATCAATGATTTAATTAAAGTGATTTCTTGACTCCAGTGGATATTCTCCAAATAATTATTTCTCTCTTATTTTTATAGTGGAGTACAAGAAGTATTAGAAAAAAATATCGAGATTTGATTGATGAGTTCAAATAAATTCATCAAATCTCCATCTCTCCTCTATAAATACGATTCCTATTGGATTATATTCTTGGATTAAAAGTGAAGAATTTTTTTTTCCACAGATATACCACTTTAACGCTAGATTATGATATTGAGATTTCTTTCATTTTAAATATTTGAATCTCCCATCAATAACTCATGGGACCAAAGCCACATCATGCAACACACTAGATATCTATTTCTATTCTATATATATTAATAAAAGAGAGTTGATGTCTGTACGCTCGCTTATAACTCGAGAACGGCTGAACCGATTTAGATGATTTTGGATTCGTTTGAATTTTTAAAGCACTGGTTAACATAATATGTATTAAAATATAAGAAAATCTCTTTATAATTAATAAATAATTAGTAAATTAATGACCTAACCTATCAAACATGACATCCATTTTGATCCAGTCCAAACAACAATGCTCCTATGAAATCGATGTGTAGTTGAAGATGCCTCATGAAGATGAAGGGGGTTATTTGAGGGTGACATGAAGGGGGTTATTTGAGGGTGACATGAAGGGGGACATTTGAGGGGTGACATTTTGGGGGGGTTACATGAAGGGGGCCAATTGGAGGAAGAGGGGGGGTGAAATTTGGTGGGAAGAGGGGTGACATGAAGGGGATTGTGGGGAATGAACATTTGGGGATGACATTTGGGGGGTGGCATGAAGGGGGAACATTTGTGGGGAGAAGAGGGGAGACATTTGGGGGGGGGAGAGGGTGATACGAAGTTCGCCGGGACAGCTAGTGATTAAATGAAAGCCACTTTTATTTCGCAACCCGCTACTGTTTAATGTTGATCACCGTTCGTGCAACGGCTCCGTCATCTTTAATTGGACATATTCTTGAGGTTCTTCATTCAATTTGAACTTGTCTCCAGTATCAGGCTTATGCCTGCACCAAATAATAAAACTCATAACATAATTTGGCACATACTAATGTGGAGCTCAGGCCTTCACCCATGCCTTCAAACAAAACAAAAAAAAACATATTAATAGAATTTGGCGTATCGTACCAACGTTGAGCCTATGCCTTTACCCACGCACAATAAAAATCATAATAACGTTTACCAGCTACATCATACACAATGATTATCTATCTTTACAGTAATGTATAAATGATACTTTAAAAAGGGGTCTATATATGGTATGGACCATATACCCCTTAGATCTTTCATGTATTATTACGTAAACTTGTTTCTGCCACCTCATAGCATTGAAATCTGATTCAAAATAATAATAATCGTACGTGTAGAACGAACATTTGTTCAATTTGATAAGAGGTACGGTATGGAGCTAATTATTTCGTTTTGTAATCACGAACTCTACAACCGTAATATTGTCTTACAATTAATCAAGCGATATTGGAATTGAATTCACGTTGATTACGAGTATATGGGTTGTGACGTTCATAGACAAAATTAATAGTTACTATATTTGTCTAACATTACAATATTGTTTCAAAGACAATTTTCAGTCTATTGTTACCAGATTGAAGAATTACAATCTAGACATAAAAGAAGTCCTCCATAGGGAACATAATATACTCTGTGATTGAACATAATACTTAACAAGTGGTTTGTTCAGAAGAATTCAAAACAGTCTAGCATTTCGAGTTACTGTACTTTATCTTATTATACCAAATACAATTTCTACTACTGTACTTCTTAAATTGAATTATATCGAATTCTACTTATAGACTGAATTATTGTCTTTGCTTACGGTATAGTTTCAAAAATGCGTATGTTATTGGGTATTGTATGTTTCTCTATTGCTACTGTTTTTTACACGCATGCAGCTACTGTAAGTGGTTTATTTGAATTTTCAATTTATCCTTTCGCTAGGCTTATTTATAGAATAAGTTACCTAAATAAAATCGATACGTAGGCTACTCATTAGTTTTATTGTATTTTTAGATCCATTAATTCAATCGTAGGGTTTTCATTTCATGATTTCTACATCAGTCTATTAATTTATCTCAAAAATCAGGTCTCATCAGATCCTTGTCTATATATAGGCTAATATAACTATTCTACTAGTAGTTAGTAATATGTCTTGTCCTCCTAGATTAAATTCAATTCCGGAACTTCTAATTTGTTTTTCTTTAACATAAAATATAATACAAATAAACAAAAATACTAAACATTGGTATAAAACGTTTAGTTATTCTTCACTTTGAAACTTAACAATTATATTCTGAGCTGCTTCTGCAGAGAGCTGCTCTCTCTCTCTCTCTCTCTCTCAAACTGCGGTTGAGTGTTAATGGGAAGGATGTCCTTGTACATCCTTCTCCAAGAATGGACATTTATATGTCCAAGCTCCGCCGTTTCATGTAGATACAAAACTATCATAATACCGTTAGCATATTGAATCTCATATCTGTTAATCCATATCATCGAATAAATTTTCATAGTTTATTTTTTCTTTAGTTGAATCGAATATTGAATATATGGTGTTCGTTTAGTCTGGCGGATGGCGAATAACAGTTATTTTTCTCGATATAATTATACAGTACATACAGAAATTCAGTTGAGGGAAGTTGCTCGCGGTCCGCCAAACTGAATAGATGTACCTGGATATTATCATTTTATTAGTGAGCTCTAAATTAAATTTACTAGTATAAATAGAATTTTATTTAATAAGCTCCCTTAAATTATCTTCTGTACTTAATGAATACTGTAATTACTTTCATCCTAAATGACGTTCATTGTATATTATCATTTTATTAGTAAGCTCCCTTAACTTATATTCTCTACTTAATTAATACGGTAATTACTTTTATTACACTAAAGAACGATCAATGAAATAACTACTGTATCTTGATATAGAATTTAAGCTGACATTATGTTGTATTCTACATGAATAAAGTAAATAATCTAATCTAATCTAATCTCTCAAGGTCAAGTGTTGATGAAAAGGATTTCTTTGTATCTCCTTTTCCAAGAATGGACATTCATATGTCCAAACTTCGCCTTTTCATCTAGATAACTCACAATTATTATATCATCAGTATACTTTTGCCCTATATCTACTCCTAGCATAATTTATAAGCTAATGTAAATTTGACAAATATTTAGTTGTACAGTATATATTTTATTATTATTATCTGGAATTTAAGCCGTCATATTTGTTATCTACATGAATAAAGTAATAAATCTAAATCTAAATCTCTCTCTCTCTCTTAGGGTTGTGTGGTAGAGAGGACCAAGATTCCTAACTCCGCCCTTAATAAAGGCAATCAATCTCTTTCTCTATCTCTTCAAGTAATCTTATCTTATCTCTTTCTGTTTACCATATGAGTTTACCAGATATTGATAGACCTAATGTTGTAACAACCGAAACCGGTATCTCGTTTGTTCAATAAATTTGTGTTTTTTTTTACAACTTCAAGTATTTTTATTCAGAATCAATAGTTCCTCTATCTATGGTTTCGTGCAGCTCTTTTAGGTCTCCCTGGAAGGAATGGTGTTGGAATATCCTTCAGTGGTACTTGGACACTGGGACTATATTATGTATAGACGAGTAGCTGCCAAACACCAGTGCTCAAGTGAGAGACAGAGGAACAACTTGTCGGGATTGAAGATGGGTTAACATTGAATCAAATGTAAAAATGTCTGTTTTCAAACCCATCGTATTTGATAAATATTCAGCCAAAATATTCCAGTTACTTATAAAATCAAAGCTAGGATGTTTAAGAACACTTCAGTTGCCTTTTTAAGAGAGAAAAAACAAAGATAATTTTAATTTGACCCTCTTTCCAAAAGCAAACCTAACCTAGCAAGAAGAGTCTAGCAACAAGATGACGAAAATTCTGATAAAAGTACTTTAATCCAACTGATACATTCATTAAAACACCTTGAAACCACTAAATAATAGATAGCAATAACGTATTGATGATACATCGATGATTTAATTGAATTCTATCCTAAAATCGTGTTTTGTTCCTATCTCACAATGTTAAAATCCCGACAGGTTGTTCACTCTCTCTCACCTAGAGCGCGCTAATCAGGTCTAGGAGCTACTCCTCTATATAAATTGCTACTGCTGTATTTGTTCATTCTGAAGATCTATTTGATTTGATTTTAGAATGATAGTAGTAAAAGCTCAAGATCACCAAAACTGGGAGGAACAATTGTTGAGAGAAAGATGAATGTCGATGATGATATAGCCACTCTTCAACAAGCCATAGTAGGAACAGGAAACGCACCAAATAGCCGTTTAATAATCGAGCTAATGGCTAACAGAACCTACAGCCAGAGAATGAAGCTTGTTGATGCCTATAAGACAAAAACTAATGGCAAGGTAGGCTTACCATTTCTCCGGGATTAGCCCGGTAATGCCGAAATTAATATGTGTCTCAGGGGAAATCTCCGGGATTGATTTATCTCCGGGATTTTTAAAATATAGGGAGAAACAGGGAAAATTTGTCTACTAAATTGAAATATAGTGGATATAGTGGTCAGTCAATTTCCAGGATTGATTAACTATGTACTGTATTGTATTTTTGTATGGATGGAAATAAAATTCATTATTCATTATTCATTATTCATTATTCATTATTCATTATTCATTATTCATTATTCATTATTCATTATTCATTATTCATTATTCATTATTCATTATTCATTATTCATTATTCATTATTCATTATTCATTATTCATTTATTCATTATTCATTATTCATTATTCATTATTCATTATTCATTATTCATTATTCATTATTCATTATTCATTATTCATTTATTCATTATTCATTATTCATTATTCATTATTCATTATTCATTATTCATTATTCATTATTCATTATTCATTATTCATTATTCATTATTCATTATTCATTATTCATTATTCATTATTCATTATTCATTATTCATTATTCATTATATTCATACTGCTGCAGACTCAGAACTTGGTTGAGGCAAAGGAATTCATTTCATTTGTTGTTTGTTCTGTGCGATAAAAGCTGTAAGAGAGCTCCTCAACATAAAAATAAATGCAAAACTTTCATGTGTAGAATTGTTTGAAAAAAATAAAGGGGATAAAGTGTTTTTGGGGGAAGTGATCTCTTCAGAAACGTATTTAATGTAGAGTTTTCATTGAAATAAGAAAAAAACATTTTCAAGTCAAAGACAAATCAAATTTGAATAATTGCATTAATATTAATCAAAGCCTTGTTCAATTTTTATTCCTTTGAAAGTAGAATTTTGATGATTTTATTCCATTTTTCTCATTTCATTTTTACTTGAAGTTTTATGAGGAAGCCCTCCCAGGATAAAATAAAGGGCATTCTATTCTATTCTATTCTATTCTATTCTATGAATATTTTTGTTTTAAAATTTTTCAAAAATAAAATATAGAGAAATAATATTCATTAATATTATGTAGTTTATGTAGTTTATGTAATATTATGAAGTTTAATAATGAAGTAAGGTAAAATTCAGTAAAGCTTGTTCAACTATTCAATACTACTCTAGTCTCTGGAACATTGCCGGGATTGGGGTCGGAAAAATGTGGTAAGCCTACTTAATGGTGATATCGAAAGTTTATAAAACATATTTTACAAAACTTTTGGTCACAATAAGTTGCTAATGGAATATTTCCCACCAGGTCCACCTCCTATATTAGATAATATTTATGTTTTAAAATCTTCAGATGGTTGAGAAATTTTATCTATTTTTTTTAAATAGCATTGACATTGGAAAGATTGGCTTTTTTTTTGGTATACACTCCCTTCCTTATTATCAAAAATATATAGCAGGATCCAATTCAACTTGTCAGAAATCAGCTGTTTCAAAGAGCAATATCACAATACTTAACCTACAAATGCTGAATCTCGCAGATTATTGAAAACGTCTTTTGAAAAGTTATTCTTTGAAAGGTCTTCTTTAAAAAAGTCTTTTAAAGACTTTAAAGGTTCTTTAGACTTTCAAGCCTTTTGATTATTGTGTCGAAATCACTGTTTAATTATTACTGGATCAGCTGATTTATGACAAGTTAATTGGCTCCTGCTATAAGTAATTAATTAATCTTGACTCCAGTGGATATCCTCCAGATAATGATTTTTCTCGGGTTCAAACCCAGGTCAGACCGTGAAATTTTAGCTCGAGCCACTCCCCGTGTTTCGGAAGACACGCTAAGCCGTCGGTCCCGGCTGCCTAGAAAACAGTCGTTAAGTCACGTCAGAGAACCTGAACTGATCAGGAGTGACCTGAAAATTCTGACACCAGACCTGAGCCAGCCAGGTTACACGAAATTATTATTATTAATGATTTTTCTCTTAATTTTGATAGTGAAGTAAAAGAAACACTGAAAAAAATGAAAGATACACTGTCAAAAAGACAGTTGTTCCAAACCGATCACCCATCCAAATACTGACAATTTCAAAAGTCGCTCAACTTCAATATTTCATTGCTTTGAAACAGGCGTCAATATTATGGACCCATGAAAAACGTTAACAATGGATAATGATCAGAATTTAGTTTACTTTCACGTGATAATTATTAATAAACTTGAAATTTGTCATAGTCAGGGTTTATACAGAGTGTTACATAAAACCACTTTTGCCTCGTTTTTTCCATGTCACTCTGTAACTATCAATTGTACAAAAATTTTCAAAAAACGAAAAAATCCAGCTTGAAAAGCGCTACAAAAAGGCATTTGACATTTTTTAAATATCCCAAATAAACTCCCTACGGTGAGTTATAGTTATAGTTACCGTATCCGTAGTACAGACGACGGTCTTGCTCCAGTATCTTATCACTGAGTGGGAGAACGACAACGCCTTATGAAGGTTTGGAAGTTTCATGCTTGATAGCCTGATTATATAGATATTTTGAATTGTTTGTTTTTCAGATTGGTTTCCACTTGTTCGCAGATATCAGTGATATATATACAGAGTGATTCAAAAAGAATATCACAACTTTAAAACTTTGTATTTAATGGAAGAAATATAATAGAACCTTCTGTTATACATCATTTCAAAGAGTAATTGAAGAAGTTTTTTTTTCACCCACAAAGAAGTTCAAAGATGTTCAATAATGACCCCTCCAGACACTCGAGCAATATCAATCCAAAACCTCCCTCAAACGTGTTCCACACTATGTGTAGCATGTCAGGCGTAACAGTTTGATAATCTGCTGTTATTTCTTGTTTCAAATCATCAATATCCATCCACCATTGATGATTTCAAACAAGAAATAACAGCAGCCATCCAAACTGTTACCACTGACATGCTACAGATAGTGGAACAAGGGAGGTTTTGGCTCGATTGTCTGGATCACTCTCTGAACTGTTTGTGGTAAAACTTCTTCAAATACTCTTTGTAATGGAGTATAACAGACGGTTCTATTATGTCACTTTCATTAAATACACGTTTTAAAAGTTGTGGTATTCTTTTTGAATCACTCTGTATAGATATTTTGAATTGTTTGTTTTTCAGATTGGTTTCCACTTGTTCGCAGATATCAGTGATATATATATATCAGTAAAAATTATGATAAAGACAATAATTTTGAGGGTTTCTGTTTTTCTTCGTCTCTTTCAGAGTCTGGATGATGACTTATATATTGCTACAAAATATACAGCTCGTGGCGATATTAGATATTATTTGTTAACTACTACTGACGAAATATTGCATGGAAAAATAGAGGAGTCTTTGGACAAATCCAAAGACTGGGCCTACATGTCAATACTGTGCACCAGTGCAGAAACGAGGCTCAACGCACTTAATGGCTTCCAATATATAAGTGAGAATATCAATTTCTTTAACAAACATCAATGAATCGTACTTCAAATTTCAAATTCAAAATCGTTTATTCTGATCATCATATAATATATACAACAATGTCAATATATCAACAAAGAAAAACAAAATTTATTGAATGAAAGCATACAATATGAAAAACCTATAGTAAAACTAAACTAATTTTGCATGAATTTGCATGATACTTTTTATTATAACAATGAAATTGTTCGAGACAGAATATAATATACAGAGTGATTCACAAAGAATACCACAACTTTAAAAATTTGTATTTAATGAAAGAAATATAATAGAACCTTCTGTTATACATCATTTCAAAGAGTAATTGAAGAAGTTTTTTTTCACTCACAAAGAAGTTCAGAGATGTTCAAATATGACCCCTCCAGACACTCGAGCAATATCAACCCAAGACCTCCCTCAAACTCTTTCCACTCTCACTGAAGCATATCAGGCGTAACAGTTTGACAAGCTGCTGTTCTTTCTTGTTTCAAATCATCAATATCCATCCACCATTGATGATTAATATTTATGCAGACCATCAAACATGACATGCTACAGATGATGTGGAACAAGTTTGAGGATGTTTTAGTTGATATTAACACTCTAGAAATATTAAGTCATATATCGGTTTATCTCTGAATTGTTGTGGTGAAAAAACTTTTAAATATAAAGATGTGTAACAGAAAGGTTCTGTTCTTTCTTAACATACAAACTCTTTTTAAAGTTGAGTAAATCACCAGTATAACACTTGCTGTAAGTATGATAGTTAACGTATAATATTATGCAAGTAAGTTGATAGGTTATTCAAGTAGCCTGTGTAATTCCTTACATGTACCTGAATAACTATGACATAGGCCTATTTGAAATTGGAATTTGCATATTAATTACATAGTACACAGGCTACCAGGCTACCATGCAAAATCTATTCGAAGACAGAAAGAATAAATTGCAAGAAATGTGATTGTAAATAACATACGCATAATAAACTGACAGGTTGTTGGAAGTTAATGAGATATTGCAACTATTCAATTGCTTTTAAATAATAGTAATTGAACAAATTTCTTAATTAATAATGTGTTCATGGTAGTTTAGGCCTATAGCATTATAAATTAGGATATTCATTTAATTACAAAATTAGTTCTAATTATAGAACAATTAAATAATTGAAGTACTATCATAGATCAACTGAAGAAATTACTCTCTTCAATCTTTAAAGATGATTTTTCATCATAAGATTCACATTTAGTTTCTTAGTTCTAATTCGTTAACATATTGATGTTTCTTATTTTATTAATATAAATCATTTTTCTTCAGAATATGAAAATTCAAAATCATACTCGTTGGGCAAACGAATTGATAAGGGGTTGAGACAAGAAGAAGGCAGAATACTGTTGAATTTCCTGATTAATCCCCAAGTAAGATAGTAGTATCCAAGTTATTTTTGCCCTACTATAATAGACCTACCCAAATTTCTACTTATCTTATTTCTCTATTGTGCAGTGAGCAAACACCGAATCACTTACTGTCCGAGTCTAAGATCCGTGTCCCTGGGAGGAATGCAATACGTCATCGAAAACCGTTTTTTAGTGTATTTCATAGCACCAAAGACAATTAGAATACTTATGCCCGGTTTTTCAGTCGCTCAATAGACAGTTTATGGATCCAATAACTTTATCGAATCAATAACCATTGTGTTTTCAAATGCAAAAAAAAAGTTATTGATTCAATAAGTTTATTGAACGACTGAAAAACCGGGCATTAGCTTATAATAAGAATAATATTAGAATTTAATAGCTTCCTATCGTCTTTGATAGCACTCTCTTCGTCTCTCCTCTTCAGCCATTAGGGACACGGAGCTTAGACTTGGGCAGTACCTCCTTCACGTTACTTCAATCATTTCAACTGTCTTCTCATCATTTTTCTTATTTATATATATTTAATTTTTTTGGCTCTCTGGTGTAATTTTGTCCTGCTTGTAAATGAACAAACAAAATGAAACAATCGATAGCCTACTGAACAAAGGTGGTCCTTTCATAGGCTAGGCGTACACCGGTTAGTCGGAAAAGACAAGACGAGATTAGTCACGTTTAGTCACAGTACTTCACATAGTTGTTTATGAAGCAATAACACACACCGATTAGTCATTGCATCGGTGTGTGCTGCTTCATAAGCAACTATGTGTATTACTGTGACTAAACGTGACTAACCGTTGTACGCCTAGCCTAATACAATTTGATTGATATATCCACACTTAATCAATTTTTTGAGCGACTCAAGTATGCAGAGTATGCTTAAGCATTGGCCGCATGCTGAGCAGCACACAAAATCGACCAAGTGTGGACATAGGGAATACCGTAGGTGGTAATCAGGAACGTTATTTGAAGAATTTACTTCTTTGAATAATTATAAATTTCTTAAAGTACCTACCTATATAGAAATAAAGTTACAGTACGTGTAACTCGTAATTTTTATGTTTATTCATACATTGATTAAGAACAAAAATTATATGAGGCTATATGGTTTGGAAGATGATAACGAATTTAATAATATACGAGTAATATTCGAGATGATTGTTCATGAAAGTTGTCTTTAATAACTTGTGAAACACAGTTAATTGTGTGTCTTTTGGAATTTAAAATTAAACTAAAAAGGGGACAAATACATATAATATCTTAAGCATTATGATATCTGTATATATCTATATTTTCAATGGACCTATGCTACAAATACATATCATTTTGAAAAAATTATGTATTTCTTTCAGCCTCGCTTGAGACCCGAAAGTGGACTTGATCAATCCAAGGTTAAAGACCAGGCCAAACTAATTCCTCAAGATGGAAGTAAGATTTCTCCACTGTTTGGAATATTTTCATTATAAAACTACTAATTGAATCTTTTAAAAAAACTATTCAAATTTTTGTTTATATGAAACTAATCTTGATTCATATAGTTATCTATTTGTTTGTTATCCGTGGAAGATAATAATAATGTAAAAAACACTGGAGATGCTTCTGAAATCAGCAGAAATATTATTCAAAAATTGAAAACGAAAAATAAACTAATTGAAGGCTTGAAAGGAATGTTATAAAATTAGATAAATCATAATTCTGTTTCAGCAGTTCTAGAACATGCGAACAAGGACCTGACTAGATGAGACTTAAATTATGTTGCATTAGGCTAGGCGTACACCGGTTAGTCAAGACAAAAGAGAAGACGAAATTAGTCACGTTTAGTCACAATAATTCACATAGCTTCTTATGAAGCAGCACACACCGATGCAATGACTAATCGGTGTGTGTTGCTTCATAAGCAGCTATGTGAAGTACTGTGACTAAACGTGTCTAATCTCGTCTTGTCTTGTCTTGACTAACCGGTGTACGCCTAGCCTAAGAGATTAGAGCATCCGTTCTTTATGCGCCACTCTGTATCATAGAGAAGAGATATGGTAGTTTCCCTTAACAGAAAAAACAAAATCATAGTTTCAACCTTTGACAATATCTTTGTCTTTTTCTTTCACTCTCAAAAAAAAGAAAGAATTGCGAATGAGTATTGTTCCAGACGCATGCAAGACTTCTAATAATGATCTGATGATGCTGATGACAAAGGAGAGTTTCGATCAGATAAAAGCAGTCGATGAGGAATACAGACGTCAGAATAATAACTTCTCCATTGTCCAACAAATTGACAAGGTTTGTAAGGGCGATGTCAGGGAGGCATACAGGAGAATAGGTAAGTGACATTGAATAATCTATATTAATAAAAGAGAGTTGGTGTCTGTACGCTCGCTTATAACTCGAGAACGGCTGAACCGATTTAGATGATTTTGGTTTAGTTTGAATTTTTACAGCACTGGTTAACATAATATGTATTAAAATATAAGAAAATTCCATAATTAATAAATAATTAGTACGTTAATGACCTAACCTATAAAACATTTACAGACATGATTGTTTTGAACGCGCCCGCCAAGCGGCTACCGAAAGATGATCGTGATTCAAGATCAGAAAACACATCATATATCATTCTAAGCCTCAGTAGCTCAGTAAACATCTACCTTTTCATTCTTGAGGTTCCGGATCGAATCCCGCTACGGCCAATTCTTTTTTATTTCTAGGTTTCTACTCTAATTATTTTTTTATGCTAGAATCATCAATAATAGGCCGAGTTATCGTTCACGTATCATACATGTTTTATTTTTTCTATTAATAAAATTGAAGAACGGAAATAAAATTGAAAAAAATATATAAAATAAATTAAAAAAAAAATTATTGATTATATAAAATAAAAAATACATTGATTATATTAAATATATTTTTACTTCGTGACATTTTTTGTGTGAGGGGGGGGTGACATGAAGGGGGGACATTTGGGGGAAAGAAAGGGGTGAAATGAAAGGGGATTTTTGGGGGTTGACATTTTGGGGGGGAATGAAGGGGGCATTTGGGATGAAATTTTTTAGGGGTGTCATGAAGGGGACATTTGTAGGAAGAGGAGAGAGAGAGGGGACATTTGTGGGGGTTGAGAGTGATACGAAGTTCGCCGGGACAGCTAGTTATACAATAATGAAAAAAATGATTTACAGTTCGTTCAATTTGCTAAGGCACCTGGAAAACAGAGACTGTATAATAACAGTGTGGTCATTGGTGTGAAAAGGTCTAAAACAGGTGTGTTGGAAATTTTTTTCCCGCCATACTTTCTTCGCCTCTTTTTTCTCCTTCTTCTTCTCCTTTTTCTTTTTTCTTCTTCTTTTTCTTCCTCTCCTTTTTCTTCTCCATCTACTTCTTCTCCTTATTATTCTCCTTCTCGTCCTTCTCCACCTTATTCGCCTTCTCCTTCTTCTTCTCCTTTTCCTCCATCATTTAATTCTTCTCCTCCTCCTCCTTCTTCCCCTTCTTTTCCATCTTCTTCTCATTCTTCTACTTCTCCTTCTTTATCTCCTCCTTCTCCTTCTTTTCAATCTTCTTCTCCTCCTTTTCATCTCCTCCTTTCTCTCATCTTCTCCTTATTCTCAATCTTTTTCTTATTCTTCTGCTTCCTCTCCTTTTTTTTCTTCTCCTTTTCCATCTACATCTCCTCCTTCTTCTCGTTCTAAATCTTCTCATTTTCTCCTTATGCTCCTCGCTATCTTTTCTCTGCACACAAATAATGCCTTAGATTACAATGAACAATGATAAATAAATTTCTGTTTCAAAACAGCTGATTATCAAATCATAAGTTGAAATGTGAAAATTTTCGGCTCACCTATCCCTATATGTTGAAGCAATGGCAAAAATTGAAACCAACTTTGATTGCTCATCTCTCATCTCCACGATAACTTATTTCAAAATGTAACACTTTATCAAACATCTACTCAATCTCATTTTTCAAATGAGGTCTGAACGAACAAAATCGGTTGAAAAACAACGGAGGAGTTGAGGTCACAAAAAACATGTTCGCCTGTTATTAATATAGATATTTGATTAATTTTGAATATTTTATGTTTCAGTTAGTTATGCTGTGGATCCTTTCGGCTATTTCGCTGAAGAATTCTATCTTGGACTGACAGATCGCAACCATGGATGGATTTCGGATGCTCTAGATATTGTCACCTATACCAGAGCTGAAATCGACTTGAAGGACATTGAAGATGCTTATCAGAAAAAGTATAATCAACCTCTGCTTACAGCCATTGATGTGAGTGCTGAATAGGTGGAAAAACTATGATATCTGAACTTTTCTAAATTAATAATATGCCACTTTTACCTATACCTAATATACCTTCTTTTTATTTTTCCTCCTCCTCATCCTCCTCCTCCTCCTTCTTCTCCTTCTTTTCTCCTCCTCCTCCTCTTTCTTCTTTCTTCTTCTTCTTCTTCTTCTTCTTCTTCTTCTTCTTCTTCTTCTTCTTCTTCTTTTCTTCTTCTTCTTCTTCTTCTTCTTCTTCTTCTTCTTCTTCTTCTTTTCTTCTTCTTCTTCTTCTTCTTCTTCTTCTTCTTCTTCTTCTTCTTCTTCTTCTACTTCTTCTTCTTCTCCTTCTTCTTCTTCTTCTTCTTCCTTCTTCTTCTTCTTCTTCTTCTTCTTCTTCTTTCCTTCTTCTTCTTCTTCTTCCTTCTTCTTCTTCTTCTTCTTCTTCTTCTTCTTCTTCTTCTTTCTATACAAATTATACATAATAATTATTATGAATTTTATGTATATATCATGTATCTCGTCTAAGCTACACGACTGTATATTTATGATAACAGTGGTCATTGGTGTGAAAAGATCCATAACACTGTTGTATTGGAACACATATTGTAACATCAGTGGTCACTCGGTGAGAGCGGTTGCTAAGTAATCATGTGGTTGAGTAACAAACATTCAAGACTGCTCTCGGATGGGTGACCGACACAAAAAATTGTGCAATTAGGCGAGGTGGAACCTACCCGTAAGGGTCTCCCCACCGATAAAAAGCCATACGAATATTATTATTATTATTATTATTGGAACACTTTTATTCCCGCCACCGCCATATACCTTCGCCAGAATTTTTAATTTTGATACCGGATTACAGCAGCAGGCAAACATGAACCCATTCACTCATTTTTCAAACTTATTTTGAGAGAAACAACATCAAAAATAACTTTTCTAACATTGAAATAGTCTAAGGCAAATTTTAGGTAAGAAGTAAATCACTCAAAGGAACATTTATGATTTGCATTTCATTTCAATGCAAATCTTATTGGAATTGGAAAAAGTATGATGGATTTGTCCAAGCTAACGTGTGACAAGAAATGGCCACACTGTTTACATACAGTCTCTGTATAGGCCTACTATACTAAATTATTCTTTCTATATGAATTATACATAGGCTATTATGAAATTGAGGTGGTGTTTACATGATTGTAAGTTGCTGGGGCTCTACTTTTAAATCTCATTTGAAGCCAATAATAATATTGCAAAAATCAATAGTCCGTGTCATGAAAGGTGTAAGAAGGAATGAACACTCTTTTCCAATTTTCCAATGTTTCAACTGCTTGCCATTACGCTACATTTATGTATTTAAAGTTTTATCTGTTTTCTATTTGATGTCAGGTGACCATAGTCGACAGAATTACGAGAATCAAGTGTATTGCACAAGAAGTTTAACTAACAACATTTCAAGACTCCCAAAAGCTTACTCAACTTTTTTCCAAAAAACATTTATCTTTCTGAGTCCTAAATTTTTCAATTTTGTGCCTATTAATATTAGACATTCAAATAATATACATTCTTTCAAGAAACAAACATACAAATGGTTGTTGAGCCTAACGCCTGAGACCATCGAAATTTTTTTCAATATTATAGTCTAAGTCTTAATTGTTATGAATACAAATTATATGCATAGATTTAATGTGCGAAAGGTGTGTGAATGAGTGTGTGAATGTTAGCATTCAAAAAACTTTTTTTTAATATTATACTTTGCTCCTGCTTGCAAACAAATTCTAATTGAATTTAGCAAGCAGTATCTTATTTTGGATAATATTAGTTATTTTATAAAAGACAGTACACTATTTCGCTTTATTACTCTGTATATTCATGATATTTTATAAAATACTTGTATGCCTATAATGTATATTTCATGTACTTGTAATATTGTTTTTCCAAAATAAAGAATTATTTGATTTGATGTGATTTGATTTGATTGATCATCTATCATGCCTAAGCTATACTTTGTAAACTAACCATTGAAGTTTTGCACAAAGATTATTGATACAATTCCGTCATAGGTCTGCACGATTTCCTTCATAGGCATATAGGCTCTTTTGATATTTTTCATTGAGCTGATAGGTAATAACACCTCTGTTACATAAATTTCAGCAGTTCTATGGCTATGGAACAGGAAAAGGACAATCATATAGGTACTCTACTTAAGAGTTCATTGCATAATACCATAGACTAACCATATGTTCGATTATCTTTGATAATACACTGTGCTACTGATGTCTAGTGTGTTTTATTTTATTTTTCCTGTTTCATATATGGCTTCAAAGCACCACATCTTTAAATACCCTTAAAATGTTTTGTTTTTTTCCAGAGTTTCAACAAGCCAAATGATGTAGATTCCTCGTACGTAATTTATTGTGTCTGCAGAGGAAATAGTCCATGAGGAAATCCATCGATTCGTTTAAAAATAAATCTATAATTAGTTGTTATTTTAATCTATTATAGGCTATAACATCATAAAATATGCCTCCATGTGTGAAAAATCCTTAATAAAAAAATAGATTAGTTTTAAATAGTGTGGCTTCTTTATGTAGATAACGTTAATGCAATATTGAATAAAGATGTCATTTGAAGAAATTTACACGACTTTTAATAAAAAAAAGCAAAAATACATCTCAATCATCCATAAGTATCCCTAAAATCGTTTTCCTCCACTGAATTTGAAAAATGTTCCACAAATAAATGTTTGATTATTTGCTTTTATTCATTTTTGGACTCATTGACTAATGATATTGAGTTGTATTTTGACTAATATATAAAAGCTAATTTTGGCTTTATTCCACTCAAAACTTAATACTGTATTGTTTATGATCGCTTCAAAAATAAATATATAAGCCTATATTTATTTGATCTGTGTGTTTTACAAGGCTCTAGTAAAGATATTTCTATAATCAATATTTTCAATAAATTAGGAATGGTATTTTTCAGTCACTCAGAGTTATCATGTACCATAATCATTTTATAATTATATTATAAAGAATGTACTCCATCTGGCAATTTTCTCTTCCCAGATATTTATATAATCAAT
Source organism: Laodelphax striatellus (assembly GCA_017141395.1). Taxonomy (NCBI): domain Eukaryota; kingdom Metazoa; phylum Arthropoda; class Insecta; order Hemiptera; family Delphacidae; genus Laodelphax; species Laodelphax striatellus. The sequence continues at coordinate 13,539,699 of CM029543.1, forward strand.
ATTTTTAATAAATTAGGAATGGTATTTTTTAGTCACTCAGAGTTATCATGTACCATAATCGTTTTATAATTATATTATAAAGAATGTACTCCATCTGGCAATTTTCTCTTCTCTCCCTCAAAGCCTCTTGATAAAATTTAGTAGATTATTGTTTCTTATCTTTCATAATGTCTACTAAAGCTATCTTATACATCACAGCTTTGTTTGAAAAGTAACTGGATTTATTCGGATGAATTTTTCCAAATGATTGCTTCAAATACTTAATACTTGATACAATGTCTATATTTTTGCATCAACGCATTTTCAGATATCACCGATTGTTTCATTTTAAGGTCAATTCCCACATTGACGACAACGACACGACGACGACATTCTCATTTCGTTCTGCGCATGCGTCACCAGCCCGCGCTCTGATTGGTCCATCCTTTTAGAACTTCTGACCAGCCGAATTTCTAGGTTAAGTGACTAGGTATGAAGTTTATTGAATGTTCGCTGTTCGGAATCGATTGTCAATTAATATTAATAATATTAGTACGACAATATTAATATAATAATCAGTAAATAAAATTATAATACAAACGTTTTCAAGTCATACCGGTACTGCAATTTTGAGAGCTTGATAGCCGACAGCTACAGCTATCATTTGTAAACAAAGATATTCATGGACCAATCAGAGCATGGGCTGGTGACGCATGCGCAGAACGAAATGAGAATGTCGTCGTCGTGTCGTTGTCGTCAATGTGGGAATTGACCTTAAGAGCATTGAGTTATAAGCATTCAAAAATGAAATTTTGTTAAAAAAAATCCATCGGTATCCAGATTTACTAGAATACAGACACAACTAGACATCGGACAAAAAAATGTATTCAAGTATTTTTCTTTGAAACAAAATTATCTAAAATGTAAGACTCTTATCTAGCACGATTATTCAGTTTACATTATTCCAAAAGTTTAATATTCGAATAAAAACAACAGACTTCAAACAATGAGAGATTACTATTGGAATACGAATCTTAAACATAATTTTTTTTTTCAATTTTCTTCTAGATTTTTATTGAATAATTAGTTATTAATTACCTTGGTTACGAATTGAGACATGTTTGAATGGAATGCGAAATGCTCTGATGTTATATATATAGAGATGCCCTTGAAGAATTACATCTGTTATGAGAGCACATGAAAAGTATGGAATAATAGATAAAAACACATAAATTTGAAAAATATTAAAAGATAAAATAAATACTTTCTTCAATCCTCTATAGTTTTAATACAATCAGATCTCTGAGCATTTCAGAACATTCAATATGGTATGCAGTTTCGAAAATCACAGTCATGATCGAGAGTATCCTACTAGAAACTTTTGTCAGTCTTGAATAATCAAATTCATTTAACTTGACGCATGGCATTATTTATTGTCTTTCAAAATACAAGGCGAAGTTAGGACTCGCAGGTCCTCTCTTACACTTAACCTTAGCAGTAATGTTTAGAGTTTATATTATTGTAAAAGTATATTACTGTATTTTCATTATCATTAACTTTTAATTTTTTTTCATTGACTTTTAAGCCTTCAGATTATTGTGTCAAAGCTGCGTAGAATCACTGTTTACTGATGGCCGAAACAGCTGTTTTCCGACAAGTCAAATTATTCCTGCTATAAGCATGTATATGTGTGATTCCAGTTCTTCTTCTTAGATTACTATGAGAGCGATCCTTTCATGATCTTTTGGGATCCTTAGAGGCAAAAGATCTTGAAATCCTTTCTTAGTGCGCATCTAGTAGGTATGGAGAATGTTTGTACAATATTTCAAGTTTGTTTGTCAAGTAGTTTGGGCTGTAGTGTGATTCCCGTGATAAAATTTAGCCTTTTATAGATATAGATGTAAATTATCACTTTGTTTAAATGTTACTTCACTTTGAATTTAAATAAAATATTTACTGTGAATATTTTACTTTGTTTATATGTGAGACTAATTTGTGAAATGAATAATTCGCTTTTGTATTTTTTCTTGATTTGATCCTATAAACCTTCAATAAAAACAACCTCAAAGGCATTTATAGGCATACAAGATTATATTATTTTCCATCAAATTTAATCTAATAGCTTATCTTTCAATATTATAAAACTGACCTATTGAGCCAATATATTTATTTCTAGTTTTTCGATCAGGTTAAAGTCAATTAGAAGGTTGAGGGCCAGTTGCAGAGACATCCGATAAATGAGCTGTTAATTTAAACTAGGACAGCAACAGAGAGGGATCGACGACAAACTGAACTAACTTGAATTGAAGAATTGAGACAAAATAGTGTTGGAAACCCTTGAATTGCATTGATTTTATTTGCAAAACTGCATTGCTTATCATTTTTATTAGATGTTTTTATCTTTTTTATTTCTTCTACAAATTTCCATATATAACAGATGTTGAGCGAATTTAACAGATATAGCAAATTTCTTGTATGACATGAAACTTGTTATAATATTACAAAAGTATATTTTGGGAACAAAATGCATGAACTGCTCGGCACTCTTGAGTTATTATCAATGAGGCAGAAGGTATCTGGTAGTGGAACTATACTAATAGCATAATTTTTTTAAAATTTCATCTGGTTGTGCACACATTTCAAATTGTTGAAACCTTTCTTCTCTGTTAGAAACTAAATTAACCGCTGGTTAAATTTATACATCTCTACGGCTAGTTACAGAGACATCAGATAAACATTTAAACATGTGGTTAAAATTTATCAGCTGGGGAAAGTACAAGTTTCAGCTATGTTAAACTGACTGCCCATTCATGATCGACCGTTTTAAAACTTTAATATTCAAAATACAAATTTATAAACACTGAAAACATGCGTTTTCCTAATCACAAAAAAGCTAAAAAAATTGGAGATGATTCCAGCTATTGATAGATGTTTAATAAATCTATTATGAATTATGATTATCATCCAACAAAATGATTATAATTATGATTAATTCAGTTCATTTATCAGATATCCCTTCATATCCATTTATTTGATAAGCAACCAAAAGTCTGTAATATTGTTGCTCAATGCAATTTTCGGAGCTAGTTCGTTTCGAATGAACATGTAATTTATTAGAGAATGTTAATGCAGTTTATTTTACTAGTTGTTTAGCTAAAATAGATTGTTCTGGTAACACTATTTCACTTGACTTTTTAATTTCAAATTAGTTCAGTTTGTCGTCGATCCCACTATGTTGCTGTCCTCGATTTATCGCCCGGTTAAATTTAATAGACGTACGAACAACCAGGCAAAGGCGATTGTAGTTAAGAAGTGTATCACTCAACATGACATGATTTGATTTCAAGATTTGCGTATCATTTCAATTCAAATCTTATGGGAATTGGCAAATTGTATTGGATTATTTGTTCAAGATAATCAATCAAAAGTGTAACATCCAATGGTCACACTGTGATTATACATATACAGTCTCTGTATAGTATGACATTAATTTGATTTGACGCTTATTGGCATTAGATAGATAGAGAGATATCATTTCTCGATGTTGCCGATAACCGTAGAGTAACTTATGATGGCAAAGAAATAATATCTTTCTATCTAAAATGCCAATCGTCAAATTAAATGAATATCACTGTATGTTGTAGCATATTCAAATATAGCAGGACTCTTTCAACTTGTCAGAAAACAGCTGATTTAACGTTAGTAAACGAGCGTACATCAATCAGCTGTTTTCTGACAATTTAAAAGAATCCTGCTATACTTTATCGATTATGATACTATATCGATATAAGCAGCTATATCGATTCTCGAAGTACCGCAGATTTATCAGTATGCAAACAAGCCTATCAGTTAATCTAGTTCTTGATGAAGCTAAGATCTTAAAATCAATTCTCTGCATTGAAAAGATGTTAATTAAGTCTTATCGGTTTTATAACAGATAGCAGGTTGAGGTCAAACCATTGATTATGGGTTAATTGTATGTAAACTATTAATAGAGTAATAATTAACATTCCTGAGTGGGACCTTGGAATGTTAACCAATCTCAGCGGGAGTTGAGTCACAATCACTTGAACTGCGAGTGGATGGGTGACTGCGCTTCATAAAAATGGAAGCATAGGTTAATGCCTGGTTGTTCGTAAGTCTATTAAATTTAACCGGGCGATAAATCGAGGACAGCAACATAGTGGGATCGACAACAAACTGAACTAATTTGAAATTAAAAATCCAAGTTAAATAGTGTTACTAGAACAATCAATTTTAGCTGAATAACAAGTAAAATCAACTGCATCAACATTCTCTAATAAATTACATGTTCATTCGAAACGAACTAGCTCCGAAAATTGCATTAAGCCACAATATTACAGACTTTTGGTTGGTAAAACTGAAACTTGTACTTTCTCATCTGATAAAATTTCAACCACATGTTGCAATATTAATCTAATGTCTATGTAAAAAAATTTAACCGCTGGAAAAATCTAATCCCTCAATCAGCACCGATTAATTTAACCAGAGACAATTGGATACTAATAATTGGATACTAATAATTGGATTCTAGTTCCAATTGTCTCTGATTAAACCCTGTTTTTAACGGAGTAGAAATGTTTCAACAATTCGAAATGTGTGCACAACCAGCTGATGTTTGAAAAAATTATGCCATTAGTATTTTCCACTACCAGATACCTTCTGCCTCATTGATAAAAACTTGGAGTGCAATTCATAAATTTTGTCTAAAGAATTTTATTTTGTAATAACATCTGATGAAAATGATGAGTAATGTAGTTTTGCAAATAAAATCAATGCAATTCAAGGCTTTCCAACACTATTTTGTCTCAATTCTTCATTTCAAGTTTGTCGTCGATCCCATTATGTTGCGTCCCCGATTTATCACCTGGTTTAATTCAATAGACGTAGGAACAACGAGGCATAAGATTCAAATATAATTGGAACCTCCAATGCTTTTTACAAATCTAGAAAGAACTCTTTTAGAAATGTAATGCTAAAAGTAAATGTTAGAAAAGTAATTTGTGATGTTGTTTATCTCAAAATAAGTTTGAAAAATAAGTGAATGTGTTCATGTTTGCCTGTAATCCTATATCATAATTTCAAAAATTTGGCAAAAGTATGGTGGTGGCAGGAATAAAAAATGTTCCAATATATACCATTTAACTTGTCAGAGAACAGCTGATTTAACGTTAGTAAACGAGCGTACATCAATCAGCTGTTCTCTGACAAGTTAAATGGATCCTGCTATACTGTTATCAACTTTTCGCATCAATTACCGCACTGTGTTAGTACAGTCTCTCCAGTTGTTACTGATTGAAGTTTTTTAATTAGTATGATAATTTGATTACATGTGAGCCCACACCTCCAAAGAGAGAGAAGTTGTTATAAAGCTTGAATTGTGACATTCAGCAGTTAAATTTTCTGATTAAAACATCAATCACAGCTTAACAACAGTTAAAGACAACAGATCAAAACAATATTGATTTAGAATTCCAATGAAAATTGAAACGTAGCAATGATAAGGCATGTACTGGATCTGAAAGTTACTTGAATAGGAATAATCATAAAAAAGTTACTTAAAAAAAGAAGACGAAGAAGAGGAAGAAAAACAAGGAGAGGGGGAAGAAGAGGAATAGAATAGAATAGAATAATCACTTTATTCACGAAGAATACAAAATATGTTGCTTAAATTCTAGGTCATAAAAGTTATTACAATGAACGTCATTAAAAAATAATAATTACAGCATAAGATTAACTGAACAAAACATGAGGAGGAGAGGAAGATGAAGAAGAAGAGGAGAAGAAGAAGAAGAAGAGAATAGGAAGAAGAAGAAGAAGAAGAAGAAGAAAAAAAGAGGAGGAAGAAGAAGAAGAAAGAAAGAAGAAGAGGAATAGGAAGATGAAGAAGAAGACGAAGAAGAAAAAAAGAGGAGGAAGGAGAAGAAGAAGAAGAAGAGAAGAAGAAGAAGAAGAAGAAGAAGAAGAAGAAGAAGAAGAAGAAGAGAAGAAGAAGATGAAGAAGAAAAAGAAGAGGGAGATGAAGAAGAAGAAGAGAAGAAGAAGAAGACGAAGAATGAGAAGAAAAAGAGGAAGAAGACGAGGAAGGAGAAGAAGAAGAAGAAAAAGAAGAAGAAAACAAGAAGAGGAAGAAGAAGAGGATGAAGAAGAAGAGGAAGAAGAAGAAGAGGAAGAAAAACAAGAAGAGAAGAAGAAGAGGGAAGAGGAAGAAGAAAAAGGTAGAAGAGGAATAGGAAGATGAAGAAGAAGAGGAAGGAAGAAGACAGAAGAAGACGAAGAATAAGAAGAAGAAGAAGAAGAAGAAGAGGAAGAAGAAGAAGAAGAAACAAGAAGAAGAAGAAGAAGAAGGAAGAAGAAGAAGAAGAAGAAGAAGAAGAAGAAGAAGAAGATGAAGATGAAGAAAAGAAGAAGAGAAAGAAGATGAAGAAGAAGGAGAAAAAGAAGAAAAGAGGAAGAAGAAGAAGAAGACGAAGAAGGAGAAGAAGAAGAAGAAGAAGAAGAAGAAGAAGAAGGAGAAGAAGAAGAAGAAGAAGAAGAAGAAGAAGAAGAAGAAGAAGAAGAAGAAGAAGAAGAAGAAGAAGAAGAAGAAGAAGAAGAAGAAGAAGAAGAAGAAGAAAGAAGAAAGAAGGAAGAAGACCAACCGTCAGTGATCAGTGTTCAATTTAGCAGGTGCAAAAAAGTGGGGACTACTCCACTCCATACTATAGACAGGCTTTCTGTTGTCAGTTTAGTACAAGACCTGAGTCAGTCGCGAGAAGGTCGCCGCTTTCATTCACTTGTACGGACCGAAAAGGAAGCTCTATGTCCTAGATCATGCGCCTAGCTTCTAGTTTACTATTCCACCGCGACCTTGGGAGTTGACGAGAGTTTGTGTCGTTTTAGTTAATTAATGCGATTTTTTGAAGTGTTATATATTGTGTGAGAATAATAGTTTATTGCGGGAGCGTGTTAGTGAATAAAAATAATAGTTATTTTCCTAGTAATATTACTAGTAAATTTTAATTACATGACAGGTACAATATTATTAGTAAACTATTAAAAAAGTTTATTGTTAGAGCGTGTTGGTGAATAAAATCGTTATTTTTATTGTTACAGTATATTACTGGTAAATTTCAATTACATGACAGGTACAATATTATTAGTAAACTATTAGAAAAGTTTATTGTGAGAACAAGTTGGTGAATAGAATATTTATTTTTATTGTTACAGTATATTGCTAGTAACTTCTAAATAATTACTAGGTACATTATTTACTTGCACACTCAGATGAGTAGGAATAGTACAGGGGTACTAGGGAACAATATTCTTAGTAAACTATTAAAATATAACTCAATTTTCAACTCCGATTTTTAAAGAGAGATTTACATTGTTGGGTGTGTGAATTGATCTTTGGTGAATAGAGTAATTGTACTTCAGCTAGTAATATTACTACATATTAAATTGTAATAATCTACAGGAAAAATTATTAGTAAACTAATAGTAAGAATAAGAGAAATATTTTTGACGAAATAAATTTATTTATTCATTCATTTATTTAATAACAACTCAAATTATAACTTTAATGATACTTTCAGTTTTTGGAGATTTGAGCCATCAAGTTTTTCTGACTTTTTGAAGTGTTATCGAGTGAGAACTAAAGTATTAGGCTAGGCGTACACCGGTTAGTCAAGATAAGACGAAATTAGTCACGTTTAGTCACGATAATTCACATAGTTGCTTATGAAGCAACACACGCCGATTAGTCATTGCATAACACACTGTCCTGCTTGATAAGCAACTACGTGAAGTACTGTGACCAAACGTGACTAGTCTCGTCTTGTCTTGTCTTGACTAGCCGGTGTCTTGAGGTTTAATTATCGAATGATAGTTGAATTAAGATTGAAAAAACATGATTTAGAATTTTGATTGAAGAAGGACGAGAGAAAGAAGAAGAAGAAAAAGTAGAAGAAGAAGACAGAGAAGAAAAAGAAGAAGAAGAAGAAGAAGAAAGAAGAAGGAGAAGAAGGAGAAGAAGAGTAAGCGGATAAAGAAATTGTGGAAAACGAGTAAAATAAAAAGAGAAAAGAGGAGAAGGAAGTATTGATTGAGTAGGAGGGGGTAGAGGAAGACGAGGAGGAGAAGGAGTAGGAGGAGGAGGAGGAGGAAGAGGATGAGAAGGACGAGAAGGCAAAGGAGAAGAAGAAGGAGAAGGAGTAAAAATAAAAGAGAAAGGAGAAAAAGAAGGAAGTGATTGAGAAGAATAAGGAGTGAAATAAAAATAAAAAGGAGTAAAATAAAGAAGGAAGGAGAAAAGGAGGAAGAGATTGAGGAGGAGGAGGAGTGAGAAGGTGGAGGAGGAAGAGGAGAAGGAGGAGGAGGAGAAGAAGAAGAAGGAGAAGAAAATGATTAAAAGAGGATAAGGAGGATAAGGAGGAGAAGAAGACGAAGAGGATTTAAAAGATTATTTAAAATTAGAAAGAAAAGATATAGGTAGAAAAGGAGGAAGAGATCAAGAAGGAGGATGGAGGATGAGGAGGAGAAGAAGAGGAGGAAGAAGAAGAAGAAGAAGACGGAGAAAAAGAAGAAGAAGAAGAAAGAAAAGATAAAGAAAGAACAAGAACAAGAAGAAGAAAAAGAAGCAGGGAGAAGATGGAAAAGAAGAGGAAGAATATCAACAACCACAACAACAATACCAAGGAGTAGAACAAGAGGATGGGGAAGAACAAGAGAACGAGAAGAACAAGAAGTGAAAGAACACAAATAGACAAGGAAACAGTGCGCGGAGAGAAACTCTCCAACTGTCAGTGATCAGTGTTCATTTATTTAATAACAACTCAAATTATAACTTTAATGATACTTTCAGTTTTTGGAGATTTGAGCCATCAAGTTTTTCTGACTTTTTGAAGTGTTATCGAGTGAGAACTAAAGTATTAGGCTAGGCGTACACCGGTTAGTCAAGACAAGACAAGATTAGTCACGTTTAGTCACGGTAATTCACATAGTTGCTTATGGAGCAACACACGCCGATTAGTCATTGCATAACACACTGTCCTGCTTGATAAGCAACTACGTGAAGTACTGTGACCAAACGTGACTAGTCTCGTCTTGTCTTGTCTTGACTAACCGGTGTACGCCTAGCCTTAGGTTGAATTGAGGTTTAATTATCGTATGATAGTTGAATTAAGATTGAATTGAATACCTCAATCAATAGATGATATTATATTATGTAATTTGTGTCAAATTATAGTCAGAAGTTTAGTTTTTAAACTTTAGTTCAAAAAATGAAAATACTTAAATTGCATTTCCAAACACCGCAGAAGCTTAAAACACTCTTATCAAGTAGGAAAATATGAAATATTCAACTCTTTTCCTTATCATGGGTTTTTCTTTGCAATAAATTCACTTTATCCTCGTTTTATTAGTGTGTGGTATAAAGGCTCTTTTGCTCAGTCAATATTTTCATCCAATAGGCTAGGCGTACACCGGTTAGTCAAGACAAGACAAGACAAGATTAGTCACGTTTAGTCACGGTAGTTCACATAGTTGCTTATGAAGCAGCACACACCGATGCAATGACTAATCGGTGTGTGCTGCTTCATAAGCAACTACGTGAATTACTGTGACTGAACGTGACTAGTCTCGTCTTGTCTTGTCTTGACTAACCGGTGTACGCCTAGCCTTAGAATTGAATCCTCAATTGAACAGCTGACTTGTAAGCTTCCCACACACTGGATAAACATAACATGATCAGCTGTTTTCAAACAGTTTATGTCTAGTGTGAGAGAGCCTTGAATTTAAGAGCTGTACTCTTACATAAGATACACGTGAAGAAACTGTATAATAACAGTGTGGTCATTGGTGTGAAAAGGTCCATAACAGTGTGTTGGAACATATTTTATTTCCGCCACCGCCATACTTTTGCGAAAATTTTTAATTTTGATATGGATTTACAGGCAGATATGATCCCATTCAATCATTTTTTAGGCAGCTCGTACACCGGAGCAATAAGCAATAGGCAATAAGCAACATTTGGATCATATGATCGTCTACTCTATAGAAACAAATAGTCCAATGCACACCTAAAGCAGCTGTTTCGGTGCGCATTGAACTATTGGTTTGTATAGAGTTGGCCATCATATGATCCATATGTTGCTAGTTGCCTATTGCTTATTGCTCCGGTGTACGACCGGGGTTGAACTTATTTTGAGAGAAACAACGTCAAAAATCACCTTTCTAACATTAAAAATTAATTGTCTACTCTTGGTATTGCTTTAAAAGCTTGAAATGATCAAATTTCAAAAAATTCTGATATGGAATTACAGGCAGCCATAAACCCATTCACTCATTTGTCAAACTCATTTTGAGAGAAACAACATCGAAAATAACTTTTTTAACATTGAAAATAGTCTCTCTACTCTTGGTATTGCTTTAAAAGCTTAAAATGATAAAAACTGAACACTGGCAAAGGCGAATTGTAGTTAAGAAGTGACTCAACATAAATTAATTATGATTTGCGTTTCATTTCAATGCAAATCTTATGCGTATTGGCAAAAGTATGGTGGATTTAGAGCTATACGCAACTGAATGATTGCGTTATAAGGCTAGGCGTACACCGGTTAGTCAAGACAAGACAAGACGAGATTAGTCACGTTTAGTCACAGTACTTCACATAGTTGCTTATGAAGCAACACAGACCGATTAGTCATTGCATCGGTGTGTGCTGCTTCATAAGCAGCTATGTGAATTACTGTGACTAAACGTGACTAATGTCGTCTTGTCTTGCCTTGACTAACCGGTGTACGCCTAGCCTAACACAGTCGTAGATAACTTCTATTATATAGCAGGATTCTTTTAAAATGTCAGAAAACAGCTGATTGATGTACGCTTGTTTACTAACGTTAAATTACCTGTTTTCTGACAAGTTAAAAGAAACCTGTTATACAAATGTTCATACCGGTACTGAAAAATTCAAACTCATCAATCATTAATTAATAAGTATTCAATAATTAATCAATCAATCAATCAATCAACAGAGTTATAAGTAAGTGATCCTGATTAATCATTGAATCAACCAACATAAAAAAATTATTATTAATAATCAATCAACAGAGGTGTAACAAGTGTGAAAAACCCAGTGCTAAAACAATACAAAATGAGTGAAAAATAGTGTTATATAAAACAGTGAAGTGAAGTGAAAGATATATAGCTTCGGAAAATATAGTATTGGAAAGTTCTGTATCACTTTGATAGACTTCTATAATCAAAATGGTTCACAATTGGAATATTATAAAGGTAAGTCACTTGTTTTTATACTACGTTTAATTTTTCGGTTAATTTTATTTTTATACCAGCACTTTTAGTTTTATTCAAATTCAAAATTCAAAAATCAATTTGTTCCCATAATTGAAACATGATATAGAAAATACATGATACATTAAAAATTAAATTTGAGAAATCCCCCTACAAGACTATACATCTGTGTGTAGGGGGGAACCCTATTTTTGAACCCTACTTTAGAAACAATTTTCGTACAGTGACATCCATTTAATTTGACGCTTGGCATTAGATAGATGGATAGGTATCATTTCTTGACGTTGCTGATGACCGTAGAGTACGTAATAAAATGATAAAGAATAGGCCTACCTCTATCTATAGCACGATCCATTTAACTTGTCAGAAATCAGCTGTTTCGGTTATAATTAAACAGTGACTTCGATACAATAAAAGGCTTAAAAGACGTGTTAAATACCTTTAAAGTCTTTAAAAGACCTTTTTAAAGAAGACCTTTCAAAGAATAACTTTTTAAAAGACCTTTTCAATAATCTGCGAGATTCAGCATTTGTAGGTTAAGTATTGTGATATTGCTCGATAAAACATATGTTTTCTGACAAGTTTAAAAGATCCTGCTATACCTATGTAATGCCAAGCCAAGGTTATTAGATAGAAGGTTGAACCATTCCTAATCTACCTATTATTAATTAGCTAAAATGTTTCGTTTTACACTCGAAATGTGAATACAATACCTCCGATTGTCACGAAATACTTTCTGAAATACTGAGCTGTGATTGATTGGTTGGAGGGGGAAAGTCACGCCTTCTTTTAACACTGGGAGGAGCTAAAATGGTGACTGTATTTAGTTCATGAATTCACCGCTAGATAGTAGCACCAACAGGGTTGCAAACTTGAAATGGCTGCCGGTCAGCTGATATTGGAATACTATGCTGTGATTGGTCGGTGGGAGGAAGGATAGGCACGCCTTCTTTTAACACTGGGAGGAGCTAAATGGTGACTGTATTTTTTAGTTCATGAATTCACCACTAGATAGTGGCACCAATAGGGTTCCAAACTTGCGTTGTAATTAGAGTAGGGTTCGAGTGAAAGGATAAAACGAAGAAATAGAAGAAAGATGCACTCAAAGAGGAAGAAGGAAAAGAAGAAGAAGAAGAAGAAGAAGAAGAAGAAGAAGAAGAAGAAGAAGAAGAAGAAGAAGAAGAAGAAGTAGAAGAAGAAGAAGGAAGAATAGGAAGAAGAAGATGAAGAACAGGAAGAAGAAGAGGGAGAAGACGAGGGATAAGAAGAAGAAGAAGCAAAACAAGAAGAGGAAGAAGAAGATGAAGGAAGATGAAGAAGAGAGGAGGAGAAGAAGATGAAGAAGAAGAAGGAGGAGTAGATGAAGGAGAAGAAAAAGAAGAAAGAGAAGGGGGAGAAGAAAGAGAATAAGAAGAAGAAGAAGAAGACGAAGAAGATGAAGATGAACATGAGGAAGAAGATGAAGATGAAGTTGAAGATGAAGATGAAGATGAAGATGAAGATGAAGATGGAGAAGAAGAAAAAGAAATAGAAAAGAAAGAAGAAAGAAAAGAAAAGAAAAAGAAAAGAAAAGAGGAAAGAAAAAGAAAAAGAAGAAGAAAAAGAAGAAGAAGAAGAGGAAAAGAGAAGGAAAAGAAAGAGAAAAGAAAAGAAAAGAAGAAGAAGAAGGAGGAGGAGAAGGAGGAGGAGAAGAAGATGAAAGAGAAAAAGAACAAGATGAAGAGGATGAAGAAAAGAAGAAGAAGGAAAGAAGAAGAAATGAAGAAGGAGGAGGAGAACGAGGAGGAGAAAAAGGAGAAGACAGAACAAGATGAAGAAGATGAACAAGAAGAAGAAGAAGAAGAAGAAGAAGAAGAGAACGAAGAACAAGAACAAGGAGGAGGAAGAGGAGGAGGAGGAGGAGGAGGACGAGGAGGAGGTGAAGGAGGAGAACATATTTTAGAAAATAACATATATTCTGAAAACACATTTTTTTAGCATCACTCTCGAAAAATGTGCTTCACTGGGTGGTGCTAAGCGTGAAGTGCCAGCACCACCCACAAACCATTCTATTCTCAGGGTCAAGGAGTTGGACACATTTTAAAAAAAAACAACATATTCCGAAAACACATTTCAATCACATTTTTTTAGCACCAGTCTTAAGAAATGTTCTTCACTGGGTGGTGCTTCTAGCTTCACGGAGCTTGAGTTGTAGGCTAGTTTTATTCCAGATAAAATTAAAAGGAACGCTTTCTAGATTTTTTGAGATGAGTTCTTGTTTCCGAGAAGACGCCTACCTATAATAACTGCTAATCAGCTGATTCTTGTAGCACACAGCAAGTGAAGCATGGTGAACTCTCACTACTCCTCTTTCCTTCTTCTTCTACTTCTTCGTCTTCCTCTTCTTCTTCTTCTTCTCATTCCTTCTGGCGCTCTTATCCTCTGCCTACTTTCACTTTCGCAACATGGAAAATACCAAACAATCTATTGCATAGCCCCAATAACATCACGATTAGATTTCATTATATCCTGGAAGGCTTTTACTAGTACTTGTTCTAAATTTCTTTTTTTTTCGTATGTTTCATTTTCTTCATCTTCTTCTTCCTCTTTTCCTAAAGCTTTCGTAAAGAGTTCTAAGTCTAGCATATTGGCTTGTGATTCTTCTTCACTTGAAATTGAAAGTTTGCTGTCGTAAATATCTTTCGATTGAAGATCTGAATACTGCAATACATGAAGAAATTGCTGCTGTATCAAATTTTTATGGACTTTTAATGAGCATTAACGCATTAAGGGTGCCATCTTTCCTATGTAATATTGCTAAAGAATAGACAGGTGCTTTGGAGTTTTTCATACAAATTCTCAAATTGCGTTATTTGCTTAGTATTTTGGTGTAAGTAAGCCCCTGCGCCCACTAAGCAACTGCTATCTGATTTCAGTCAGCAACCCAGCGTTGCCAGATGACTTTGGCTGATAGGTTAGATTACCCGAAAAACAGCCAAATGTCATCTGGCAACGCTGGGTTGTTGACTGAAATCAGATAGCAGTTGCGAAGTGGACGCAGGGGCTGAGATAAATGTATGACTACAATAAAAATTCTTATAACACTTTGAAAAGCATGCGTTCTGCATTCGCCAGTCTTCAGTTTCAGAGATACAGGAAAACATTTTGAATTCTATGAGTAGAGACGTTACGTCATACCTCCATCGCAACTATAATTACTGTGCTTTTTGTTAAACTGTCATTGAAGTTACAATACATGCACGCTATCTTTGAATTACTGTAATTATGACAATTACGTTCCGAAATTACCCGGGAATTGAACATTACCAAGATTTTTGCTCAGAGTTCTTTGAAAAGTGATTTGTTGTGATTCATGTGACGGAAATTTCATTTCAAAATCAATTGATGAATTTCTGTTTTGGCAGGTTTTCATTTTTTATAGTAGTTATTGCCTGCGAAAGATTATAATGAGATTTTTATCAGTTTTACTTTATTTTCGTGAATTGAAAAAAAAAATCAAGCCGAACCTGTGAATTCAAATTTTTGACATTTATTTATGTAAAAATCTGAAAAACGCAAATTTTGGGAATATCTTTTTCAATTTATTTAAATATTCCCTTGGTGCGCGTCTAGAGGTTCATTTGGACATGCCTGTAAATTTGAAAGTTTTGAATCAGTAGATTTTTAGTTCTGCTGTTCGGATGAATGAGTGAGTGAATGAGTGTCATTTCGCTTCTATATATAATCATGTATATGTGTAATATATATGTGATATATATGTCGATAAAATAATATAATTGACTATAACACAAGGTTACCGTTTTGAGGCTCGAAGAGAATAACAACATTATTATTATAATTAGACCTATCATTTCCGTCATCATTTCAAATTATTAAAAGCCTTTCTTTCCTGTCACTATATACGATATACAACAACATCCGTGATCTGAGGTCAAGGAGTGAAAATAGGAAGAAGAAGAAGAAGCAAGAAGAAGTAGAAGAAGCGATGAGGATAAGAAGAAAGAAGGAGGAAGAAGGAGAAGCAGGAGGAGGAGAAGGAGAAGGACAAGAAAGAAAAAGAAGAAGGAGAAGATAAAGAAGAAGAAGAAGGGGGAGGAGAGCAGGAGGAGAAGAAGAAGCATGAACAAGAAGAAGAAGTGAGAAGAAGGAGAGCAGGAGGAGAAGAAGAAGCAAGAAAAAGAAGAAGAAGCGAGAAGGAGAAGAAGAAGAAGAAGGAGAAGAATAAGAAGAAGAAGAAGGAGAAGAAGAAGGAGGAGGGAAGGAGAGGAGTGCAAGAGGGAGAAGAGAGAAGGAGAAGGCCAGCTTAGCAGGAGAGAGGAGAGGAGAAAAGAAGAGGAGAAAAGAAGGAGCAAGGAGAAGAGAAAAAGGAGGAGGAGAGCAGGAGGAGAAGAAGCAAGCAAGAAGGAGGAGAAGAACTGAGGAGAAGGAGAAGAAAGAGGAGAAGAAGGAGGAGGAAGAGTAACAGCAGGATAAGGAAGGAGGAGATGGAGAAGAGGAAGAAGAAGAAGAAGAAGAAGAAGAAGAAGA
This sequence comes from Laodelphax striatellus, assembly GCA_017141395.1. Taxonomy (NCBI): domain Eukaryota; kingdom Metazoa; phylum Arthropoda; class Insecta; order Hemiptera; family Delphacidae; genus Laodelphax; species Laodelphax striatellus. Next base: position 13,555,515 of record CM029543.1, read on the forward strand.
AGGAGAAATGAGGAGAAGAAGAAACGAGGAGAAGAAGGAAGAGAGGAGATGGAGGAGGAGAACATATTTTTAGAAAATAACATATTCTGAAAACACATTTAAGCACATTTTTTCAGCACCACTTTCGAAAAATGTGCTTTACTGGATGGTGCTAAGCGTGAAGTGCCAGCACCACCCACAAACCATTCTATTTTCAGGGTCAAGGAGTTGAACACATTAAAAAAAAAAAACATATTCTGAAAACACCTTTTAATCACATTTTTTTAGCACCAGTCTTAAGAAATGTGCTTCACTGGATGGTGCTGCCAGCTTCACAGAGCTTGAGTTGTAAGCTAGTTTTATTCCAGATAAAATTAAAAGGAACGCTTTCTAGATTTTTTGAGATGAGTTCTTGTTCCCGAAAAGACGCCTACCTATAATAACTACTAATCAGCATACAACAAGTGAAGCATGGTGAACTCTCACTACTCCTCTTTCCTTCGTCTTCTACTTCTTCTTCTTCTATTCTTCTTCTTCTTCTCATTCCTTCTGGCGCTCTTATCCTCTGCCTACTTTCACTTTTGCAACATGGAAAATACCAAACAATCTATTGCATAGCCCCAATAACATCACGATTAGATTTCATTATATCCTGAAAGGCTTTTACTAGTACTACTGGTTCTAAATTTCTTCCTTTTTCGTATGTTTCATTTTCTTCATCTTCTTCTTCTTCTTTTCCTAAAGCTTTCGTAAAGAGTTCTAAGTCAAGCATATTGGCTTGTGATTCTTCTTCACTTGAAATTGAAAGTTTACTGTCGTAAATATCTTGATTGAAGATCTGAATACTGCAATACATGATGAATTGCTGCTGTATCAAATGATTGCGACTTCTAATGAGCATTAACGCATTAAAGGTTGTCATCTTCCCTATGTAATATTGCTAAAGAATAGACAGGTGCTTTGGAGTTTTCACAAATTCCTCAAATTGCGTTATTTGCTTTATGCGCCCACTGGTAACTGCTATCTGATTTCAGTCAACCGTTGCCAGATGACTTTGGCTGATAGGTTAGATTACCCGAAAAAAATGTCATCTGGCAACGCTGTTGACTGAAATCAGATGCGAAGTGAGCTGAGACAAATGCTGACTACAATAAAATTTCTTATAACATTTTGAAAAACATGCGTTCTTCATTCGCCACTCTTCAGTTTCAGAGATACAGGAAAACATTTTGAATTCTATGAGTAGAGACGTTACGTCATACCTCCATCGCAACTATAATTACTGTGCTTTTTGTTAAACTGTCATTGAAGTTACAATACATGCACGCTATCTTTGAATTACTGTAATTATGACAATTACGTTCCGAAATTACGCGGGAATTGAACATTACCAAGATTTTTGCTCAGAGTTCTTTACAGTGATTTGTTGTGATTGATATGACGGAAATTTCATTTCAAAATCAATTGAAAAATTTCTGTTTTGACAGGTTTTCATTTTTCAATAGTAATTGCCTGCCGAAGATTTCATGAGATTTTTATCAGTTTTACTTTATTTTCGTGAATTGAAAAAAAATATCAAGCAGAACCTGTGAATTCAAATTTTTTGACATTTATTTATGTAAAAGTCAGAAAAACGCAAATTTTGTGAATATCTTCGTCAATTTATTCAAATATTTCCTTGGTGCGCGTTTAGAGGTTCATATGGACATGTCTGTAAAATTTGAAAGGTTTTGAATCAGTAGATTTTTAGTTCTGCTGTTCTGAAGGATGAGTGAGTGAATGAGTGTCATTTCGCTTCTATATATAATTATGTATATGTGTAATATATATGTGATATATATGTCAATAAAATAATATAATTAACTATAACACAAGGTTACCGTTTTGAGGCTAGAAGAGAATATCAACAACATTATTATTATAATTAGACCTATCATTTCCGTCATCATTTCAAATTAAAAGCCTTTCTTTCCTGTCACTATATTACATACAATATACAACAACATCCGTGATCTGAGGAAGGAGAAATAAGAAGAAGGAGAAGAAGAAGAAGAAGAAGATGAGGATAAGAAGAAGGAGGAAGAGGAGGAGAAGCAGAAGCAGAAGGAGAAGGAGAAGGACAAGAAAGAAAGAAGAAGGAGAAGATAAAGAAGAAGAAGGAAGGAGGAGAGCAGGAGGAGAAGAAGAAGAAGAACAAGAAGAAGAAGTGAGAAGAAGGAGAGCAGGAGGAGAAGAAGAAGCAAGAAGAAGAAGAAGAAGAAGAAGAAGAAGAAGAAGAAGAAGAAGAAGAAGAAGAAGAAGAAGAAGAAGAAGAAGAAGAAGAAGAAGAGGAAGAAGAAGGAGAGGGAGAAGAAGGAGGAGGAGAAGAGGAGAAGGAGAAGGAGGAGAAGAAGAAGAAGAAGAAGAAGAAGAGGAGGAGGAGAGAAAAGAAGGAGGAGGAGAGGAGTAGGAGGAAGAGAAGAAGCAACAAGAAGGAGGAGAAGAAGGAGGAGGAGGAGAAGAAAGAAGAAGAAGAAGAAGAAGAAGAGAGGAGAAGAAGAAGAAGAAGAAGAAGAAGAAGAAGAAGAAGAAGAAGAAGGAGAAATGAGGAGAAGAAGAAACGAGGGAGAAGAAGGAAGAGGAGGAGAAGGAGGAGGAGGAGAAGGAGGAGGAGGGGAGAAGAAGAAGAAAAAGAAGAAGAAGAAGAGGAGAAAGCGTGAATAAAGGAGGAGAAGGAAGAGAAGAAGACATAAGTAGTAGAAGCAGAAGAAGAAAGAGAATCGAGGAGGATAAGATAAAGAAGGAGGAGAAGAAGAAGGAAGAAGAAGCAGTGGTAGAAGCAGGAAGAAGGAGAAGCAGGAGAAAAGAAGAAGAAGAAGAAGAAGAAGGAAGAGGAGAAGTAGAAGCAGAAGAAGAACCTTATCATCTCAGATCACTACTATATTTTCACCTGTAACCTTGGTTTTTATGTAGGCATATTTCTTACAGCTTGAGAGAGATCAGTAAAAATACACGCGGCCTTCCCACTTGTATAGCATTATGACTTAATTTGTTACAAGGTCCAACGTTCGGTTCACATGAGTTGGCAGTGTGTAAAAGATAGGTAGAATATGCTGGAATAGGATATTCAATGTATTTGGTATTGAACAAGGCAAGTGGAATTCTTGTCACCTTGTATTCTACTTTCTTATTCAAATTTTTTGTAAATTCTTTCCTATGTATTCATATACACATTTTCATGAGACATATGAGTTTAATATATAAAATTCATGAGTTTAGATCCAAAATATTTCGATCTAAACTCATAGAACTATGAATCGGAGTACAGAGACTGAATACTGTGGCAATTTGATGTCACACTTTTGATTGCTTAGCTCGGACAAATCCACCATACTCTTGCCAATTCCCATTTTATTTACATTGAAATTATGTTATGATTATTGATTCACATCCTACATACAATTTACCTCTGCCAGTCTTATATAACTTCTAGCTGACTTCTACATAATTAAAACTAAGATTGGCGAAAAGTAAGGGCCGGTTCATGAGCTCGGGATTTAGCCAAGTCCTAGACTAAAACGGTGGCCACCGTATCATCGACAAACGTTAGCCTCGACACTATGTACTAAGGGCTCTCTATGCTGCTAACCCACTAACCTGTCGAGACAAACGTTTGTCGACGCTACGGAAGCCAACCGTTCTAGTCTAGGACTTGGCTAAATCCCGAGCTCATGAACCGGCCCTGAGTTTTCGCGTTCTGGTGGAATCGGGCCTATTTAATGTTACTAATACTATTTTTAATGTTATAAAACTTACTTTTGATGTTGTTTCTCTCATAATGAGTTGGGAAAATAAGTGAATGAGTTCATGTTGGCCCGTAGTCCCATATCAAATTTAAAAATTTGGCAAAAGTATGGCGACGGTATGAAAAATGTTCCTACACACTGTTAGGCTAGGCGTACACCGGTTAGTCAAGACAATATAAGACAAGATTAGTCACGTTTAGTCGCAGTACTTCACATATTTGCATATGAAGCAACACACACTGATGCAATGACAAATCGGTGTGTGTTGCTTCATAAGCAACAGTTGCTTATAGTTAGTAACAGTTCTTCACATAGTTACTATGTGAAGGACTGCGACTAAACGTGACTAATTTTGTCTTGTCTTGTCTTGACTAACCGGTGTACGCCTAGTCTTAGTTTTCATCATCTCATCCTTCACAAATAATATTAAAAATAGACTATTCTAATGTTAGAGAAATATAGTTGATTTAAATTGAAATTGTGTTAAAATAGTGTTAACTAAAATTATAATTAAATAGTTTTAATGACTATTTTCAATGTTAGGAAACTTATTTTTGAGGAGAAGGAGGATAAGTAGGAGGATGAGGAGTAGGAGAAGGAGAAGGAGGTGGTGGAGGAGGAGATGGAGGAGGAGGAGGAGTAGGATGAGTAGGAGGGTAGGAGGAGGAGGATGAGGAGGATGAGGAGGAGGAGGTGGTGGAGGAGAGGGAGAAGGAGTAGGAGGAGGAGGAGAAGGAGAAGGGGGCGATGATAGTACATGTATCATGATGTTTTACCGTCCTGAAGTTAACAAATTCATGGTTAACTCTAGTCTCGGTCAAAAAAGCAGTGACGGCTAGCACAATAAATGAATCGTTGTCCTGCTCGGTTAATAGCATAGGAGGTTACAAGGCCATCCAGGTAGCGTGAATACAAACACTACAACACACGTTGCTTTCCGCGAGAGATAAAAGCTAGATCAGACTACAGAGAGTGTATAGTCACAGTGTGGACATTACATGTCATACTTTTGATTGGTTAGCTCCAACAATCCGCCATACTTTTGCCAATTCCCATAAGATTTGCATTGGAATGAAAAGCTGATCATATGTTATATGATATAAGATTCACTTCTAACCTACATTTTGCCTTTGCCAGTATTAGTTTTCATCATTCTAAGTTTTTAAAGCAATACCAAGAGTAGAGAGACTATTTTGTAATGGTAGAAAAGTTAGTCTTGATGTTGTTTCTCTCGAAATAATTTTGAGAAATGAGTGAATGGGTTTATGTTTGCCTGTAATCCTATATCAAAATTCAAAAATTTGGCAAAAGTATGGCGGCGGCGGGAAAATAATTATGATCTCCACTTATTTTTATGGAGTGCTTCACACAAATGGCCACACTGTGACTATACACTCTCTGTAGACCAGACTAGTGTCGAACTGAAATTTGTACAGGGCCACATTTTACATTCAGGATAGCTAGGCGGACCGAATTAAAAAAATGTACTAAATTATCATCAAATTTTATTAATTCAATTACGTAGTATAATACATAAGATAAGTATACACAAGAAAGTTATCGGCGATAAAATATGAGCTTTTACTCGTGTTTCAAGAAGAGTAATTCATCTAAGTTATTATTCCAATATTTATTTCTGAAAAGTTATAACTCATTACGGTAAGTTAAATTTTCTCACCAAGATGTTTTGCAGACTTTGGCTAGTTCTCTGAAAATTCGAGATAATGAGAGGTGAAAAAATATAAATTTAATAAGGTGATATAAATAAAGTTATAAATAAGGAATCTTCAAAAACAGTCGTTAAATCTGATCAGGAGTGACCTGAAACTTTGACACCAGACCTGAAGGCTGCCAGTTACACGGAATTATTATTTATAATAAGGTGATCAAATAATGAAAGAGAAATTTCTTCTCTTTGAACACCTATTGATATTTTGTTTTTTCAACTTGCTGATCTAAAATCTACCTGCAGTCTGAAAAGAAGAAGTATTTTTACATTCTTACGTTACTTTTTTAGCAATAAGCTTCTCAATTTATACAGAGTGTTTCAGAACTCCCTACCAATATTCTAGGGCATTGTTCTAGGGTAGAAACCACATCTAAATATCATATTTGAATTGTCCAGAAGTCCTTAGCTACTCACACAGCTGCCATTTTGTTTTTTCCACTTGTTATTATTTTTTAATCTTTTTATTAAAAAAAAATCGTTTCAATAGCGACTTCAAGATACATATTTGATATTAGAAGTATAAACTGTTTTAAATTTTTATTTACTAGGCACATTAGTCACCAAGACAAGACGATTGTCACGTTTAGTCACAGTACTGCACATGCTAAAACACACCGATGCAATGACTCTTCGTGTGTGCTCATATTCTGCCATACTGTGACTTGACTAATCTTTCTGTCTTGTCCTGACTAACTTACGCTCAGCCCAACGGTAATCAGTAGGAGTAATTTTCATAATTTTAAAGCGCTACGTGGCGTCAATTTTTGGAACTACAGCTGGGGTGTTTAGCCTTAATTCATTTTTTTAATAACTTATACCCTTCACGCTTTATTAGGCCTACCAGGTTCTTTTTGTCAGTCTTTTCATTTCCATTTCATGTAAAAATTATTAATTGTTCTTCTTTGTAGAAAATTATTGCTGCCCTTTAAAAATGTTTGAAGAAATAAAAACTCGCTGATGTTTTTCACTAATGTTTTTGTTGTCATCGATGTTTACTGCTCGATACATCGATGTATCGAAACATTTTTCGATGTATCGAAACAACGATGTTTTGAAAAACTTTGCCATCAGTACAAGCTATACCTCAACAGCACTGTAGAGTTGAATAGCGTGATACGCTCTGTGATTATAGGATGCCACGGAGTGGGTCAAATTGTGCAACGGACCGTGAAGCGTATCAAATTGTTTTGTTGTAAATAAAGTTCTGTTATTTCAAGTTCACTAGATCTGGTGCGCTTTAAATAATTCTGTTTATCATACTGTCTCACTCTCTTTTTTGTTGTGATTCTTTTTCTTCTTGTTTTTGATGTTCTTCTTCTTCTTCTTATTCTTCTTCATCATCATCATCTTCTTCTTCTTCTTTCTCTTCTTCCTTCTTCTTCTTCTTCTTCTTCTTCTTCTTTTCTCTCTTCTTTTGCTCCTCCTACTTCCTCTACTCCTCCTCCCTCCTCCCTCCACTCCTTCATCTCCTTACATCTCTTTTTCTTTTTCTCCTTCTCCTTCATCTCCTCCTCTTCCCCTTCCTCCTATACTTCTTCTTCATTCCCCGCATTTCTTCTTCTTCATCTTCTCCTGCTCCTTCACCTCCTCCTTCTCCTGTTTTCCTTTTTCTCCTGCTTCTTCTCCTCCTTCTTCTTCTCCTCCTCCTCCAACTCCTTCTCCTCCTCTTTCCCCATCTCTTTGTCTTATCCTCCTTCTCCTCCTTCTTCTTTCTCCTCCTCCTCCTCCTTCTTCCGCCTTCTCCTCCCTCTTCATCTACTTTTTCTTCATCGTCTTCTTCTCTTTCATCATTTTCACTGTCCTTTTCCTTCTCTTCTGTTCTCTTCTATCTTGTTATTCTTGATCTTTCTTCATCCTAGACAAGATCTTCTTGTTCCTCTTCGGCAAATCTTCCTCATACTTCTCTCACACTCTTTGTCCAATTCTCTTCTTCTCTTCTTCTTCTTCCTCTTCTTCTTCTTCTTCTTCTTCTTCTTCTTCTTCTTCTTCTCCTCTTCTTCTTATTCTTCTCTTCTCCTTCTCCTCCTCTTTTTCTTCATCCTTTCTTCTTTTCCTAAACTCTCCTTCCTTTCCTTCTTTTACTTCTTATTCTTCTTCTTTATTCTCATCTTCGTCTTCTCCTCCTCCTTCCTCTGTCTCTATTTCTTCTACTTCTTCATCATTTTATTCTTCTTTTTCTAATGTCTCCTTCCTCTCCTTCCTTCTTCTTTCTCTTTTTAATCCTCTTCATTTGTTCTATCTCATGCTTATAATAATCACTGCATCGCAATTTATAATACTTATGAAGTTGACAGTTTAAATACCGTACTTGTAATTTATTCAAAAGTATTTAAATACTGGTTTTAATTTCTGCCAGCTTTTCCTGGTCTTGCACTTAATGTTGTAATTCACGTGATCATAAGAGTAATACGTTTTCCTCTTAGGCTAGGCGTACGCCGGTTAGTCAAGACAAGACAAGACAAGATTTGTCACGTTTAGTCACAGTAATTCACAAAGCACACACCGATGCAATGACTAATCGGTGTGTGTTGCTTTATAAGCAACCATGTGAAGTACTGTGACTGAACGTGACTAATCTCATCTAGTCTTGTCTTGACTAACCTGTGTACGCCTAGCCTTACTCTGCAGTTTACTCCTTCGGTCGCTATTTTTAAAGATTGAAAAATCTCTCTAATCTTGGTATTGTGTTAAAAGATTAAGATAATGAAAACTAATACTGGGAAATGCAACAGAACAGAGGAGGAAAAACATATACACAAATAATTCTTCCTTTTTCCTTATTCTTAATCTTTATTCTTCCTTCTCTGTGCAAAGGCGAATTGTAGGTAAGAAGTGAATCACTCAACATAATATAATGTTTTGCATATTTAAAAGCAAATCGTTATAGGAATTGGCAAAAGTATGGAGGATTTGTCCAAGCTGACTAATCAAAAGTAAGGCTAGGCGTACACCGGTTAGTCAAGACAAGACAAGACGACATTAGTCACAGTTCTTCACATAGTTGCTTATGAAGCAACACACACCGATTAGTCATTGCATCGGTGTGTGCTGCTTCATGAGCAGCTAGGTGAATTATTGTGACTAAACGTGACTAATCTCGTCTTGTCTTGACTAACCGGTGTACGCCTAGCCTAACACTATTTTTAAGACAAAATGAAAATGTAAGCAATGTATGTAATGAATGTGGAATGACATCACGTGAGTGAAAATCAAGTAAATTCTACTTAAAATGTCTTTAAAATAGTGTTATTTACCAGTAGAAAAAAGTATGGATACACAACTCATTGATCAAAAGTGTTGGCCTTCGGTTTACATTGCTGGAGTCAGATCAATAAATAGGAGCTATTAATTTCATTTCAACAATCTATCTATATATAAAAGCGAAATGGCACTGACTGACTCATTCACTGATTCATCAGCAGAGCTAAAAATCCTCTGAACCAAATGCGTTCAAATTTGGCATGCATATAATTCAGTTATACCTTTAGGCTAGGCGTACACCGGTTAGTCAAGACAAGACAAGACGAGATTAGTCACGTTTAGTCACAGTAATTCACATAGCTGCTTATGAAGTACTGTGACTAAACGTGACTAATCTCGTCTTGTCTTGTCTTGACTAACCGGTGTACGCCTAGCCTTACACGCGAACTAAGAACGGATTTTGAAAACATTTCAAAGATACGCCCAGTATTCGCGTTTTTCACTGTGTCAATGTGGGTGGAGCCAACTGTGTCTACGGGGCCGGAGCCCCCAGGAGAGTGCAAAGCGCTCACTATGTCAATGAGGGCGAAGCCCCCTGATAAGCGCGGAGCGCTCACTCTTTTAGTTTATAAAAATTGGAAGGAAATGAGATATTGCAACTATACAGTTGATGTTAAATCATAATAATTAATTGAACGAAAATGGCATTAATTAGGAATTTCGTTCAATTAATTATTATAAAAATTATTCTGCCAGGGGTCCAGGGAGCGGGAAGCCTTCTGGCTATTTATCAACATAATATGATCTAAATTTGCAGTTAAAATTACTGAGGATGATGCCCACATGATCTGCATTTGTGCGTGGGTAATGAGTGATGATGAGATATGACGACTTTTTAGTGAGGGCAAAACGTCTCCTCCGAAGACCGGTCATAAAATCTTCAGTCAACCAGGCTCGAACCCAATGGATTTTATCTGACTGCTGATAAAATCAAACTGAAGAGTTCTTACATTATATTACTTACTATATGTATTATAGTAATAAAGAATTCAATGACCACACTGTGAATATACAGTATCTGTAGCCCCTGGTAATCAAAGCAAATAGGGACTAAAGTAAGTTTGAAAATTGAAATTGGATCTTAGCTGGCAAACAACATGATGTCATGTGTATCAATTCTGTGAGGAGCAAAAAGCGAGAAGATGCAAAAATGGAAAAACCAAGACTTGATTTTAGCAACAGCAATATCACAAAAACTGGTCAAACAAGAACTCACCGTTATTTGGATTTGGCGAACGCTTTTGAATACTACATCCATCAGAGTTTGCCTTGATCCTCTTATAAGGATCTTTTCGTTTTCTTCTTCTTCTTCTACTTCGTCCTCTTTTCCTCCTCCTACTCTTCCTCCACATTCTCCTAATCCTGCTCCTCCTCCTTCTTCTTCTAGTTGTTATTCTTCTTCTTCTTGCTTCTTTCTTCTTCTTCTGTCTGCTCTCTTCTTTTCTCCTTGCTTCTTCTTCTTCTTCTCCTGCCCTCCTTCTCATTCTTCTTCTTCTTCTTCTTCTTCTTCTTCTTCTTCTTCTTCCTTCTTCTTCTTCTTCTTCTTCTCTTCTTTCTCCTCCTCCTTCTTCTTCTCCTTGCTTTTCTTCTCTCCTCCTACTTCTTCTTCTTCTTCTTCTTCTTCTTGCTTCTCCTTCTTTCCTCCTGCCCTTCTTCTCCTTTTTCTTCTCCTAATTCTTCTTCTGCCTCTTTTTCTTCTTCTTTTTCTCCTTTTTCTCCTCCTTCTCTTCATCCTCCTCCTCCTCCTTCTTCTTTTCTTCTTCTGCTTCTTCTTCTCCTCTTTCTCCTCTGCCTCCTCCTTCGGCTGCTCTTCATCCTCCTCCTCCCTTCTTCTTCTTTCTTCTTCTTCTTGCTTCCTCTTCTCCTCCTCCTCCTCCTTCTTCTTCTTCTTCTTCCTTCTTCTTCTTCTTCTTCCTCTCCTACTACTCCTGATTTTGATAACTTGATTTAAGAAACATTGAAAATAATGAAAGATACACTGTCAAAAAGACAGTTTTTTCACACCGGTCACCCATCCAAATACTGACAATTTCAAACGTCGCTTAACTTCAATATTCAAATTTTCTTGTTTTTCCATTGCTTTGAAACAGTTTCAACAGCTCAATTTTTATGACCCCATGAAAAATTTTGACAATGGAATATGATTTTAGTAGAATTAAGTCTACTCTCACGTGATAATTACATAAACTTGAAATCTCTCATAATCAGGGTTTATACAGAGTTTTAAAAAACATTATTTTATGCCTCGTTTTTTCCATCTCACTCTGTAACTATGAATCGTACAAAATGTTTCAAAAAACGAAAAAATCTATTTCGGTAGAGCGCTACAAAATGGCATTTGAAATTTTCCAAATATCTCAAAGAATAAAAAAAAGTTCACCTTTTTCAATAAAAACGCTAGAAAAAAGCGAATATTGGGTGTATCTTTGGGATGTTCTCAAAATCCGTTCTTAGTGCGCGTCTAAAGCTCCAACTGAACTGCATGCCAAATTTGAACGCATTTGGTTCAGTAGATTTTTAGTTCTGCTGATGAATGAGTGAGTGAGTGCCATTTCGCTTTTATATAATTATAAAGATGAGGAGGTAATAAACAATAGTTTGTGGACAAGAAGGATATGGCGAGAAAAGAGATAAAAACCAAATAATGGAAAGCAATGCAGAAAAAGTTTGAATTGCCGAAAATTACTGTCAAAAAAATCACAACACTGTCTCAAGGACATTCTTTATAACTAACAATATGACATTGTGAAAATCAGTCAAAAATGCCGACATAATAATATATCTATTGGCAGTTATTAAGATATCAAGTTGAATAATACAGTAATTTATTGCAATGAACATTTTCATAATCAGGTTTAGACTTATTGGCAGACACACCTCTAGACAATTATAGCAGGATTCTTTTAAATTGTCAGAAAACAGCTGATTGATGTACGCTCGTTTACTAACGTTCAATCAGCTGTTTTCTGACAAGTTAAAAGAATCCTACTATACTGTTGAGACGTCTTGAAGGTCATAAAGTTTGAGGTCATAAAAGCCAAGTGACTATAAAAGTTGAAATGTAGGCTCATAAAATTTCTAAGGAGCAGTTAGCATTACAGCCGTGACACGTTGAAGTTTTTCTTCAAAATCCATCTAACAGAATAACCTTGAATTGGGAAGTTGCGATTTGAGAAATATTTGTCATATTATTGTTCTATTATTAGTTTGTTATCATAAGTTATTTTAATTTAATTCAATTATATTATTATCAATTATTTTCTATATTAGTGTACAACTAGTTGTTATGGAAAATAAATCTTGAAAATTGAATTATGCAAATCAATCAATTATGATACACTAGGCATTGACTCCTGAATGCTGTTTAAAGAGTTTGTCAGATCGAAAATTCTGTAAACATGGCAGGAGTAAAGTCCCTTTCGAAATTGCATGTTTTAGAAAAACTTGTATATCAAGGTGAACTGCTTTGGAAATCTATTTACTACTTATTTATATGGAGCACTTGTTTATACTGTACTGTTCACAATATTCACAAAATAGCTTGCCTACTGTTGGAGAATAATCTATATTATTAATAGGCGAACATGTTTTTTTTTTAAAGAACTCCTCCGTGGTTTCTCAACCGAATTCGTTCATTCACATCTCATTTGAAAGATCTCATTGACTAGATGTTTGATAAGGTCTTACATTTTGAAAAAAGTTATCGTAGAGATGAGAAATGAGTGATCAAAGTTACAATCTCGTCTTGTCTTGTCTTGAGTAACCGGTGTACGTCTAGCCTTAAAGTAGGTAAATAATAAATAACTTAACATCTCATTCTGGTAGCCGAATTCCAATTCATAAAAATAACAACTCATTCTGTTTTTTGAAAAAAAAAACACACACTTGACTCAGATATGTTGTGGAACTTCTCCATATAAGGCTAGGCGTACACCGGTTAGTCAAGACAAGACAAGACGAGATTAGTCACGTTTAGTCACAATAATTCACATAGTTGCATATGAAGCAGCACACACCGATGCAATGTCTAATCGGTGTTTGTTGCTTCATAAAACTAAACGTACACCAGTTAGTCAAGACAAGAGAGACGAGATTGGTCACGTTTAGTCACAGTAATTCACATATTCGCTTATGAGCAGCACACACAGATGCAATGTCTAATCGGTGTGTGTTGCTTCATAAGCAACTATGTGAAGTAGTCCTACTGTGACTAATCTCGTCTTGTCTCTTGTCTTGACTAACCGGTGTACGCCTAGCCTTAGATGAATGATAAGACAATATCAGACATATTTAAATACCTTTTAAAAATACTTTTAATAAATGCTGATATCTGTTTTCTAAGTGGAAACAAACTTTCACCATGTTCCCTATCAAGGGATAATTGGTTATGTTGGTGAAGTGGAACAACCCTACTCGGGTCTCTTTACTATTAAAAGCCATACGCTAAATAAAATACAGAGTGATTCAAAAAGAATACCACAACTTTAAAACTTTTTATTCAATAGAAGAAATATAATAGAACCTTCTGTTATTCATCATTTCAAAGAGTAATTAAAGAAGTTTTTTTCACTCACAAAGAAGTTCAGAGATGTTCAATATGACCCCTCTAGACACTCGAGCAATATCAACCCAAAACCTCAAACTCTTTCCTCTCACTGTAGCATATCAGGCGTAACAGTTTGATAATCTGCTGTTATTTCTTGTTTCAATCATCAATATCCATCCTTGATTTGAAACAAGCTCTCTCAACTGTTACGCTAACATCAGATGGTGTGAACACGTTTGAGGAGGTTTTGGATGCTCGCGGGTCTGGAGGGTCATACATCTCTGAACTTGACGTGATGGCATTTACTCTTTGAAATGATGTATGACAGAAGGTTCAATGATGTTTCTTCCATAACATACAAATTTTTAAAAGTGTGGTATTCTTTTTGAATCACCCGGTATTTGTCACATTAGGCTAGGCGTACACCGGTTAGTCAAGACAAGACAAGACAATATAAGTCACGTTTAGTCACAGTAATTCACATAGTTGCTTATGAAGCAACATACACCGATGCATTCTCTAATCGGAGATTAGTCACGTTTGGTCACAGTAATTCACATATTCACTTATGAAGCAGCACACACCGATGCAATGTCTAATCGGTGTCTGTTGCTTCATAAGCAACTTTGTGACTAATCTCGTCTTGTCTTGTCTCGACTAACGGTGTACGCCTAGCCTTAGATGAATGATTAGACAATATCAGACATATTAGACTTTGTTTAGATACTTTTTTAAATGCTGATGTCTGTTTTCTTAGTGGAAACAAACTTCCACCATGTTCCCTATCAAGGGATAATTGGTTATGTTGGTGAAGTGGAACAACCCCAAGGTTATTAGATAGAAGGTTAAACCATTCCTAATGCTTTTTGGATCCACAAGCTGTTGGAGTGGGGGTACTGATTCAGCTGACGTCATTTTGATAATTTATTTTGATAATATCAGCTGTTGATAATTGACTGATAATTAGCGGACCGCGAGTGTGACGTTACATGAATCAAAAAATCAGACTTCCCCCTCCACTTTGTACCTTACACCAGCGATGGTTCAACCTTTTCTCTAATAACCTTGGAACAACCCTACTCGGGTCTCCCCACTATTAAAAGCCATACGCTAAATAAAATAAATTAGACAAAATTTGTTTTCATTCATTCTGTTTTCTTTGCAGATAAGATCAGATCGTCTCCTAAGAATCTTCGCGAGGCGGAAGACTGACGACGAAGATTTTGGCGATACACGACCTCAACTAGCCAGGGTGCTGGGTCTCATAGATCTGACAGCTCTGGGAGTGGGATCCACACTTGGGGTGGGGGTCTATGTGCTGGCTGGAGCAGTTGCCAGAAACGACAGCGGACCGGCGGTTACCATCGCTTTTCTGGTTGCTGCTATTGCGTCCGCTTTTGCCGGTAAGGTTGGGACTTAGATCATGTATACAGTATAGCAGGATCCAATTAACTTGTCATAAGTCAGCTGATCGACGAGCATATGATCACAATACTTAACCTACAAATGCTGAATCTCACAGATTATTGAAAAGGTCTTTTAAAAAGTTATCCTTTGAAAGGTCTTCTTTAAGAAGGTCTTTTAAAGACTTTAAAGGTCTTTAAGACTCTCATGCCTTTTGATTATTGTGTCGAAATCACTGTTTAATTATTACTGGATCAGCTGATTTATGACAAGTTAATTGGATCCTGCTATAGAATAGACACGGTCTTCCCTATCTTCACATAAGAAGTCTTTGAAGCAAACATCTCTACTGTTCTTGCCCCTAACCCCGGTCGTACACCGGAGCAATAAGCAATAGGCAACTAGCAACATATGGATCATATGATCGTCTACTCTATGCAAACCAATAGTTCAATGCACACCGAAACAGCTGCTTCAAGTGTGCATTGGACTATTTGTTTGTATATAAATGAACAATCATATGATCCATATGTTATGTCTATTGCTTATTGCCCTCTAACCCTGGTTGTGTGAGGACATTCTTCCATAGGCGACACTGCCTATTATCGATATATCGAATGGTGATTCCATTCGATATATCGAGTAATAATAATAATAATTCTCTTTCATTATCTTCACTGTCCTTTTCCTTCTCTTCTGTTCTCTTCTATCTTGTTATTCTTAATCTTTCTTGATCCTAAACAAGATCTTTTTGTTCCATTTCGGCAAATCTTCCTCATACCTTTCTCTCACACTCTCTCTGTCCTATTCCCCTTCTTCTTCTTCTTCTTCAAACTGAAATTCTATCAGTTCAAAATTTTGTTTTCTTCCCATTAATTTTTCTCGACTTTCTATCGCTTTTGGTCTTTTTTTCTCTTTTTTTCCATTTGTAAGACTCCCTCCAGCGGTCCGTAAGTTAATCTTACGTGCTGGATTGTATATTCTCACTCAGATTGATTTTATTTTGTTCATTATTTTGTACAATAGTGTATGGTTGTTTTTTTCTGACATGTTTGTATATATGTATATATTTGTATTTGTATATCTGGTATTGAGAATAAAATTCAATTCAATTCAATTTTTCTTCTTCTTCTTCCTCTTCTTCTTCTTCTTCTTCTTCTTCTTCTTCTTCTTCTTCTTCTTCTTCTTCTTCTTCTTCTTCTTCTTCTTCTTCTTCTTCTTCTTCTTCTTCTTCTTCTTCTTCTTCTTATTCTTCTTCTTCTTCTTCTTCTTCTTCTTCTTCTTCTTCTTCTTCTTCTTCTTCTTCTTCTTCTTCTTCTTCTTCGTCTTCTTCTTCTTCTTCTTCTTCTTCTTCTTCTTCTTCGTCTTCTTCTTCTTCTTCTTCTTCTTCTTCTTCTTCTTCTTATTCTTCTTCTTCTTCTTCTTTTTATTCTTCTTCTATTCTTCTTCTTCTTCTTCTTCTCTTCCCCTCCTTCTTCTTCTTCTTCTTCTTCTTCTTCTTCTTCTTCTTCTTCTTCTTCTTCTTTCTCATCTTCGTCTTCGGTCCGGCGGTTACCATCGCTTTTCTGGTTGCTGCTATTGCGTCCGCTTTTGCTGGTAAGGTTAGGACTTAGATAATGTATACAGTAGAATAGACACGGTCTTCCCTATCTTCACATAAGAAGTCTTTGAAGCAAACATCTCTACTGTTCTTGCCCCTAACCCCGGTCGTACACCGGAGCAATAAGCAATAAACTAGCAACATATGGATCATATGATCGTCTACTCTATAGAAACAAATGGTCCAATGCACCTAAAGCTGTTTCCGGTGGTGCATTGAACTTGGTTTGTGTAGAGTGAACAATCATATGTCCATATGTTGCTAATTATATTACTCCGGTCTAAACTGGTTGAACTGTGAGGACATTCTTCCATAGGCGACACTGCCTATTATCTATATATCGAATGGTGATTCCATTCGATATATCGAGTGATAATAATAATAATAATTCTCTTTCATTATCTTCACTGTCCTTTTCCTTCTCTTCTATCTTGTTATCCTTAATCTTTCTTCATCCTAAACAAGATCTTTTGTTCCTCTTCGGGAAATCTTCCTCATACCTTTCTCACACTCTCTCTCTGTCCCATTCCTTCTTCTTCTTCTTCTTCTTTCTTCTTCTTCTTCTTCTTCTTCTTCTTCTTCTTCTTCTTCTTCTTCTTCTTCTCCTTCTTCTTTCTCATCTTCGTCTTCGGTCCGGCGGTTACCATCGCTTTTCTCGTGGCTGCTATTGCGTCCGCTTTTGCTGGTAAGGTTGGGAAAATGTGCTGTGCTTATGAGATCTAAGACTAGGCGTACACCGGTTAGTCAAGACAAGACAAGAAGAGATTTGTCACGTTTCGTCACAATACTTCACATAGTTGATCATCAAGCACCACACACCGATTAGTCATTGCAAGACAAGTCGAGATTAGTCACGTTTTGGTCACAGAACTTCACATAGTTGCTTATGAAGCAACACACACCGATTAGTCATTGCATCGGTGTGTGCTGCTTCATTAGCAGCCTTGTGAATTTATGTAACTAAACGTGACTAATCTCGTCTTGTCTTGTCTTGTCTAGACTTACCGGTGTACTACGCCTTATGATCACGTGAATTACAAAATATATATATGAGTGCAAGACCAGGAAATGCTGGCAGAAATTAAAACCAGTATTTAAATACTTTTGAATCAATTACAAGAACGGTATTTTACTGTAACTAATTCATTCAGTTATAGCAGGATTCTTTTAAATTGTCAGAAACAGCTGATTGATGTACGCTCGTTTACTAAAGTTAAATTAGCTGTTTTCTGATAAGTTAAAAGAATCCTGCTATACCTTACACAAGCGCCTCCACCTGTGTTTTTTGTAATAGCAAACCTCAAAATGAATAAAATTTTGTATTTGAATTAATAATACCATTTGGATTTGGTATTTGGATTTTCTTCTTTTCCTTCTCCACCTTTTTCGCTTTCTCCTTCTCCTTTTCTTTCTTTTCCATCTTCTTCTCCTTCTTCACCTCTTTCCTCTTCTCCTTATATTACCTCTTCGTCTCGTTGTCCACCTTCTTCTTTTCCTTCTCCTCCATCTCAATCTTCATCTCCTCCTTCTTTCCCTTTTCCTCCTTCTTCTTCTCCACCTTATTCAACCTCCTTCTCTCCTCCTCCTTCTTCTTCCTTCTCCTTCTCCTCCTTCTTCTTCTTCTTCTCCTTTTCCTCCTTTTTTTCAATCTTTTTCTCATCCTTTTACTTCTTCTCCTTAATCAACTTCTCCCTCTTATCCATCTGTTTCTCTTTCTTCCCCTCTTTCCCCTTCTTCAACTCGTTCTTCGCCTTCTTCTCCTTCTTCTCCTTCTTTTCTCGTTCCCCTTCTTACTCAATCTTCATCTCCTTCTCATTCTTGTTATTCTCCTCCTCCTTCTTCATAACCTTTTCCTCCTCCTTCTCCTCCTTCACCTTATTATTCTTCTTCTCCTCTTTCTTCTCCTTCCTTTTATCTTTATTTTCATTCTTCTCCTAATTCATCTCTTCTTCTTAATCCATACTTCTCCTTCTCCATGTCCCTCCTTCTCCCCCTTCATTCACATCTTCTTCTCCTTCCTCTTCCCGTTCTTCTTCTACTTCGTCTTCTAATTATTTTCTTCTTCTTCTTCTTCTTCTTCTTCTTCTTCTTCTTCTTCCTCCTCCTTGTTCTTGCTCTCCCTCTTCTCTCCCTCCACCTCCTCCTACTCCTTCTCTCTCTTTTTTCTTCTTCTCCATCTCCTCCTTTTCCATCACCTTCTCCTTCCCGTTCATCTTCTAATTTTTCTTTGCCTATGTTCCAGGAGTCTGTTATGCCGAATTCGCAGCCAGGGTACCCAAGGCGGGCTCAGCCTATATCTATAGCTACGTCAGTGTTGGAGAGCTGGCAGCTTTTATTATAGGATGGAACCTTATTTTAGAATATGTTATAGGTAAGCTTAATCACAGAGAACAGACTTATGCCTGGTTATTAAATTTAACCGGGCGATAAATCGAGGACAGCAACATAGTGGGATCGACGACAAACTGAACTAATTTGAAATTAAAAATTCAAGTGGAATAGTGTTACCAGAACGATCTATTCTAGCTAAATAACTTGTAAAATCAACTATATTAACATTCTCTAATAAATTACATGTTGATTACACTATGCCCTCTCCTCATAACTGATGGTGAAGCAAGCAAAACAATTCATCTCTGTTTTCGAGTTCATTCTTTAAAATATTTTGATTATATGCCTCTGTATGCCTGTTGCCAGCACGCATTCAATTAGTTATAGTGCGATTCACGTCAAGAAGTCAGCATTGTTTATATGAGGAGCATTGATGCCAAGTTTCATTGAGAGAGAAACTGAAAGGAACGAAACGTGTTTGTTGGGACTGTGTGCGACAACAATGCACAGTGCGGCAACTATACACTTAAGCGGCAGCTACGCACATTGCGGGGACATCAACAACTGCGCTTGTGCTGAACAAGGATAGCATCCCCATCTAAACAAGGCAACTGTCCTGCCTGACGTGAATCGCACTATAGCGGGTAAACGAAGCATTTTAGGATCCATGTTCAATGGAACTTTTCCTTCAGTTTTAATATCAGGAAACCGCTCACGAATTTTGTCGGTCTATTCAACAATTACCCTGTATATAGATAGATAGGTAATCATCATGTTTAGGCTAGGCGTACACCGGTTAGTCAAGACAGGATTAGTCACGTTTAGTCACAGTACTTCACATAGCTAATTATGAAGCAACTTCATAAGTGTGCTGCTTCATAAGCAACTAAACTGTGACTAAATCTCGTCTTGTCTTGTCTTGACTCTAACTGGTGTACGCCTAGCCTAAGAGTATCATATAATCATTCACAGCCTAATCAAGCCATTTCTCTTTTATTTTTCAGGTACAGCAAGTGTTGCAAGAGGTCTGTCGAATTATGTTGATAATCTTCTAGACTACGCAATGAAGAATGCTCTGACAGAAGCATTTCCTATCAACATAAGTTTCTTATCTCCATATCCTGATTTCCTATCGTGCGGTTTTGTGCTTGTACAGTCATGTAAGTGAACAATTTCCTGTGGCGGTGTCCTAAGGCTGGGCGTACACCAGTTAAGCTGGGCTTACACCAGATGTCGTTGTCACAATTTTAAAAAACGCTAAAATTTCTTGCGACATTGTGTCAATGAGAATTGTCAATGACAGAAAATCTGTCACAAGTTTCCCATCGAGAGTCGGTAAGATCAAAGGACTGTCGTTGACAAATGTCACAGTCACAATGTCGCAGTATAATTATGTAAACGCTGCGGTGACATTTGTCTGCGACAAAAGCCTCCTTTCTTGCTTGCTACTGGTGGCGTAGCATTGCGGACAGGATGTGAGATACAATATGTCATTGACAAAAACGTTTACATCGAACTGTGACTTTTGTCACCAGTTTTCCAACAAAATCAATTTACATCAAACTGGGCGCGACTTTTGTCAATAGCATTTTGTTTGTGACAAGTATGTCGTTGACAAAAGTCATTGACCAGTTCAACTGTCACTGACTTTGAGTGTAACCCCAGCTTTCCCAGTCATGCATACTAGACAGACAAGACTGAGATTAACGTCCACATTAATTCACATAAGTTGCTTACTTTGAAGCAGCACACACTGATGCAATGACTAATCGGTGTGTGTTGCTTCATAAGCAAGTATGTGAATTACAGTGACTAAACGTGACTAATATCGTCTTGTCTTGTCTTGACTAACCGGTGAAAGCCTAGCCTTAGTTTCTTTACAATTTTATGTTTGTTAATGTTTGTTTGTTCACGTTGTGTTCACAGTTGGGGAAGTCTTCAGAGTTTTTTATAGCATTCTCCTAATTTTTTCTGTTAAATATAATCATGAATATTTTGAGTTTACTTGATTGAAATCAGAATTGCGTTGAAAGTCTCCTCCATTTTCTTACAGTGATCCTCGCCTGGGGCGTGAAAGAATCCACCTTACTCAACAATTTGTTCACAAGTGACAACCTGCTCACTGTTATTACGATCATTGTATGCGGCTTGCTGGAAGGGGTAAGTTACTGTTTAGATACTTCTTCTACTTCTTCAACTTCTTCTTCTTCTTCTTCTTCTTGCTTCGCTTCTTCTTCTTCTTCTTCTTCATTATTTCTTCTTCTTCTTCTTCTTGCTTCTTCTACACCTTCTGCTCTCTCCTCCCTCCTTCTTGCTCTTGGCTCCTTCTCCTTTTGCACTCCTCCCTTCATCTTCTCCTTCTTCCTCTTCTCCTTCTTCTCCTTCTTGTTCTTATCTGCTTTCTCCTCCTCTCCTCCCTTCTTCTTCATCTTCTTTAACTTGTTTCCTCACCTCTACCTACCACTGTCACTGTGATATGGCTTAAGCTTTGAGTGATAGGTGACCGCTGGAGGTTACTTGCACTCCTTTTTACTGTCTTTAAAAAATTCACACAAAATCACACATGGCAGCTGTGTGAGTAACTAAGGACTTCTGGAATATTCAAATATGATATTTATATATGGTTTTCACCCTAGAGTATTGGTAGGGAGTTCTGAAACACTTTGTATAATTGTTTGCCACATAATCTTAAGGTTCATGAAATTGAATGTTTTAAAAAATATTGAATATTATCTTGTTAAAAAATGTCCATATAACAGGAATGAATTATTGTTGGATATGTGATGTACAATACTTGTACTTTTACAATATTTATATCTATTTAATATTTTATTGCGTGAAATGTTGTCTTATTTTGACTTTGTTATGCATTAAATTTGTCGATGTTGCAACAATAGATGAATTTGCAATTGAGTTAGTCGATAAAGTTTTTTCTCTTTCCAGCCGACATAAGCAACTGGATGATAAAGAAGGAGAACATACCACCCAATGTGAAGGGTGGCGAAGGAGGCTTTATGCCTTTCGGTGTACCGGGGATCATGGCCGGGGCGGCCAAATGCTTTTACGGCTTTGTGGGGTTTGACTGTGTCGCCACTACAGGTAGGAAAGGGTAGAAATTAATTTTAATTTCATTTTATTCAATTTTATTTTAATTTTTAATTCTCATAATAAAAAAACTCTATCAGCCCAATTCATAAGCTTCTCGAAAATTTCAAAAGTAGGCTTTATATGTTTGATGCTCTATAATATATATAATATATATATATATATATATATATATATATATATATATATATACTTATATATATATACATATAAGTTAACTTTATTAAATACACAAAAGTCTTTTTAAAAAGCCTTTATTTGGTTAACAATTACAATAGTACTTATACACAGTACATGAATGAGAACTATCATATGCGCGCTGGAGTAGAACTGAATAAAAAATACAATGATGCTATTATCTCTATTATGCTTAGTCAACAATAATAGGGTAGAAGTTGCTACATAACTCCTCCATCCCTAAAAAGAACTTCGGGGGTAGTAGTGTTGTTTACAATGTTAATGTCTGATGTTTCTTTTTTCTTAAAATAGGAATACAAGAGAACAATTGATATTAAACTTACAATAACATAAATGATAATGGTCCAGAAACTAATAGTGGTAGTAACAATATTTTCTTCCCTTATGGGGGTGTACTTGTTTACATCAATTGGAGTAAAATCTAATTGTTCTAAGTTTATTTTAAATTCTGGCTCCTGATATTTTTCCAATTTCGTAAGGACAGTGTCCAAGTTCAGTAATTTAGGTTTATATTTTGATTTTGACACATGATTAAGTAATTTGTTATTATAATAAATTGAATTGTTGTTGTTTGTTATCAAATACACTCCTTTTATTGATTTCGTGATTGTTTCATCAGGTTTTTCAATTTTTATTGTTTCTTCTTCTGGAAAAATACATAAGTAACTGTCTAGTTCAGGAGTCCATTCAACTATACTATTAGATATTATTACTTCAGTATATTTACAATTTGAAGTGGTACCTATTTTGACAATTTCTTTTTCACATTTCAATTTGTCATGATATAATTGTTCTACGGAACAAATAAAACTTGTACTTGTCCTTTTACTGCAATCATTAACAAGTCCTTCCATTAAAACTTCATCTTTATAAAACGTATTAGCTTTCAGAATATATCTTACTTTCGGTATAATAGTCAAATATTTATTATTAAACATATTCGGAACTGAAAACAATTTAAATAATTTATAGTTTGATGCGTCTACAATTGGTAAATCTAGGAAATATACTATTTCTTTTGAAGTTAACTTACAATTCACATCGATTAAGTTTTCAAATTCCCACATATTTTTCAATTCGGGTTCTAAAGGTAGTTGTTTCCCATAGTAAGCAGAAATCTTCTTTATCTGATAGTACAATTCCTTTGTCGATATGATACTAGGATGTAAAACTTTCAATTTACAGAATATTAAAGAATTTTCAATATCTTGAATCAGACTTAACACAATGTTATAAAGGTTATTCAGTTGATTTAATAAATCTCTAAATTTTTCTAATTCCACATAATCGCTAAGTTTATCATTAACAAATTCTATCTTGTTTTTCAACTCATTAAAGTTTTGATTTACAATTTTTAAGGTCTGGTTGAATTCGGTAATCATTTCAGAGTTGAATGAATATTGGGATGCTATTTGATTCATCACATTATCTTGATTTTTCTTCAAATGTTCAAATAACTTATCATACTTTTCGCCATCATTAGAGTCTAAATTACCAGTAACAAATTTTATTGCGCTTCCCAGTCCATTAATTAATCCTCTCTTGGATCTTTTACTATTCTCTAAATTAATTATATCTAACTTATCTTCTATAATATTCTTAGTATGATTTATCACTATCAAATAATTCACTATATCCCTTGCTTTACTACCATTATCTGTTATATATTCTACGTTTTCCATTACAGGAATCTCTTTTCTAATATTTTCTGATACCTTGTCATAATAGGTATTTAATCTATTAACATGATCAAAAATACTCTCTAATTCATAATAATGGATAAAAGTGTGTCTTGTGACTTCTAACTTTGCTGAACCTAGATCTACTGAAACTATTCCTAAATTGTTCGTTATATTCCTCAATTGTTCGGCTCCTGATGATACTCTCAGCAGGAAGCAGAGGAACCTGGAACAGGGTTGGAATCATTAGTTGGTTGTCTGGTTTCATCCTCGTCTTGATTTTTCTTTTCTTTTCTTTGATTTTTCTGGGTCGCTTAATCTTCGATAGGTGAATCTTCTCTTTAGTATTATGGTGTCTGGGGTTGATTTTTGCTGTTTTTAATTCTTTATTCACGGATTGAAGAGTTTCCTTATTGAATTTGTTTTTCGTTTTACTTTGTTTTTGTAGATTTTCACGTATACTTCTTTTGGAATGTCCGGTAATTCTTCTCGATTTTGTTTCTTTCGTTGATGACGTGTTCTTTCTTACTTTGATTGATGTCTCGTATGTGGTCGAATAATTGTTTGGTTTTTTCTTTGTGATTACTAACATAGTCGTTAATAAATTTCTTTTGTATATCTATTTCAAGAATGGGATTCGAATCTATGTGTCCATATAAAATTTCTAGAGGTGTCAGCTTAGTCACTGAGTGAATGCTATTGTTATAGGCGATTATGGCGTATTTGACCTTGCTTTCGATTGTTTCTGTTTTAAACTCCTCTCGATTGTTGAATATTCGTATGTGTTCTATTAGAGTTGAATGAAAACGTTCGGCTAGGCCGTTTGATGGTGGATGTTGAGTGCTTATCCAATGTACTTTGATTTTATGCAATTCAGTAAATTCTTTTACAAGTCCATTATTGAATTCACATCCATTGTCGGCAACTATTGTCTGTGGAATACCATGGTGAGAAAAGAAACTCAGCAGTTTGTCGGCTATTTCGATACTATTGCAACTGGATACCGGATAGCATTGTGCGTAACGTGAAAAGCTGTCAATGATAGTGAGAAATTTCTTTTTCTCCAATGTTATACTATCCATGTGAATTATTTGGAGAGGCCTTACAGCTGTTGGAGTCAAGTTCATTTCTAAATTGAGTGGATTCCTCTCATATTTTGTTTTAAGACAAACTTCGCACTTATTAATAAAATTTTGGATGTAGTTTTTCATGTTGGGCCAATAGTATTTTCTTTTAATTTGATCGTACGTTTCTTGTATACCTCGGTGATTAGTTTTTCCTACATGATAGTTATCTATAGTTTCTATTTTATCCTCTTCATGGGTTACGTCGAGAACTTTTATCTTGCACCTTACGAGTATGAGTTTCGAGAATTTGAAATTTTTGGCAATTACTGCAGCAAATTGTTCATAGAATTCATTTTCAAAGTATAAATTGTATCGAACATTTGGTACTAGGTATTCTTTAACAAATTCAATCACGTTCTTGTCGAAATTATTTTCTGATATTTCTACCATCATCCTCATTTTATTATCAAATAGTTTGAGAATAGTAACTTTCTTGGATTACTCTTCACAAGTTTCAATATGATTTGATTTTGGCATAATTAACAGGATCTTCTGAGACGGGTATTTCTACTGAAGTATTGTCTTCATAATTGGAGTGTTGTGTGTGTGAATTATTTTCTATGAACTCTCTTTCCTCTTCGGGTTCGTTCTCCTCCAATGCCGGTTGCTGAGGTTGCGGGTTGATGTTCTCTCCGTTGTCAAATCCAAGGAAGTCAATTTCGATGTCGTCTAAATCTGGTTGTTGAAGTTGTGAGTTGATGTTGAAGGCGTTCTCCTCATTATCGAATCCAAGAAACTGAATTTCGATGTCGTCTAATTCTGTTGGTTGAAATTGTGGGTTGTCATTCTGTTCAATGTCGAATCCTAAAAATTGAGTCTCGTTGTCATCTACGTTGGCGATCATGGATTGTGCTTCTTCGTTGATAGGTCCAATATTTGTCACTCCCTCAATAGCCTCATTGATTATCGCATCGACGTCGCTTAAAACTCCAGGTGCTTTAGTAGTATTGTTATTATTCAAATGAATTCTTGATAGAGCATCCGCGTTCTGGTTAGTTTTTCCTTTCTTATAAGATATCTCATAATCGTATTCTTCTAATTTCAATCTCCACCTTAATAATTTCGAATTGGGTTCCTTCATGGAGAATAACCATTGTAGTGGTTTATGATCTGTGAATATTTTGAATTTCCTTCCATAGAGATAGGGGCGAAAGTACTTAGTTGCCCAGACGATTGCTAGGAGTTCTTTTTCAATGGTTGAATAGTTCATTTCGGTCTCGTTAAGAGTTCGGCTTGCGTAAGCACAAGGTAGGTCAGCACCGTTTTATATTGACTTAAAATTGCGCCTACCGCTACGTTGCTTGCGTCTGTGGTCAAATTGAACGGTCTTTCAAAATCAGGATATTGAAGAATCGGTTCATTGGTCAGGATGTTTTACAGGTTTCGAAACATTTAACATATTCCGGGTCATTTATATCAATTTTAGCGTTTCGTTTCAGGCATTTAGTTAATGGTTTTGTTAGATGGGCGAAGTTGTTAATGAATTTACGATAATATCCTAAGAGTCCTAAAATCCTTTTATTTCTTTTGTTGATTTTGGAATAGGATATCTTTTGATGGCTTCAACTTTGTCTGGATTTGGTTTGACTCCGTTTGGTGTTACTAAATGTCCGAGAAAACTAACTTCTTTACGTAAGAATTCCGTCTTATCAAGTTGCACTTTGAAGTTGGATCGTCTCAACCTATCAAAAACTTGTCTTAGCCTGTCAATGTGCTCTTCTAAACTAGTTGAATAAATTATGATGTCATCTAAATATACTAAACACAGTTCATTTTGAAGTCCTCTTAGTATACTGTTCATGGCTTTTTGGAATGTGGGTGGACCGTTTTTCAGGCCGAAGGGCATACGTAAGAATTCGTAATGTCCAGTGTCGGTAGAGAATGCAGTTTTCTCGACGCTGTCGGGATGCATTTCTATTTGGTGGAAACCGGAAAACAGATCGAGGGTGGTGAAGTATTGTGCTCTTCCTAATTTGTCTAGGATGTCGGTGATGTTAGGAAGGGGAAATCTGTCATCTATTGTTTTAGAATTCAACCCTCTATAGTCGATTACAAGGCGAAATTTCTTCTTACCGGATGCATCTTGCTTCTTAGGAATAACCCAAACTGGTGAATTCAAGAGCGAATTTGACAGTTGAATTATTTTTTGTTCTAACATTTCATTTATCTGTCTATTAACTTCGGTTCTGTAGATTTCAGGGTAGCGATAGCTCCTAGTGTAAACTGGAATATCATCTGTAGTTCTAATTATATGTTTAATTTCATTTGTAAATGTCAAAGCGTTCCCTTCGATATGAAATATGTAAGCGTACTCTTTAATCAATTGCGCTATGGCTTGTTTTCTTCTGTGTTCATGTGATTAGTCCTTATCTTTTAAAAGTCAATTTTTTTGTTTTGATGAGTAAGCATATTGAAATTGGTGCATGCATTATGACAATTTAATTCATTAGGTGGGATGCAATTGTAGTTTTCCATAGTTTCAACAGTTATTCGTTTATCAATTGAAATCTTCTTGTCGGATGTAGTAGGGTTCAGTATAGAACAAAGGGCTTTGTTCTCCTTTACTTTTACTAAACATTGAGGTATCTCAGGTCCGGAAATATTTTTGTAAGACATTATAGCTTCACCTTCACTCATATTTTTAATTGGAATTTCGATTATGGTTTGAGTTCGTGCTGGAATGAGAAACGATTTTATTTGAGGCAATGGATTTTTTTGAGTATTTGGTGTTGTAGTCTTAACTGGTTTTTCTTCTGCATTGAAATAGTATATCGGTAGTTTTATTCCGTTGAAATCGATACAATTATTGATGAAATCCAAATTGATTTTAGTTTTTCAAATTATCAATCAGTAGATCAAAATTTTTGTGGAAGTCGAAAAGGTAGAATGTGATTTTTGATTTACCAAGTAGAGGAATTTTGGTACTGAATTTTTCTGTTGAAATGCCGTGTGCTGTTATGACTTCAAACGGGTCTACAATTAAATCTTTTTTGTAACATTCCGTTCCTATAATTTTCTTCACAAACGATTTAGTACTTGCTTGAATCAATGAGGATTCTAAAGCGTGTTTTAGGATCTATGAAATAGGGTAGTTCGTTTTTGTCATCTTGTAGGTTCATAATTGAAAATTTCTTTGGAGGCTCACATCCTCTAAAAAAGGATCTGTTTCAGTTTGTTCGTTTGTTTCAAAGAAGTTTTCATTTTGATCATCAAATGTTAAGTGTTCGAATTGGTTTTCCAACTCATCCTGTGAGTTTTCACCGAAATTGTTATCGAAATCGTTGTTTTGAGTGTCATCAATAGGTCTTCCTGTTATTTGATTCAACCTAGGTCGTTTCTGAGGGCGATTGTTAATTGATGAGATGCTCATTGGTGTTGGTTGATAACTGTTTTGGGGTCTTGGCTGATTGTTATTGTTGAAGTTTTGTGGTTTGGGTTGATTATTGTTGAAGTTCTGTTGACCTCTATTTTGTGGGTGTTGAAACTGGGTTTTGTTTTGAAAGTTTTGGTATTTTGGAGCTTGATTTTGGTAGAATGAATGGTTTCTTTGAGGATAGTACTGCATTTGCGGGTGAGACTGTAGTTTGTGTTGATTTTGGGGATGTTGCAATGTCCTTTTCGGGTTAGAGTTTTCATGGTAGTGGCCAATTTTGAATTGAAAATCGTTGGAGAGCATATGTAGAGCACTGTCAAGCGATTCTGGGTTTTTTGTTCTCATGAGAGAACCAAGAGGCTCTCTCAATCCTCTCAACAACACTCTAAGTGCTAATCTGTTCACGTACTCACACATGACTTTTGAGACGGCTGCTGTTTCTTTATTTTGGAAATAAGATATTTGTAAATTGAGTAATTTTTGGATTCTTTCGAAAAAGGAGAATGGGGATTCTACTGATTCTTGTTTGAGTTCTGCCATTTCGAGGTTGAGAGTGAAGCAATCTCTTTTGTCCATATAACTATTGAGTAAGACTTTCCTCACATCTGGCCAAGCGTATGAATTTGAACTAGTAATCAAGTCTAGAGCTGGACTTTTAATTCTTGCTAGGATTGTTGAAAAAGATACTCGTTTGGAAATCATCGGGATTAGCAGTTACGAAAAATTTTGCTACAATTTTGTCACAGATAGAAATGAAGCGATTCAAAAGAGTAGGTTCTCCGGAATACTCTGGAATCATGTCAAGATACTCCTTTTTCAGAATAGGGGTTGTCGCTGCAGGGTTACTGCTATTTCCGTTAGTCGTCATGATTTGGTTAAGTTTTGAAGTAATAAATAATATTAAAATTGTCCAAATTCAAAATACAAATAATACAATAATTTCAAATTTACTCACAATATAAGAGTGTTCATTTTTATCCAATTAGAAGTTCGATTTTTCCGCCATACGTGTAGAAAACTCGAGGTAAAAAGTCCCAATGTCAGGTACTTTTCTTAAAAAGTTCTTCGGAGTTTCCGCCGTACGTGTAGAAAGTCCTGAAGTAGAAAGTTCCAATGCCAGGTGCTTTCACTTATTCACTATGAAGATCTTCGGAGTTCCGATGTTAGGTTACCGAAAATTTCACTATAGTTCAAGTCCACTTCGTTAACGATTTGAAAATCGAAGAACACTATTTTCACTAATATTCTCGAAGTGTCCTACCGACTGCGCCAGTTAACTTTATTAAATACACAAAAGTCTTTTTAAAAAGCTTTTATTTGGTTAACAATTACAATAGTACTTATACACAGTACATGAATGAGAACTATCCGCTATGCGCGCTGGAGTAGAACTGAATAAAAAATACAATGATGCTATTATCTCTATTATGCTTAGTCAACAATAATAGGGTAGAAGTTGCTACATAACTTATATATATAGAAAATCTTATATATATATAATACCCTCAGTATAATTAAGGTATAGTTACCCTCGCGTACAATTATTACAATAAAATTTGTTTCTATTGAATTTGTCTATTGACAATCATACACATTGTCAGGGTATAAATTTTCAACGTCAACATAGAAGTATTATCACCTCTAGATTTGTGTCTTCTCATAATAAACATGTTTGTTTATTATTATATTTATTAGTTTATTTATTATACATGTTCTCTTGGACCGGCGCGGCGTAGCGTCATAACTCAATAAATAAATAAATAAAAACTTTATTGTAGTAGCACATGAGAACATCATATTATGCATAACAACGTCAAGACAGGATATAACAGAAACAAATAAAGAATAAGATACAACAAACAATTCATAGCAAACAGTAATTATAAATAGGTTTAAATATTTTTCCTCTTCCCTACAATTTATTAAAGCTCAAATTACCACCTCATATCCAACATTAGTTATTGAAATGTGATCTGGAAGAATTTTTCTATTTCATAAATACAGTTATTGGTTAATATTTCTTTCAATTTACTTTTAAATCTGGCACATTCTAACTGTTTGATAGAGGGAGGAAGAAAGTTATAAAATTTTATAGCTGTCTTGACAATCTTGATATTGTACATCTTATTATTTTATCTTTTGAAAATAAAATTTTCAATTGTTTTTTTTATTCTACAGGGGAAGAAGCGAAGAACCCTCAAAAGAATATACCATTATCAATCATTTTATCACTGATAATTATTTTCCTATCTTACTTTGGGATTGCTACAGTTATCACTATGATGTATCCTTATTATCTACAGGTAAGTACCAATTCTCATTCATTCCATTTATTCACACACAATTTCCAAAAACAATACAATCATACAACATATAAATACATTACAAAATTGGAAAAAGTGGTTAGGTGACCTCATTGAAATCGTGTTGAGGCATTATTCTTCACGAAAAGCATCTAGAAAATGATAAATAGGTACTTGAAAGATAAAATTTATAAAGTAAATGTTAATGAGAATTAAAAATCAAAGGAAAACGATGAAAGCCATGGAAAATCGATTTATTTTCATAGAAACCTTAGGATGTAGAATATTCTTCAACAAGAATGTGCCTGTTCATGAAATCTGTTAAAGAGAATTGAACATCTTTCAAGAAATTGTTAAAGAGAATAAAAATAAAAAGAATTGAAACCTTATTTGGACCAATATTGACTGAGATATGGCAGCTTTAGTGATAGGTGACCGCTGGAGGCTGTTGCAGTGCATCCTGAGCTTGCGGCTAAAGTCTGTTACAACAGCAACAGTCTCCGTCTGCTTTGCATGTTATTTTTGAGCGATTTTAGATCATTTTGTGTGAATTTTAAAGACAGTAAAAAAGGGTGCAAGTAACCTTCAGCAG
Source organism: Laodelphax striatellus (assembly GCA_017141395.1). NCBI lineage: Eukaryota > Metazoa > Arthropoda > Insecta > Hemiptera > Delphacidae > Laodelphax > Laodelphax striatellus. The sequence continues at coordinate 13,586,527 of CM029543.1, forward strand.
TCACCTATCACTAAAGCTGCCAAATCTCTGTCAATATTAGTCCAATCTTGGAAAATGAGGTTTCAATCGATTTGTAATTGAATTTACTAAAAAAAGTTATTCTTTAGTAAAATTTTCGTAATATCAACGGTTTCCGATTTATTCAAGAAACAAAATTTTAAATGACCGCCATTTTGTTTTATAGATTTGAAAAATTGTCATAATCTATTATTTGTAGCTTTGTCCAGTTGTCATAAATGTTGGTGCAAAGTTACAGTTCCATATGTTTCACCATTATTGAGATAAAAAATAATAAGTGAAAAAACAAAGGTCTTTTTACAGAAGACCTTCATCTTGGCCTTGACCATGCCAAATTTCAACAAAATTAGTCAAACCATTCTGGAGAAAAAAATAAAAGGTGAAAAAACAAAATGGCGATTAAGGGTGGGGAAACAAAGCATTTTAGGACCCATGTTTACTGCAACTTCTTCCTTTATTTCAATGTCAGAAAACCGCTAATGATGTTTGTCGGTCTATTTTAGAAACACCCTGTATATCACTAGAATTTATCTGGAATAATATTATATTTTAATGTTTATTTTGTTAAATTTCAGGACCCTGATGCTCCTTTGCCTTTTGTTTTTGGAGAAGTTGGATTACCAGCTGTAAAAATCGCTGTAACTGTTGGAGCTATATTTGCTTTATGCACAAGGTAAGGCTAGGCGTACACCGGTTAGTCAAGACAAGACGAGATTAGTCACGTTTAGTCACAATAATTCACATAGTTGCTTATGAAGCAGCACACACTGATGCAATGACTAATCGGACAAAAAAATCTATGTAAATCTATCAAACAAAACTAACAATAGTAAGAAGACAGCTGATTTATATAAGTACAAGGTTTATAAATATATTCCCTTTTGATCTAGAAATTAAAATTAACAATAATAAACTAAGTAATTGGATAATAGACAGATTTTTCTTTTCAATTGAGAGCATCATTTAATTTTTCAAAAAGTAATGGAAAACAACCAAATTTTTAAAATAATTTTTTGAGGAATATACGTACACATAAATTCGAATTTGATTTTACATAATTATGAATTATGAATTTATTAATATTGTTGAATGTTTTATTCTTTACTTTATGTCTATTATTTTATTTCATTATTATTGATTTATTATAAAGTTATGCATTTCATTTTATTTATATTTTGTGATTTCAATTTTTATGGCAAATAAATGATTTATGATTTATTGCTTAAGCAGCGTTGGGGAAAGCTGCCCTGATTATTTTCATTTATACTACCTATACTATGGAGTTTTTCATTTCTTTCTATTGAAATGATTTTGTGATCTTGAGTAGGCTACCCAAGAATGTTTGCTTCAGCTCTATTTTTTGAGTTTTATATTTCATGTACTCTTCTATGTTTTCTCTTTATTTTTTCTGTGTTTTCTCATTTAGGCTAGGCGTACACCGCTTAGTCAAGACAAGATTAGTCACGTTTAGTCACAGTACTTCACATAATTGCTTATGAAGCAACACACACCGATTAGTCATTGCATCGGTGTGTGCTGCTTCATAAGCAGCTATGAGAATTACTGTGACTAACGGGACTAATTTCGTCTTGTGTTGTCTTGACTAACCGGTGTACGCCTAGCCTTACTATTTATCCACTCATTTATTGAATTTCTGTTAAAAATTGAATCAAATGTCAAATATCTACAAAATTAATATCTCATTAATCATTAAAACTTGAAAATAATATATTATTATGATATTATGATTATGATATATAGCAGGATTCTTCTAAATTGTCAGAAAACAGCTGATTGATGTACGCTCGTTTACTAACGTTAAATCAGCTGTTTTCTGACAAGTTAAAAGAATCCTGCTATACTAGCTATGCTATTGAATTTTCCATTTCTTTCTATTGAAATGATTTTGTGATCTTGAGTAGGCTACCCAAGAATGTTTGTTTCAGCTCTATTTTTTATGTATTATGTTTCATGTACTCTTCTATGTTTTTTAATATGCTTTCAGTATGTTGGGAGCTATGTTTCCGCTACCTCGAGTCTTATATGCTATGTCGCATGATGGTCTCCTCTACGAATTTATGTCCAGGATTCATCCTGTGACAAAGACTCCAGTATTGGCTACACTTCTTTCTGGAGTTTTCGCAGGTATAATTAACAACATAAATATAGCAGGATCCTTTTAACTTGTCAGAAAACATATGTTTCGACGAGCATTATCACAATACTTAGCCTACTAATGCTGAATCTCGCAGATTATTGAAAAGGTCTTTTAAAAAGTTATTCTTTGGAAGGTCTTCTCTAAAAAGGTCTTTTAAGGACTTTAAGGGCCGGTTCATGAGCTCGGGATTCAGCTAAGTCCTAGATTAAAACGGGTGGCTATAGTAGCATTAACAAACGTTTGTCTCGACAGGTTAGTGGGTTAACAGGTTAGAGAGCCCTTAGTACATAGTTTTGAGACTAACGTTTGTCGATGCTACGATGGCCATCCGTTTTATAGTCTAGGACTTGGCTAATAATCCCGAGCTCATGAACTCGACTTTTAAGACACATTATTGTGTCGAAATCACTGTTTAATTATTACCGCCGAAACAGCTGATTTCTGACAAGTTAAAAGGATCGTGCTATACACAGTAGTACACACACTTCTATTAATAGAATGGCAGAGCTACAATAGACTGTATAATCACGGTGTGGCCATTAATTTTGATGTCACACTTTTGATTGGTTAGCTAGGTCAAATCCAACATAAGGCTAGGCGTACACCGGTTAGTCAAGACAAGACAAGACGAGATTAGTCACGTTTAGTCACAGTACTTCACATAGCTGCTTATGAAGCATCACACATTGAATTACTGTGACTAAACGTGACTAATTTCGTCTTGTCTTGTCTTGACTGTTCAAGCTTTCAACACAATACCAAGAGTAAAGAGGCAATTTTTCTTTTTTTTTAGAAAAGTTATTATTTGTGATGCTCTTTCTCTCAAAATAGGTTTGAAAAATGAGTGAATGGTTTAATGTTTGCTTGTAATCCCATATCAAATTCAAAAATTTGGTAAAAGTATGGCGGTGGTGGGAATAAAAACTATTCCAATACAATGTTATGTACCCATTCACACCAATCACCACACTGATATTCTACAGTCTCTCTAATATACTTGATAGGACATCTGCAGCAAATAAACTGTAAGCTACATCATAGATTTCAATAATTGATTTATTGAAGAAGTAAAATTGATACTTAACAATCAATAATAATCAATAGATATTGATAATTGATATAATTGATTATAAATTTGACAGTATACGATCAACGAAAAAATAATTTTAGAAACAAAATAAATAAATAAAATGAGTAATAGAGAATATTAATAAGTGAGGAAAATATTGATTCAATGGGAAGGAGAAAGAATTCATGGAGTTACTATTTATTTCTTCTTCTTCTTCTTCTTCTTCTTTTTCTTCTTCTTCTTCTTCTTCTTCTTCTTCTTCTTCTTCTTCTTCTTCTTCTTCTTCTTCTTCTTCTTCTTCTTCTTCTTCTTCTTCTTCTTCTTCTTCTTCTTCTTCTTCTTCTTCTTCCAATTTATTAGTTATTCTATTGCCAGGAATTTTCAAACTTAAATAGGTCAACCGACACTAGGTACTAGACCTGGAAATCAAAATTACAGTATGACAGAATAATAATTATTATAGTATAGTGGAACTATTCACACCTTAAATCATTTAGAATTTTTTTTCATTTTCCCTAAATTTTTCCCTAATAATTATTTTCAATTTTCCAGGAATAATGGCTGCAATGTTCAATTTGGATCAATTGATTGATATGATGTCAATTGGAACTTTACTGGCGTATACAATTGTGGCAATATGCGTACTAGTCCTCAGGTAAGTGATAGGTAACTTTCCATATTTACAAATTCTATTTCTAATATTTATAATTCCTTTCTCAGGTTCATTATTAGGCTATATTCTCTCATCCATTATACAGAATGATTCAAAAAGAATACCACAACTTTGAAAATGTGTATTTAACGAAAGAAACATAATAGAACCTTCTGTTATACATCATTACAAAGCGTATTTGAAGAAGTTTTTTTCACACTTAAAGAAGTTCAGAGATGTTCAATATGACCCCCTCCAGACACTCGACTAATATCAACCCGATATATTATTTATTATTATTATGTATTTATTTATACATACATATAAAAGCTATAGCTAAAGCTGAAGCTATATAGGTACTCAAACTCGTTCCACACTCTCTGTAGCATATCAGGCGTAACAGTTTGGTAAACTGCTGTTATTTCTTGTTTCAAATCATCAATATCCATCCACCATTTATGATTTGAAACAAGGAATAACTCCAGCTTACATAACTGTTACGCCTGATATGCTGAGTGTGGAACGAGTTTGAGGGATGTTTTGGGTTGATATTGCTGAGTGTCTGGAGGCATATTGAACATCTCTGAACTTGTTTGTGGTGGAACTTTTTAAATTCAATACTCTTTGTAATGGAGTATAACAGACGGTTCTATTATGTTTCTTCCATTAAATACACATTTTCAAAGTTGTGGTATTCTTTTTTAATCACTCTGTATTATATTACAATATAATAATTTAAATATTATACAGTGGGACCCCGATTTAACGTATTTGAAGGGACCAAGAAATTCGTCCAGACACTCGACTAATATCAACCCGATAGTTACTCAAACTTATTCTCACTCTCATATTAGGCGTAACAATTTGGTAAGCCGCTGTTATTTTTCTTGTTTCAAATCATCAATATCCATCCACCATTTATGATTTGAAACAAGGAATAACACCAGCTTACATAACTGTTACGCCTGATATGCTACAGAGAGTTTGGAACAAGTTTGAGGGATGTTTTGGGTTGATATTGCTCGTGTGTCTGGAGGGTGTCATATTGAACATCTCTGAACTTGTTTGTGAGTGAAAAAAACTCCTTTAAATACTCTTTGTAATGAAGTATAACAGACGGTTCTATTATGTTTCTTTCATTAAATACACATTTTTAAAGTTGTGGTATTCTTTTTGAATCACTCTGTATTTATCAAAATCGTCTATGAAAAGAGAATCATAACTATATCTTTTATCGTATCTACAGAATGTTCCAGAACTCCCTACCAATATTCTAGGGCATTGTTCCTGGGTAAAAACCATATCTAAATATTATATTTAAATTCTTCAGGAGTCCTCAGTTACTCACACAGCTGTCATTTTGTTTTTTCACTTATAATTTTTTTATCTCAATAATGGTTGAACATATGGAATTGGAAGTTTGCACCAACATTTATGACAACTAGACAAAGCTACAAAAAAATTATGACAATTTTTCAAATCCATAAAACAAAATGGCAGTCATTTAAAATTTTGTTTCTCGTATAACTCGGAAACCGTTCATATTACGAAAATTTTACAAGAATAACTTTTTTTAGTACATTCAATTACAAATCGATTGGAAGCTCATGTTTTGATATTGGACCAATATTGACTGAGATATGGCAGCTTTAGTGATAGGTGATCGCTGGAGGTTACTTGCACTCCTTTTTACTGTCTTTAAAATTCACACAAAATAATCTAAAATCGCTCAAACATAACATGCAAAGCAGACGGAGACTGTTGCATTGTTGTAGCAGACTTTAGCCGCAAGCCCAGGATGCACTGCAACCAGCCTCCAGCGGTCACCTACCACTAAAGCTGCCATATCTCAGTCAATATTGGTCAAGAAACAAAATCTTGAATGGCCGCCATTTTGTTTTATGGATTTGAAAAATTGTCAAAACTTTTTTGTAACTTTGTCTAGTTGTCATAAATGTTGGTGCAAAGTTTTAGTTCTATATGCTCCACACCATTATGGAGATAAAAAATAATAAGTGAAAAAAAAATAAAATAGCAGCTGTGTGAGTAACTAAGGACTTCTGGACAATTCAAATATGATATTTAGATATGGTTTTCACCCAGGAACAATGCCCTAGAGTATTGGTAGGGAGTTCTGAAACTCCCTGTATTTATCGAAATCGTCTATGGAAAGAGAATCTCAACTGTATCTTATTATATCGTATCTATATTGTAGGTAGTGTGAAATACTATCAATAATATACAGTAATTACAATAAATTTATATTGATTTGTTTGATACAGGTAATAATATTTACATTCATTATCTCTACTCATAATCTAATGTACACACGACCAATTCTTAAAAATTCAATAATATCCAATAAATATAACCTTGATCAGGTAGAAGAAGAAGAAGAAGAAGAAGAAGAAGAAGAAGAAGAAGAAGAAGAAGAAGAAGAAGAAGAAGAAGAAGAAGAAGAAGAAGAAGAAGAAGAAGAAGAAGAAGAAGAAGAAGAAGAAGAATGAGAATGAGAATGAAGAAGAAGAAAGAGGAGATAAAGTATTAAGAGGTAAAGATGAAGATGGAGAAGGAGAAGAAGAAGAAGAAGGAGTGAGTAGGAAGATTAGAAACTATTCCATGTAGTTCAATCAAGTCGCGACCTGGGGATGTTCTAGTTTAAGGCTAGGCGTACACCGGTTAGTCAAGACAAGACAAGACAACATTAGTCGTGTTTAGTCACAATTATTCATAATTGCTTATGAAGCAGCACACATTGATGAAATGACTAATAGGAGTTTGTTGTTTCATAAGCAACTATGTGATGTACTGTGACTAAATATGACTAATTCGTCTTGTATTGTCTTGACTAAGGCGTACCAGTGTACGCCTAGCCTTATATAATCTTAGAACCATTTTTCTATGTTTTTTAGTCCTAACATAGCATCACATAAAGTCCACCATAACATAGCGCTTAGCGTCCTTTGGAATAGAACATCACCCGTTACCATGGAAACGTTCAATAACAGTCATCCGCCAAATTAAAAAAAATATATACTGTACTATAATTTCAATTATTTTTTCAGGTACCGTGATCCCAACCCAGTAATGTACGAGCGACCAATTATGGAGATACAGAATGGTATGAACGGTCATAAACAAAAAGCCACAACTATGGGAAACATCAATCAGCTGTTCAATTTAACCATGATGAAGTATCCCAACTCAACAACGGAGCTAGTGGCTGCTTGGGCTATTACTATACTAAGTAAATATTATTATAATAGTCATTTCGATTACTGTATTCAATTTATAATAAATATCGTGGTACCGAGCTCTGCTCGGGGGTAGGCCTACAAAGGCACAGGAATGGAAATTTTAAAGGAAAAAAAGGAATGAAATTGAACAATTTTTTAAGAACAGCCATCTGTCATAATATGCACTACAAAATCATTGCACTACAAAACAATAATCTCAGCTTTCGAAAAATTTAGAATAATCGAGTTTGAATGCATATTATTTGAAAAATCGCACTTGAGGTAGAATTCTGCTTCATAGAAATAATAAATATATGGATTGATAACTATTTTTACCTCAGCTGTGTTGACGATTCACTCTTGACGATTTTTCTCAAATAAATAAAAACAAATGAGACATGGCTAACCTCATGCCTCAAATTTAAAAATAACAATACAATATGGACTATTTTCAATATTTTGAATTCCTTATGTGTTTCGATATTTTTCTCAATTCTAGATTCTAGTAATGAAACCGCTGCTTTCATCAAATACCTACGATAGTGTAGTTGTGTATTTCACGAGTGATCATGTGATTGGTGGTACGGTTCTACAATTTCAATAGTGACTCTTTAAAATCGGTAAACTCAATCTTCTCCACAAACTTTCCAAAGTCGAACATAAGGCTAGGCGTACACCGGTTAGTCAAGTCAAGACAAGACGATATTAGTCACAGTAATTCACATGATTGCTTATAAAGCAGCACTCACTGATGCAATGACTAATCGGTGTGTGTTGCTTCATTAGCACCTATGTAATAATAATTCCGTGTAACCTGGCTGGCTCAGGTCTGATGTCAGAGTTTTCAGGTCACTCCTAATCAGTTCAGGGTCTCTGACGTGACTTAACGACTGTTTTTTAGGCAGCCGGGACCGACGGCTTAGCGAAACACGAGGAGTGGCTCAAGCTAAAATCTCACGGTCTTACCTGGGTTTGAACCCGGGACATCTAGGTTACAAAGCCAGCACTTAACCCACTCGGCTATGGCCACTATGTGAAGCACCTATGTGAAGTACTGTGACTAAACGTGACTAATTACATAAAAAATGAAATACCTAATTTATTTCCACTCCCTTGCAATACATAGACAATAAAACACAATTCAAAAACCATCATAATATTATAGGATAATACATCGAATAAATCACACAAACATATTACATAGAGGTTACAAAGTGTCATAAATAAGAAACATCATACAAGTAGTATTATTAGTTCACACAAGTAATAATAATAATGTAAAATAAAATAATAGTAATATGATAGTATAATAATAAATTTTGACAATGTGGTTGATTGCCTCACACAAAATTATTCACAATATGTGGAATACGCTGCTTCTGAGGCTTTTGTAGCCTGAGTTGAAGCAGCCATACGATTTTATGTACTTAGATGGAAGAAAAACAAAACAATGGGGTGGCGGGTACAGAAACAAAATAAATATTATTCAATTACAATCAATGATATTGCAGAAAAAGATACAATAAAAATATTAATTTTTTACCTAGATTTCAACAAAACAAAAGTGATTATTTAATTCAATTCTACAAAATCTATCAATGAAGCATGTTCTCTACACCATTAAAAGATTGAAGCCATTCTTTAACATTTTTAAGAAATTTAAAAAGTGTAGTGGAGTCATGACAAGAAGGTGGTAACAAGTTGAAAAGTTTTGGTGCTAAATAAGGAAAAGATCTACGAAAAGATTCTTTATAAGGTCTCGGTATTCTAGTCCGGTTTGTTGCTCTCAGAGATTGACTTGTATATATTTGGTTCCCCAATTACATTACCACTCTAATATAAAAAATTCTAAAGTACTCTAAAAATATATAGATGCCTTAAGGGTAATATCTTTAAGATGTGAAAAGAGGTTGGGATGGAAATCTCACTGCTTATGATATCCACTCTAATGAGTTTTTGTGAAGTTATTATAGGTTTTATTGTTGTCATGTAGGTACCTCCCCAGCAAGACAACCCATATAGGAGTCTAGATTCAACTAGAGAAAAATAAAGCATTCTTAATACTCCAATTGGACACATATATCGTAAGAAATAGAATTTTCTTAAAATGGATACCATTTCACATCTTATTTTCTTGATATGATTTTTCCATGTCAGAATTTCTATCAATTATCACACCAAGGTACTTAATTGAGTCACACTGTTCAACTTGCATGCCTGCTACAGGACACATTGATGGCTGAATCAATACAATCATCACACATATAAAATATATCAGTAAAGGCAGTAGCCTCTCCTCTCAGATTAAATGGAAATAAATTTTGTTTTGCAGCTGATTATCATATCATTGGTTCCAAACCAAAATTTCAATCTATTTAAATCCTCTTGAATGAGTTGGCTAATATCGATCTCTTTTGGAAAACTGTATGTTAAGGCGGTATCATCTGCAAATGCAGTTACCTTTCCATGAAACATTCCATTGCACTAAATCATTTACATAGACTAAAAACAGGATAGAGCCCAAAGACAGAACCCTGCGGAACACCACATGCTAGATTTAGAGGCTCACTTATACTACCTGCAACTCTAACCTGCTGACTCCTATTTGTTAGATAACTACTGAACCATTTATGTGTAACAACTCTAACTCCGGATAACCATGCAGCTTACTCAAAATTATTTCATGTGAGACACAGTCAAGAGCTTTACATATATCCAATGAACAAGCCAGCAGCACTGTTACGAATGTTAATCCGTTCATGCAGTGTATTACGAACTGCTAATAGTGCATCCTCAGTGTTTCTTCGCGCTAAGAAGCCATATTGATTAGAACTAAAAAAGTGTACTTATAAAAGATATCAACCGACTTTTGAAAGCTTTTCAATGAGTTTAGCAAAGATAGGTAACAAAGAAATTGGTCTATAATTACCCATTTGGGTAGCATCTCCTTTCTTGAATATTGGAACTACAACTGCTCTCTTTAGTTCATCAGGAAAACACCTAACTCAAAACTAAGATTTATTATATGTGCCAAAACAGGAGCTACTAGTTCACTGACAAGTTTAATAGCTTTGACAGAAATTCCATCTATCCCAGACGCCTTACAATCATTGAAATTTTTTAGTATTACAACAATTTCATATGCAGAAACAGGATTTAGAAAAAAAGAGTTAACATAAGTTCCTGCAGGGAACCATTCTTTGTTTTCATTTGGCACATTAATAAAATTGTGTGAATTTTCCTTAAATTACTTACTATATTCACAAAATATTCATTAAATTTAGTTGCAACTTCATTGGGCTCTGATGAAACAGCTTTATTCTCATCTACTAGAACAATATCTTTATTTTCTCTCCTACTGCAGCCGTCTTGTCTTGTCTTGACTAACCGGTGTACGCCTAGCCTAATATTCTTTTAATATTAAGATAATTCAATTTGTTTTCTTTTTCCAGTTCTATTCATAGCAGGGACCTGCCTATGTTTGATATATTTTGAAGAAGCCTTAGCTAATGGAGAAGCATGGGCGTTTATTGCCGTAGCAATTATGACTGTAGCCAGCTTGGTGACATTGTATATTCTACATAGACAACCTCAGAATAACACACCGTTGACATTCAAGGTGAGGTTGAATCATGTATTGAATTTATCATTAAATTAGGCTAATTTCTTATTAAATTAACCTTCAGGAGCGCCCGCCTCTGTAACATTTGTGAGTCCAAGCGCCAGGGGCGTCATTTGGGGTGGGCAGGGGGGGGGCATTTGCCCCCCCCTTATTCCTGGGTTACAGGGAATATTCTGTACTAGCTAATGTACAAATAAGCATTTTATCCGGTCAAATGTTAAAAACTTAGCGGCAGAGTGAAAATCGTTGTATTCTTGTAATTAAAAAAATATATATTAGTTTATTACACTATTTAACTACTATTAACACTCTTCAAACACGTAATATTCAATAGTACTTATTAGTGTAAAAATATCTAGGCCTGAATAATAATAGCAGAGCTAATGTATTATTTTTAGTACGAACGTCTGAACGTATTGATCACGTTTATCGTTTTTATCTGAAAAGATGACAAACTTACCAGAATATTACTATGATTCTGTCTATTGTCAATAATAATTGTCGTTTTGCATTAATTTTCTGCGTATATTAAAGGAAATTTTACTCATAATTAGTTTAACCTCTGGACTATTTATCAAAATTTGGGAAAGAAGCAGTTTTGGACAAATGTCTGTTGATTCTTTCCACATTGTAATGTATCTTGCCAATAAATGAATAATTTTGTTATAATTCAAAGTGCATTTGACATTTAAAATAAGCTTGAAACCCTCTTTTTGGTTTCAAAAGTGCTCAACTTTCCGGGGGAGGACCCCCGGACCCCCTCTTTGGTGGAGGGTATGCTAATGTAGGTAATGAAGTTGCTATGGGGGAATATGTTTAGTGTTTTGGGGGAATATGTGAATGAGGAATACAGTCATGAAATCTTCAAACCAAAGACAATTTAACTATAGTCACAGACAACAAGTCTGTATAGTTACTCTAGTATAGTATAGTATAGTAGTATAGAATAGTATAGTATAGTATAGTATAGTATAGTTACTCTATGCTATAGTGCTTTTCATCCTTGAAGTCATCTGTGTACAGAGACAGTAGGTACCCTACAACTTTCCGAGCTAGCCAATCACACGCCTGCAATGTTGCCAATACGCACACTTTTGTAATAGTGATTGGGAGATGTTTCATTTCTTATCATCTGCATTAGGCTAGGCGTACACCGGTTAGTCAAGACAAGACAAGATGACATTAGTCACGTTCATTCAAAGTAATTCACTTATAGCTGCTTATAAAGCAATACACACGATTAGTCATTGCATCGGTGTGTGCTGCTTCATAAGCAGCTATGTGAATAACTGTGACTAAACGTGACTAATCTCGTCTTGTCTTGTCTTGACTAACCGGTGTACGCTCAAGTAGTAGAATTGCCTTTGAACAAGCCTACCAGAGTGAATTGAGGTGTTATTGACTTTTGTTTTAACTCGAACTCCGCATCAGCAACAAACTTTATCAAAGCTAGCAGTGCTTTTCTCTCTTGCTTTTTTTCTTTTGTAAAATAATAATTAATATTGTATATTGTTTCATGAGAAAAATAAATTTCAATTTTAAAATTATTCCAATTTCAATTTCTTTGCACTATGGGCAGTATGTATAATTTACATCTTTCCGATTTTTTAACAGACTGTTTCTTATGACAATGATATTAATAATTCATATACATTAATAATATTATGAAATACAAAAGAATGTTACCTTAATAAAAATAATCGAAATTAGTTTTTTTTGTTGATAGAATATTCCTTTTTATAATTATATTAATAGGCTTACTGTTCATTATAACTTATTTGGCCTCTGACACAGTGTCTGGTGAGATGTTGTGATATTTATAATACATAATGAAAACACTAGGATGTAGTCAAAAATATCACTGTATTTGATATTATATAAATATCAATACAGTGATATTTTTGACTACATCCCAGTGTTTTCATTATATAACTTATTTGGTTTTATGAGTAAAATTGTTACGATATGATATGGAGAATACTAAGCAATATTTTATGAAATTTCATATTATAATATTTGAAATAATCTTTCAGGTACCAGCAGTTCCCCTCATACCAGCTCTGAGCATATTTATGAACTCATATCTAATGTTGAAGCTAGACTTGCATACATGGATTCGATTTGGAATTTGGCTGTTTATAGGTAAGTTATAATTTTCTTTAATAATTTCCAGTCAAATATTTGCTCCATTTGACAAATAGATAGGTCTTTCAGATAATCCAATAGATAATCTATTAACACTTGAGTTAGATGAAGCATATATCAAAAGAATATTCGTAACAAGTATCGAGTGGATTGTATGCTCTCAGAAAGATGTCTCCTGTTTGTAAATTGGAAACACAAAGAACGATTTACTTTGCTTATTGTACACTCAATAATATCCTCGAGAGTAAATTTTCATGGATTTACTTCCAACAGAAATATAGATTAAAAATAATTTTAATAGAAAAAAACTTTGTCAAATTGTCTTTGACAATTCCACTTTTATTATTATTTTACCATTTTATTTATGAATAAAAGTGGAATTTGACAATTTCTAAAAGTTTTTTCTATTATGGAACGATTCCACAACATCAATATTTGTTCTACAAATTTCATTAAAAAAATTCTACATCTAGACTGCAAAGCATCAGTTAAAGAACATTTCGCTCCCCTAAACATTATAACTTTTTTTATCCTCCACAAATTTGAGACTAATATATGGGGATTAAAGAAAATATTGGAGATATTCTTACGTTAGGACACAATCATAAATATGCTACAAGAAATAGAGATAAACTTTTACATTTGCAAAGCCATAAAAATAATTTGCAAAACCATAAAGGAAAAAATGGAGATATTTTTAAAGGATAAAATGGAGTGGTCCGTAGCCGAGGGCGATAAGCGCCTGTCTGATAATCCAATTAAAGGTTCCAAGATCGAATACAGTTGCCGGAACGGATTTTGGCAGAAACGGCCACTCCCGTCTTTTGGAGGAGACGAAAAGCCGTCGCTCCCGACTGCCTAAAAACAGTCGACATCTCTCATCATCACCCCTCTCATTACCCACGCACAAGCCTAGAGCTCATGTGGGCATCAGCACCCTAAAAAAAATAATAATAATTTAAAAAATTTAGTCGTTAGAACATAATCATAAATATGCTACAAGAAATAGAGATAAACTTTTACATTTGCAAAGCCATTATTATTCTTAACTTCTACAACAAAAAGTCCTGTTACATTGGAGCCAAGTTTTATAACAGTTGTCAAATTCTTGGAAATTTGAGTTGGCATTGGATAAATACTTTGTGTAATATCCAGAAATATTTTTCCAATTATAAAATGACTGTGTTTACTCATATAAATGAATGATATGTATACTCAAAATCATGAGATTTTGAGTATACATGCTTTGTCTATCAAATAAAATACTCAATTTCTCAAAATATCAACTTATGAAAAGATAAAGAATTCTTTACTTGGATTGAAGATTGAGTTATTTTCAGGTAACTAGTGCTACTATTTTTTATAGTTAGATTTTATTTATCTCAGTACTTCATTCTAGGCAGCAGTAAGAAATGAACTTGGTTATGTTTTATTTATTAATCGAATAACTTTTTTCAATTACAGGTATGATAATATACATCACCTACAGTATACCCAATAGTGTTGAAGGTATAAAAGATCGCATATCAGCAGCCGAAAGGAAACCGCCCAAAGTACCAAAACGACCCACAACTGATGTTACAAAATTTTAAATAAAAAAAAAGAACAGTGAGATCTTCGAAAAATGGAGAAGAACGTTTTTTAATAACATAACATCATGATATGATTACCATTGGTCATATGTTAGCGTAATAGCAATACATTTATTGTCACGTTTAGTTTGCTGAATAATTCGCTACAGTTGCCATCGAGCAGCACACCGATGAATGATCAATCGGTGTGTGTTGCTTCAAAAGCAAACTATGTAGCAGTGTGACTAAACTTTCACTAATCTTCGTCTTTGTCTTTGTCTTGACTAACCGGTGTATGCTCAGCCTAATTGGTGAAATCTAAAAAATGGAGAAGAACGTTTTTTAATAACTATAACATCATGATACATGATTACTTCACAATATATAGGCTAGGCGTACACCAGTTGAAACAGATAAGACAAGGCGATATTAGTCACGTTTTGGTCACAATAATTCACATGGCTGCTTAATGAAGCAGCACACACCCGATGCAATGACTAATCGGTGTGCTGCGCTTCATAAGCAAATCATGATGCAAAGTACTGTGACTAAACATGACTGATACTGCATTGTCTTGTCTTGACTAACCGGAGTACGCTCATCTTGTACCTGTTAACCAGGAACACACTCATGTCTTTAATAACGATTTTAAGTACCTATTTTGTGTTTTTAGTACCGTTTTGCGTTTGTTTTGCGATAGGTTGCTATTACTGGTAAAGAAAGTTTACATTAAGATAAGAGCTTAGTCACACATTCCCAGCTGCTTGTATGAAGCAGCTCACACCGATGCAATGACCACCGGTGTGTGTTGCTTCCAAGCAACCATGTGAAGTACTGCATCAAACGACCAATGGCTCATCTTGTAAACTTGTCTTGACTCAACTGGTGCACGCCTACGCCTTATATATTTCGAAACCATCCGGGCTCTAAATATTAGATTGAAAAACAATTTGTTTTCGAATATTGTTATGTAAACATAACAAAATGTTTTAAAAAACATTATAAACCCATTAATTAGATTGATTTGTGATAATTATTGTATAAAACAGTTTGTACACGATCAATTTTCCAATCCAATTCCATTCAATAGAATAACCTTGAATTAAAACTGCTGATAAGTGAAAAGTATTTCCACACCTATAGACCTCCATGATCTTAGTGATAATTGTCAGTTTCTAACAGTTCACATGTACACGATCAATTATTCCAACTCTCCTTCTTCTCCTCTCCTCCTCCTCCTCCTCTTCTTCTCTTCCTTCTTCTTCTTCTCCTCCTTCTTCGTATTCGTCTTCTTCTTCCTTCTTCTTCTTCTTCTTCTTCTTCTTCTTCTTCCTTCTTCCTTCTTCTTCTTCTTCTTCTTCTTCTTCTTCTTCTTCTTCTTCTTCATTTCTTCTTCTTCTTCTTCTCCTCCACTTCTCCTCTCTCCTCCTCCCTCTTCAACTTCTTCTTCTTCTTCTTTCCTTCTTCTTCTTCTTCTTCTTCTTCTTCTTCTTCTGCCTCTTCTTCTTCTTCTTCTTCTTCTTCTTCTTCTTCTTCTTCTTCTTCTTCTTCTTCTTCTTCTTCTTCTTCTTCTTCTTCTTCTTCTTCTTCTTCTTCTTCTTCTTCTTCTTCTTCTTCTTCTTCTTCTTCTTCTTCTTCTTCTTCTTCTTCTTCTTCTTCTTTTCTCCTTCCTTCTTCTTCTTCTACCTGATCTGCTGTTTGTTCAAGGTTTTTCTATTGGATATTATTGAATTTTTAAAAATTGGTCGTGTGTACATTAGATTATGATTAGAGATAATGAATGTAAATATTATTATACCTGTATCAAACAGATCAATGTCAATTTATTGTAATTACTGTATATTATTGATAGTATTTTATATATGATAATAATTATAATATTATATAATTTGAAGAACAATGTGAATAAAATGAATTGATATTTTAAAATGTCGCCTGAATTTTATTTTGCAACCATCATTATTCCTTTTCAACCATAAAATATCATAAAATGGACGTTCTTAGATATTGTACTTTATACAATATTATAGTATAACTATATTGTATTGTAACAAACATTATTATGATTTTTATGATTTTTTGTTTCTCCTTTGTACTGTGTATTGTGCTTTTTGGAAAATAAATTTCAAATTTCAAATATGAATAATGAATAATGAATTTTATTTCCATCCATAAAAATACAAAAATACAATACAGTACATAGTTAATCAATCCTGGAAATTAACTGACCACTATATCCAGTAAATGTGGTCAGTGTGCAACTATATTTAATACTTAGAAAACAAAAGTGATTCTGATCCTGATTCTGAATGTGAGTCTAGTGAGCATAATACAAATATTACAAATAAAAAATACTGCCTGCAGCGCAACGAAATGAATATAACAATAAAATAAAACAAGAAACATATGAAAGATAGATCAGTAACTTCAGACCTCATGATATACAATAAAAAATAATCATCTAATTACTTATTAAAATAAGAGTATTCCAATCCTTTCTAGCATTAACCATTATAAATTCTAGTACTCTACCTTAAAATGTTCCTGACAATCCAAGTGTCATTCAGTTCAAATAACCATTTAATAGCTCTCTTACAGAAAAGAGTGTGAGAAGCACATCTCCTTAAATCAATTGGCATTTTTGTTAAAAATATAAGGTCCCAGAAACAGAAACGAATGCCGAAAAATCTCTTTATTTACTTTAGGGGTCCTGCATAGCAGACAATCAGTACTTCTCATTCTGTAGTAGAGATTTTCGGAACTATTGTTACCACTTATCAGGTAGAATATTTTCAGAACCTTAAACACAAATAAGTTTTGAATAGGCAATATATCCAACTGACAGTTTAATGGGAAAGAGCTCTCCCTTCTATTTTTACATAAAATTATTCTTAGAAAGTAATTCTGAGTTACACGCAATCTGTTTATAAGAACTTTGAATGTACCACCCCAGCATACCAAACCATACTGCAATCTTGAGTGAATTAGGGCATAATACAAAGTTTTCATCATTGATACATCGCATATATTTCTAAGAAAGTAAAACTTTCTTATTGCACTCCATGCAAATTATCAATATGCTTCCCCCATGACATTTTTTCATCGAAATTTAATCCCAAATATTTGAAAAAGTTGACTTTCTCGATTACATTACAATCACAAATTTCACGCTTGCAAACATGATTATGGTATACAATTGGGGTAGCAAAATCAAAAGCTCTAAAGTTGAAATTGATTTACTTGGTTTTCGCCTCGCCTAATTGCACATTTTTTTGTGCCGGTCACCCATCCGAGAGCGCTCTTTCATTTTAAAATTATTATTATCTATCAAGTAAGATGTTAGGAAGTGGTTGAATTATTTGGGAAGTCCCCACCACAGCCTACTAATATTGGTTCACTTTTATCTTGTAATGAATAACAATGCGGTAACTTACTCTAGAATAATAATACAGTATTCAAATTATTATCTGTCAGTCAGTCATCAGTTATTAGGAAGTGGTCGTGTAGTAATAATCGTTCTATCTTGAAATTCAACCTCCAAATATGACGAACAAAACAATGTGAATGGAATTTCTTGTGATAGTATTCTGATTTTTCATAGTCTAGTCATTACATTTATAGTCATAGACCAACTACTGTTCGAGTCTAAGCTCCGTGTCCCTGGGAGGAATGCAATATACGTCATCATATAAACCGATTCCATCTATAACAAAAGTGATCTTTAGGACTATATTGTGAGTTGATATAAGTGTTAATCGAATAACTGATTATCGAAAATAGTTATTATTAGTCTACTATTATTACTATTTTCAAGCTCTTCTTCTACTTCTCCTTCTTATTGTTCTGCTTTTTCTTCTTGTTCTTGATCTTGTTCTTGTTCTTGTTCTTGTTCTTGTTCTTGTTCTTGTTCTTGTTCTTGTTCTTGTTCTTGTTCTTGTTCTTGTTCTTGTTCTTGTTCTTGTTCTTGTTCTTGTTCTTGTTCTTGTTCTTGTTCTTGTTCTTGTTCTTGTTCTTGTTCTTGTTCTTGTTCTTGTTCTTGTTCTTGTTCTTGTTCTTGTTCTTGTTCTTGTTCTTGTTCTTGTTCTTGTTCTTGTTCTTGTTCTTGTTCTTGTTCTTGTTCTTGTTCTTGTTCTTGTTCTTGTTCTTGTTCTTGTTCTTGTTCTTGTTCTTGTTCTTGTTCTTGTTCTTGTTCTTGTTCTTGTTCTTGTTCTTGTTCTTGTTCTTGTTCTTGTTCTTGTTCTTGTTCTTGTTCTCTTGTTCTTGTTCTTGTTCCTTGTTCTTGTCTTGTTCTTGTTCTTGTTCTTTCTTGTTCTTGTTCTTGTTCTTGTTCTTGTTCTTGTTCTTGTTCTTGTTCTTGTTCTTGTTCTTGTTCTTGTTCTTGTTCTTGTTCTTGTTCTTGTTCTTGTTCTTGTTCTTGTTCTTGTTCTTGTTCTTGTTCTTGTTCTTGTTCTTGTTCTTGTTCTTGTTCTTGTTCTTGTTCTTGTTCTTGTTCTTGTTCTTGTTCTTGTTCTTGTTCTTGTTCTTGTTCTTGTTCTTATTCTTGTTCTTGTTCTTGTTCTTGTTCTTGTTCTTGTTCTTGTTCTTGTTCTTGTTCTTGTTCTTGTTCTTGTTCTTGTTCTTGTTCTTGTTCTTGTTCTTGTTCTTGTTCTTGTTCTTGTTCTTGTTCTTGTTCTTGTTCTTGTTCTTCTTCTTGTTCTTGTTCTTCTCCTTCTTCTTCTTCTCCCCTTCTTCTTCTCCTCCTCCTTCTTTCTCGTCTTTTTTCTTCTTCTTCTCACCTCTTTCTTATTTTTCTTTTCTTCTTCATTTTCTCCTTATTCTTCTTCTTCTTCTTCTCCCCCTCCTTCTCCATCTTCTTCTTCTTCTTCTTCCTCCTCTTCTTCTTCTCCTTCTTCTCCTTCTTCTCCTTCTTCTTCTCCTCCTCCTCTTCCTCCTCCATCTTCTTTTTCTTCTTCTTCTTCTTTTTCTTCTTCTTCTTCTTCTTCTCCTTCTTCTTCATCTTCTTCTTCTTCTTCTTCTACTTCTTCTTCTTCTTCTCTTTCCACTTCTTTTTTTCAACTATTACTATTTAACTAAATTATTATTACTATTTCAATAGTATTTCCTATAGGAAATGTACCCGGCGTTGACCCAATAAGTATACCACGCTTCGCCACGGTATTTCAACTATTCGTAACTTCAGATTGCATAGATTGTGTGTGATTTTTTGTTAGCAGTGAATGTGATGTTTTTTGCACGAACAATAGCAGGCTACTAATAGATAATCAACATGTTTTTGAGAAAGCTGAAGGAAGTTTTAATAGCGTGGGCAGTGAAACGGATCCTATCAGGCTGCAGTCAGGAAGGATGCGACAAGCAGTGGATGTTACTACAGCTGCTTCCCAATACCAACAACCTTGGTAAGTATAAAAATCATGATGATAGACTTAATAATATTTATTATTATAATATAATATTTTAATTATTATATTGTAATACAGAGTAATTCAAAAAGAATACCACAACTTTAAAAATGTGTATTTAATGAAAGAAACATAATAGAACCGTCTGTTATACTTCATTACAAAGCGTATTTAAAAGTTTTTCACTCACAAACGTTCAGAGATATTATGACACCCTCCAAACACTAGAGATATCAACCCAACATACTCAAACCGTTCTACACTCTCTGTAACATATCAGGCGTAACAGTTAGGTAAGCTGGTGTTATTCCTTGTTTCAAATCATAAATGGTGGATGGATATTGATGATTTGAAACAAGAAATAACAGCAGCTTACCAAACTGTTACGCCTGATATGCTACAGAGAGTGTGGAACGAGTTTGAGGGATGTTTTGGGTTGATATTGCTGAGTGTCTGGAGGGTGTCATATTGAACATTTCTGAACTTATTTGTGAGTGAAAAAAACTTCTTTAAATACGCTTTGTAATGATGTATAACAGAAGGTTCTATTATGTTTCTTTCGTTAAATACACATTTTCAAAGTTGTGGTATTCTTTTTGAATCACTCTGTATAATATGTCTATAGATTCTATCAATTTATTCATTTAATTGTCTTCAATTCAATTGAATTGAATTTATCTAGACAAAAACAAGAAGAAGAAGAAGAAGAAGAAGAAGAAGAAGAAGAAGAAGAAAGAAGAAAAGAGAGAGAAGGATGACTGTGAATGACGAGGAGGAAGAAGAACAGAAAGAAAAAGAAGAAGAAACAAAGGTATTATAAGAAAAGGGTAGCCTACCATGTGTATATTTAAGTCTAACGGTTCCTATTATACAACCTTGTATATAGGCCTACGACAATATAACCAAAGACGATAGGAAACTATTAAGTAGAACCATTGAATATATATCCTTTATTTAGGATATATATAGAATAGTATAGATATATATGATATATATAGGATATATATTCAATGGTGAAACTAAGTATTCTAATTGTCTTTGATATAACCAAAAATAGAAAACAAATACCTATAGAACTATAACACTATAGTGCATGAATCCCTATAGGACCGTAGAACTATATAGATATATGTAGCCTATATATGACCAACTTACATCCTTAGCCAAACGGATTTCAAAGTCAATTGGAGGTATTTCATTCATGTACACTGAATTTATTTAATAACTATACAATATTCTGTAGGGACTGTATAATAACAGTGTGGCCATTTGATGTCACACTTTTGATTGGTTAGCTAGGATAAATCCACCATACTTTTGCCAATTCCCATAATGAAATGATACGCAAATCATAATATGTTATGTTGAGTGATTCACTTTTCTACCTACAATAATTGCCAGTCTTAGTTTTCATAAATTTATGCTTTTAACACATTACCAAGAGTAAAAAGACAATTTTCAATTATATAAAAGTTATTTTCAATGTTGTTTCTTTTGAATTTGATAAAAATTATTATTATACAAATTTATTAACTTTTTATTTTATTAGAACTATATTTTTGAAGTCACAGTAATTCACATAGCTGCTTATGAAGCAGCACACACTGATGCAATGTTTAATCGGTGTGTGTTGCTTCATAAGCAACTATGTGAATTACTGTGACTGAACGTGACTAATTTCGTCTTGTCTTGTCTTGACTAACCGGTGTACGCCTAGCCTTAGTTCAAGGTTCTTCAATTGGATGAAAAATTTGACGTCTCCATTAACATCAACAACGGTGAATTAAATACTGTAATTCAAACAACTTGATAACCTTATTATATTTTTAATTGATAAAAAATACAGTGAATATACTCCGAAATAGCATTTCTCTTCTATTTGAAAAACTATTCATATTAATGCGTGATAGTTATAGATGAACTCAGATGCTAATATTTATGGAAATCAAAAAATACATATCAAGTAGTTCATTATAATTAATACTAATAGCGGTGACTTTAATAATTTAAACTATCTTAATAACCTTATTATATTTTTATTTGATAAATACATGAAATACATTCCGAAATGTTATTCTCTTTGTTTTAAATTTATTATAATGCGTGGTAGATAAACCTACATGCAAATATTTATGTATTTTATCAGTGACTCACAATGATATTTGTAAATCTTTCGGAATTCGGTAGCATAAATTAAAATAATTTATAGACTCTGTTGATTAATTATTATTATTGGCCTGATATTAATGATAAAATTCTTGAACCGTAACGAACATTATCAGCATTATCAGCATAGTTATGTCACCTTCTTCTTCTACGTCTTCTGCTACTTCGTCGTCTTCTTCTTCTTCTTCTTCGTCGTTTTCTTCTTCGTCTTCTTCTTATTCTTCCTTCCCTTTTTTCTTATTGATCCCGTGAATAGATTTATTTGATGTACTTTTTAATACTATTTTGATATGGTTGAGTACGTCTTCTTCTTCCTTCTTCTTCTTCTTCTTTCTTCTTCTTCTTCTTCTTCTTCTTCCTTCTTCTTCTTCTTCTTCTTCTTCTTCTTCTTCTTCTTCTTCTTCTTCTTCTTCCTTCTTCTTCTCTTCTTCTTCTTCTTCTTCTTCTTCTTCTTCTTCTTCTTTTACAAATAAAGGAGAATGAGTAAGTGAACACAGTTTAAACAAACACAAAAAAAAATGAAAATTAAAACACCACAATAATTATAAAACAAAATATTAATATTATAATAAATAAATGGGAAATTATTCCAGAGGTAAAAGCCCCAAGAGCTGGAATGAGATGGAGTGATGAAAGAAAAGCGGCTTTTTCGCAGAAAATGAAAAGCTGGTGGGCGAACAAGAAAACCGCCCATAAGTCAAATAGAAGTCAACGACCATGATTCAGACTCAGCGTCTTCCACTTCGGGAGCTATACGGTAATAATAATAATAATAATAATAATAATAATAATAATAATTATCATTAATAATAATAGAAAATCAATAAACTGTATACAATAATACCAAAATAAACTGGATATGCCATTGCATAAGTGGTAAGTAATTTGCAGAAATAATACTGCATGCAAATAATTAATATTTTGAATATTATTAATATTTGATGTGACTTGAAACGTGATTTTTTATTCTTAATTTTGAAAAGTAGTTTTAGCTGCAGGGGCATTGAATTGAAAAACTTTGAAGTTGAAAAAATGAATGTTTTTTGAACAGAGTACACTTTGGCCTGAAAGCTCTAATATTGTTACTAATGGCTTGTCTTGTACAACGAGCTTGAAAGAGAAAGAAAAGATGACGAAGTGGAAGAAGAAGAAGAAGAAAGAAGAAGAAGAAGAGAAGAAGAAGAAGGAAGAAGAAGAAGAAGAAGAAGAAGAAGAAGAAGAAGAAGAAGAAGAAGAAGAGGAAGAAGAAGAAAGAAGAAGAAGAAGAGAAGAAAGGAAGAAGAAGAAGAAGAAGAAGAAGAAGGAAGAAGAAGAAGAAGAAGAAAGAAGAAGAAGAAGGAAGAAGAAGAAGAAATAAAGAAGAAGAAGAAGGAAGAAAAGAAGAAGAAGAAGAAGAACAAAGAGAGGAAGAAGAAGAAGAAGAAGAAGAAGAATAAGGAAGAAGAAGAAGGAAGAAGAAGAAGAAGAACAAGAAGAAGAAGAAGAAGAAGAAGAAGAAGAAGAAGAAGAAGAAAAGAAGAAGAACAAAGAAGAAGAAGAAGAAGAAGAAGAAGAAGAAGAAGAAGAAGATGATGAAGTGGAAGAAGAAGAAGAAGAAGAAACAAGAAGAATAAAGAAGCAAAGAAGAAGAAGAAGAAGAAGAAGAAGAAGAAGAAGAAGAAGAACCACTCTAAACATAGTGACACTATCATCTGTTAGAATAATCAATTCAAACTATTGCGTATTACATCTATTGATAACAAGAAAGCAATCCGTTCTATTATCATTGCACTCAGTTTGTTTATACAGTAAGCTTCTACACAGCATCATACACAGTGTTATTAGCTCAGAGAGAGTTTATTTTCTTCAAAGTTATCAGAAACTTCACGAGTGTTCTCTTAAAAAAGTGTTATTTACTTCAGTTTAAATATCTACGAATTTCACTTCGAATAGGATTTGAAATAGTTGTGAGTGTATAATTGTTGAATATTTTATTTTCAATATTTGAGATAATTCTTCTTTACATAGTGCTTTTATCTATAGTTAAAGATAAATAGTTATTTATAGTTAGAGTTAAATACAGAAAAACATCAGTTCTTCTTAAAAAATAATACAGTGACCATCTCTACATCAGAGTTGTAAAGGTAATTCATCTCAGTTTCTTCATAAATATAAATATATCAGTTTAAAAGATATAAAATATCAGTTTCTATATAAATATACACGCCTCTTGTGATATAAAAGTGTAAAATTGATATTATTTCATTTCTTATCCAGTTTAAATATCTAAACGTTCTACTTGGATTAGGATTTGAAATATTTGTAATTGTTGAATATTTAACGTTCAGTATTTGAAATAATTGTTCGTTACATTGTGATTTTATTTTGATATTTATTTCTTATTCAGTTTAAATATCTAAACGTTTTACTTGGATTAGGATTTGAAATATTTGTGAGTAATCGTTGAATATTTAACGTTCAGTATTTGAAATAATTGTTCGTTACATTGTGATTTTATTTATAGTTATTAATAGGAGATAAAATAGTTATTCATAGTTATAGTTGAAGACAGAAAATATTAGTTCTTATAAGAAGTTGTACACTTTAGCCTAAATACGCTACAGAAATAATATGAAGGTAATCCTCAACTTATTCATACAATAATATGTTTATTTTCTACTTCATAACTATTCAAAATACTTTAATGATACTACAAGTGTTCTATTTATTTATTCATTTTAGTTTAAATATTTAGTTATTTATTTATTCATCAATTTTCATACATTCAAAAGCTCACAGATACAAAGTCCATTTTACATGCCTTATTGACAATATTGTTTAATTTTTTAGTGAAAAATGAAAAAATACAAAAGAAACACATCGCACTTCACTAAATCAGAGGAATTGAAGCAATTTTAGAGATTAGAAAAGGCGATTTTTTTGTTTGTCAATGGCTCAACAGCCCTATGTGGGCTTAGGCCTACCAGCTGGTTGCCAGTAGAAAAGGCGATTCATGAAGGAAATAGAAGAATGTTGAACTAGAGGAGATTTTGATAATGTAATATACAACTATAGAGGTTGAAGAAGAAAAAGAAAAGGTAAAAAAGGAGAAAAGTTGAGTTTAGTAGAGCTCGAAAAAAATTAAATTCACTATCGATAGAGCGGCATGATTTTTCACAGGATTTTTGAATGTATAATAGCGGTCAGAAAAAGTATCAAGGATTGGGTTTAATCTATTGTACAGTCTCATTGTTGAAATGGTGAGTGGTTTGGACAAACGGTATCTGAAATACAGTAGAATATTTTAGTCTTGGTCTATTGTATGGAACATTAAAAAATATCTAAGAATTCTACTTGGATTTTTGTTAGAGATTTATTGGTTGAATATTCTAAATATTTGTTTGTTACACAGTTCTTTTATCTATATTGTTGAAGGCAGTAGAATATTAGGCTAGGCGTACACCGGTTAGTCAAGACAAGACAAGACGAGATTAGTCACAGTAATTCACATAGCTGCTTATGAAGCAGCACACACCGATGCAATGACTAATCGGTGTGTGTTGCTTCATAAGCATTATGTGAAATACTGTGACTAAACGTGACTAACCTCGTCTTGTCTTGTCTTGACTTACCGGTGTACGCTTAGCCTTAGGCTAGTTCGTCTTATAAAGTAGTACAGTCATCATGGGCAGAGTTAGGCTTCTGACGTAAAGTTTTTGCTAAAAACTATTAAATAACTACATTACTAGTAAGCCCCGTGGGCTGGAGAACTGGCTTGCGAACTTCCAATTAGCTTTTCTAATTTACTGATAACTATATTTTCAGAATGTAGGTTTGAGATTCAAACAAATACAATGGTGGGATAGTGTGTAGCAAAAATGCATAGGATATACTATACATGATAGTGAAGTACAAAAAGAACTCATAGAGGGCATGCAAAACAAACCCCTCTTTCAAAGACTGATTCACAATATGAGTAGGTGGTTTCAAAATAGACAAGACAAGATTGTAGTAATTCACAGTTGCTTATGAAGTTAACAGACCGATGCAATGTCTAATCGTTTGTTTGACCTCTATCATAGCAAACAATCTCTATCTTCATACCTCAAATACTTCTTCAATATCACACAAAATAATATAGTAACTAATTTAAAATAATCAGTAAATAATTTTATAATGTATAAACTACTTCCACAATGATACTACTTTTAATTTGATGGAAACTTTGATAATAAACACACAACCCATGTTCACCATTAATTTGATCTAAAATTTTAAATGATATGTCATCCATAAAAATATACTAAAACATGAAAAATAAAGATATATAGAAATACTAATATTAATATATTTTTAATTCCATTACTTTACTTATTTACTTCTAATGTTTTAATATAGTATACTTTACTTTATATTATATTTACTTTACTTATATATATTTACTTATTTACTTATTATATATTTACTTTACTTATTTACTTTTAATTTGATGGAAACTTTGATAATATACACACAACCCACGTTCACCATTAATTTGATCTAAAATTTTAAATGATATGTCGTCCAAAAATATACTAAAACATAAAAATAAAGATATATATAGAAATACTAATACTGTATTAATATATTTTTAATTCCACTACTTTACTTATTTACTTTCAATTGGATGGGTACTTGATATTATACTCACAACCCATGTTCACCATTAATTTGATCTAAAATTTTAAATGATATGTCATCCATTAAAATATACTTATACATAAAAAATAAAGATAATATAGAAATACTAATATTAATATTCAGTTAGAGTAACGACTTGTATTTCACTGTGAGTAATTAATGCTATTACTTACATTATTGGACACTATTGGAATGCATTTCACTCCTGATGAGGAGCTTCATCAGCCCTACAAGTATTTTCGTCATGGAAAACAACATTAATATTAATATATTTTTAATTCCATTACTTTTTTTTTTTTTTTTTAATTGGGTTGGGCTTTGTAACCCTTAGCCACCGCGACTGCTATTCGATCTTTTGTGGCATCTCCTCTTTGGCTTATGCCATGTTCCATAATCCAAGGCCAGAGCAAGAATTTACTCAGGGCCCTTGAAGTCCAGTTCTCTTGCCTCCTCTGGTAGAGGTTGCCTTTCCAAGAAGTCTCCTCCTCATTTGCAAGAGTGTTGGACATTCCAGCAGCATGTGCTGCTGATTTCAGCTATGGACCCACCCTTCCGAAGCTGTTCAACTTCTATCAGGATGGGTCTGCACTCCTCAGATTCCATTGCGGAATCTTCAGTTGTAGTGCCTTCCTCTGCATGTACAGTTTCCCGGCAGGTTTGAGTCAGCAATAACTCTGAAACCTGTTCCCACGAGTAGCTGGAGACTTATTCAGTCACCCTGGGCAGAGCTCCGCGTTCACCCAGGGAAGGCTTCTTGAAACTGGAGGTCGCCTGGTATCCAGAGTTCGCATACTCATGTCAGGCACTCCCCTGACCATGCAGCCGTCGGCGTATGCTGTTCCACCATATGTTGGCTTGGCTTGCGCAGTTGATGCTTCAGGTGTTCCTACTTGAACATTCTACTTAAGCTGGGACGCAACGGTGTAAGTTGCCAACCAGCCTACATCTACCACTTGCATCAGGAACCCGGAGGATTGCCACACCCCGGACAGAATAAATTCTGCCCCCCTGCGGGGAATTCCATTACTTTACTTATTTACTTTTAATTTGATGGAAACTTTGATAATATACACACAACCCATGTTCACCATTAATTTGATCTAAAATTTCAAATAATATGTCATCCATAAAAATATACTAGAACATAAAGAATAAAGATATATAGAAATACTAATATTAATATATTTCATGAAAATAATTGATTAAAAAATCTTGTTTTGAAATTTTCGAGGAATGAATCATGCAAACTGTATTATTCAATTATTTAATGACGTTATGAACAATGTATACTTGTAATTATTAGAATTGATAAAAATTTGGTACATTTTTGTACAATTTATCATGAAATTACATATAGATCACTTAATGGCCGAAAAAAATTTAATCTATATCATTAGTCTTCAAATAATCATTAAGAATATTTTGAAGATAGTTGATAAAAACTGACAAAATAATTATGTTTGCCAACAGGAAAGGAATTGAAAAACCGGATATAACTAGAAAATTGTATGAATAAACAAAATAAATTTTTCTAATAGGATAATAAAAAGCATATTACTAACAGAAAATGAAGATCTCAAATTGATACAGAATCAACGAAATTTTAAGAGTACAGATAGAGTGAAGAATGTAACGTATTTGAAACCTTGAACAAGCTATTAATCAGACAAAAAGGTACTTAAAAAACAGAAATATGTACTTCAAAATCGATTATTAAAGACATAGTGTATTCCTGATACAGTTATGTGGAAAAAATAATACAAGAAAATTGAAAACTTACTGCTGGTTGCACATGATTAATATAATTATGTCTCTTGAAATTTTTTGACTCTAAATTTTGTTTTCTTTCTAAAAGAATATTTTCCAGTATGAAGAAAGACCTTTCTACATCAACTGCTCTGTTGCTGGTGCATATCTGAAGCACATTATTGTATTTAAACTGAAGCTAGATTTAATAGAAGTGTTACCTTCAAATAATAATATATAAATATACTGAATATTAGCTTTATTATTGCAAAACCTTTGTTTGAAAAAATTAATTATGTTAATTCATGGATTGAAATAAACATTATTTATTCGTTTTAAGGGTTCTTGTAGCCTATAGCACACTCTGTTTATAAATAGACGACCACTGACTACAACAAGCTTTATTTTATGGGTTCAAGGATATTAATTTGTAGCCTGCATTAGGGAATTCGTAAATTTAATAATTATATTAACTATAAATATAGACATTCTTCTCAAGTACACATTCTTACACGCATGCTTGATTTCCATTTTCTAGTTTAATACTTTTTGAAATATTTATAATTAAATAATTGGTAATAAAATGGGCAAAACATATAAAATAGGCAAAACGATAAAATAGGTAAAATGAAAAAAAACATATAACTAACACCCAAAAAAAGGCAGTATAGTAGGCTCTATAGTGCGATTCACGTCAGCATTGTTTATATGAGGAGCATTGATGCCAAGTTTCATTGAGAGAGAAAGAGAAAACTGCACCAAACGTGTTTGTTGGGACTGTGTGCGACAACAATGCACAGTGCGAATAGGATAGAGACATCAGCAACTGCCTTGTGCTGAACAAGGATAGCAAACTCCCATCTAAGCAATGCTGACTTCTTGACGTGAATCGCACTATAGTCATCAGCAACGTCAAGAAATAATATCTATCTATCTATCTAATGCCAAGCGTCAAATTAAATGAATCTGATTATACGACAGATAGTTTATTCTCATTCAGATTAGTTTGAAAAGTATTTTTGATTACTGTAAGTAAATAAGATCAAAACAGCCATCAAATTCTCCGTTAAATCTATGACTGTATAGTGATTGAACAGGAATTTATTTTCTACGTTAATAATTATTTTGTGAATCATTACAATAATATCGTTACAACGTATATTGTCGAATTCATTCACAGAATTTATGATTCTTAGAACAATATTTATTCATTCAAAACAAATAGAAGACGTATTTTCGTTTGAATGAATTTTATATGTTTATTCAACATGATAAAGTTCTTTTCTCGTTTTCTAGCTCTTTGAATTACACATCTGAACAATAATAGGCCTGTTTACTTATAAATACTATTAATAAAAGTAAACGGAATATTTTCGTTTGAATTGATTTCATTGAGATTATTACAATAACATAATGGACTTACCCTCTAGTATGTTATATTAGTTAATCAAAATTAACATTTCTTCCTTATCATTCATTGATTTTCTCTACGTAATTCTACACTTTGTTATGTTGAACTTCTTCTTCTTTTTCTTCTCCTTCTTCTTCTTCTTCTTCTTCTTCTTCTTCTTCTTCTTCTTCCTTCTTCTTCTTCTTCTTCTTCTTCTTCTTCCTCTTCTTCTTCTTCCTCTTCTTCTTCATTGTTCATCTTCTTCTTCTTCTTCCTGTTCCTCCTCTCCTCCTTCCTCCTCCTCCTCCTCCTCCTTCCTCCTCCTCACCTCCTTCCTCTACCTCCTCTCCTCCTTCTCCTCCTCCTACCTTCCTATCCTTGTTTGTCCTCTCCTGTTCCTCTCCTTATCCTCTTCCTCCTTCTTCCTTCCTCCTCCTCCTCTTTCTCCTCCTCTCCTCTTGTTCCTGTTCTCCTTGTTTTCTTCTCCTTTCATTCTTCTTGTTCTTCTTCTTCTTCTTCTTCTCTTCTTCTTCTTCTTCCTTCTTCTCTTCTTCTTCATCATCTTCTTCTCATCTTGTTCTCCTTGTTCCTCCTTTCTCTTGTTGTTCTCCTTCATCTTCATCTCCTCTCCTTCTTCTTCTTCTTCATGTTCTTCTTCTTCTTTTTTCTTTCTTCTTCTTCTTCTTCTTCTTCTTCTTCTTCTTCTTCTTCTTCTTCTTCTTCTTCTTCTTCTTCTCTTCTCCTCCTCCTCCTCCTCTCCTCCTCCTCCTCCTCCTTCTCGTTTTTTTCATCTTTATTCTCCTTTTTCTAATCCTCCTCCTCCTACTCATCGACCATTTTTCCTTCTTCCTTTTCCTCCTCCTCGTCATCGTCTTCCTCCTACTCCTAATTTTCATCCCTCCCCTCTTTCTCATTTTCTTCCTACAGCCCTCCTCCTCCTGCCCTCCTTCTCTTCCTCCTCCTCTTCAACACTTCCACCTCTTTCTCCACTTCCTCTTCCTCCTCCTCTTCATCTACCTTTCTTCATTTCTACTCCTCAACCTACTTCCCCCTTATCCTCTTCTTGTTCTTCTTCTTCTTACTATTCCTCGTCCTTCTCCTCCTCCCCTCCTCCCTCCTCCTCCTCCTTCTCCTCCTCCTTCTTCTTATCCACCTCCCTTTATTTCTACAACTTACCTTTTTTATCCTCTTCCTCTTCTCATCATACTACTCCTCATCCTCCTATCCTCCTACTCATCCTCCTTTTCTACCTTCCCCTCTCCTCCTACTTCTGCTCCTCCACCTCCTCCTCCTTTCTTTCTCCTCCTCTTCCTCCTCCTCCTTTTCCCCCTATTGCTCCTCCTCCTATTGTTCCTTCTTCTCCTCCTCCTACTGTTCCTCCTTCTCCTCCTCCTACTCCTCTTCAACACTTCCACCTCCTTCTCCTCTTTCTCCTCCTTTTCTCCTCCCCCTCCTCCTTCTTCAATGAAATCTTATGTATAATTCTATCATTTACAATTCAATTATCTTTTGTTTCCATTTTCCAGAAATAGAACTGACGAAAATCGGCGGAAAGCAGTTTCTGGATATGATCGAAAAGAACGCTGATAAAATCAAAGAAAGAAGGAGACAAAGTACAAGCAGAAAATGGAACAAATTACTGCATAGATGTGAACAGGCCTCGAATGCATTCAATAACAGAGTTCCAAATATTGAAACAAAGTGGCATATTGAGATGGGGGACTCTATTGATGGTGAGTCTGAAACCAAATTTATCTTGAAAATATTTTGTTCTCAATTCAATTCAATGATACAGTGTACTGTAAGGCTAGGCGTACACCGGTTAGTCAAGACAAGACAAGACGAGATTAGACACGTTTAGTCACAGTACTTCACACAGTTGCTTATGAAGCAACACACACTGGTCAATTGCATCGGTGTGTGTTGCTTCATAAGCAACTTTGTGAAGAACTGTGACTAAACGTGACTAATCTCGTCTTGTCTTGTCTTGACTAACCGGTGTACGCCTAGCCTAACTCGTCATTGATATGACGGATTATTTTTATTATAAATTGTGACATTTCTCAATGAAACTCTATTACGATAAACAACTATGAAAGATAAATACATCATTATCAGAAAAACAGTACACGGCGAGCGAAGCGAGCCTAACACCTAGTGACTCATATAATAATTGCATTCTTCCAACTAACCAATCACGATCGAGTATTCGTTCTATTGTCCTCACACACCCACTTATCTTTGCCCCCAGCAGAGAAGATAAATTTTATTCTTATTTGGTCATAAAATTACGATATCTAAATAAAAAATAGATGAATATTTCAATGATACGAACAATAAGGGTATTATTTGTTCTGGTTTTATTTGCATTTGACATCATAGATAGTGCGTAATTGAATTCCTAAGAATAATGATAATAAAGATACTGTTATTTTTTCAAAATTGAGTTTATAGAAACCGAATTTTTATCAAAGATTGATTTATCAACTCGAATTCTTTCGATTATACGTATTATTATTGATTGAAATTCCTTCAGTATTTTGGGTCGACATATCAAGTGCGATTAATTTTATCATTATCAATATGGAATGCTCATTGATAAGAGGAATAGGAATTTATTTTGAAATGAATATTACGGAACTTGTTATATTTTTTAGAGTGGTACTACAGCTGTATCTCTGTGATTGTGATTCTTTGAACTTGTCAATTGAATGTTATGAATGTTTAGAATGTTATTGAATGTGAGGACAGTGATTCTTCTTTTTCTACTTCTTCTTCTTCTTCTTCTTCTTCTTCTTCTTCTTCTTCTTCTTCTTCCTTCTTCTTCTCCTTCTTTCTCCTTCTCCTCCTCTTCTCCTCTCCTCCTTCTCCCCTTCCCCACACATGAATGAAATCCGGTTTCATAAATTCGTTTATTTTGACCTCATTAACAGTTTCTCTGCTCTGTTCTATATTTTGGTTCTCATTATTAGTTAATAATGTCACATCGTCCATCATCAACGTTCATAAATTTCATCATCTGGGTCATCAATAATAAAATATTGCGTTAATTATTAATCAGTCATCAAGTTTGGGTGTTCTTATGTATCGTCATCATCGTCATCATTCATCATAGACTCATCAGTTTGAATCATCCAAATACCTTGATACCATCATCATCAAAACTATATAATAATTTTAGCGGAACGTTTCATACTTATCACTCCTCATTGTCACCTCAGATTCTCATAGGAAATATACCCACGTGACAGGCAGTATACCTCGCTTCGCCACGGAATGGAGTGTAATGTGTAATCATTTACATCATCATCATCCTCCGTCCTCCTCCTGCTCGGCTGTTCCAGGATCGTTCATCATCATGGTCTCATCATCCTCCTCCTCATTCCTCCTCAGGTCATAATTGACTCTCTAATTCTTCTTTCTCCTTTATTCCTTATTTACTTGCATAGATTTCTTATGTATCAGAATCCCTCTCAAATCTCAATCTTCTCTGCCAGACCGCCCTTCTCCCCTCCTCGTTCCCCTCTTTTCATGCTTTTCCTCCTCTTCCTTATGTCTCCCTCTCCTCCCCTCCTCCTCCTTCTACTCCTCCTCCTCCCCCTTCTCCTCGGCTTGGTACGTGATGCATAAAAAGGCGATGTGACCAGAAAACTACGTTTGAAAATAACTGTATAATGATTTTTAAACAATTATATGAGTATTCGATAATCATTCAATTTTTTCTTCGATTTATTTCTTATTTACTTTCATATTCATTTAGATTTAACTTACTTATTTCTTATTTAGATTTGTATTTGAATAATCTCGACTAATAATTTTTTACAGACTGCTCTTCAAGTAACACAGAGCACGAACTGATGGAGTTGAAACAGGCTATAATTGAAAACGAACAGAGCTATGTACAAGAACTGGATGTGCTTCACATTCAAGCCAAAGAAGTCCTAAGATGGCATCATGCCATACCAAGGTTTAACCGACAGTGTATTACCAAAAACCTACAGAAACGTAAGTAAATTTCAAATATTTATATTTTTCTGCAAATAAAATGACTTACAAATGGACTACTTACTATGGAGAAATACTAAAATACCTCCGATGAAAGTTTTAATGCTAGGCGTACACCGGTTAGTCAAGACAAGGCATGACTAGATTAGACACGTTTAGTCACAGTAATTCACATAGTTGCTTATGAAGCAGTACACACTGATGCAATGACTAATCGGTGTGTGTTGCTTCATAAGCAACTATGTGAAGTACTGTGACTAAACCTGACTAATCTCGTCTTGTCTTGTCTTGACTAACCGGTGTAAGCCTAGCCTGAAGGTTTTCATTGAAATGATACGCAAATCATATGATAAATTGAATGATTCACTTCTTACCCACAATTGCTTTTAACACAATACCAAGAGTTCAGAGACTATTCCAATGTTAGAAAAGTTATTTCTGATGTTGTTTCTATTGAAATAAGTTTTCAAAATGCGTCAATCGGTTCATGTTTGTGAATTTTTGTATCACTTTATTTATCACTAATTTTTGTATCACGTATTATTTTATCTTATTTTTATTCATCACTTATTTTTGTATCACTTATTATTTTATTTTTATTCATCACTTATTTTTGTATCACTTATTTATTTTGTAAGTTATTCTGTTGTTGTACAAATAAATGTTATCCTTTGAAAGAAGTTATTTATTTGAAACAAAAAGTTTCTCTGGACTTCTGTATCACAATAATTTATTAAGTTATTCTATTGTTCGTTCTTGTTAATTTCATTTATCTCCATAATCAACTCAATATTATTCTTTTCTGTGTTCTGCAGTTAATTTCATTTATTTCCATAATCAACTCAATATTATTCCTTCTATATTTTGCAGTAAAAGCTAACGCTTCAACCATTGAAGAAAAAGTGATATCTGTATCTCACAACGATCTGCAATCTTTACTAGAAGCTATGGATGACACATTTAACGATAAATTCGTATCCTATTTGATCATTTATTGTGAGAATATTGGGGAGCTACGAGCTCTTTTCAAGCAAAAGATGTAAGTATTATTTGAAATTTTAATTTTTTTATTGTTTTCTAAGCATAAAGTGTAAGTACTTATAATTTGAATAAGATTTAATCTTGAATTTTATTCTATTATATTAAATTATTAAATTAAATATTTTTTTTTAATTTTAATTGAATTGTTGAATTTAATTTTAATTTTTATTGCTTATCAAGCATTAAATTAATGTAAGTATGATACGGAAAATTTGGTTTTTAAATGTTAGGCTATTCTCAGCAACTCGTGGTTTTGGAGGTAAGGATGTGTGATAATCTAAAATTAATGTGTAAATAATCTAAATTATTATGTGTTTAATAAAATAAAAATAAAAATGTGTAATATTCGTATACAATCAAAATTTTCCATCCAATGAAATAACCTTGAGCCAACAGCTGTACTGATTAGGTAAGGAGCCCTTGACATGGACGTGGTAAAATACTATATGGATGTCTTACAACATGCTAGTACCTTAGCTTATCAGATTTCAAGCTTAGGCCACACTGCTTAGTGATAATACTGCTTGGTTGTTACTTCCGGAGTCTAAACTCCGTGTCCCTGGGAGGAATGCGATACGTTTTTTACACCCTTCACACTGCGTATTATAGCACTCTTTCTAAACTCGACGGTACCTGGATGGTGGATGAATTATCTATAGATCATACAACATCCATAGTAATAGAACATGTAGAGAATTATCATAACCTTCTTGATAAACCTTATCCACCAACAACTATCGGATTGTTCTAGGGTATTCTATTCCAGTGAATTCGATGGACATTAAGGGGTTCTTGGGCTCGAGCTTTTGCAAAGTATGGAAACTGGTGGCTACAGTAGCATCGACAAACGTTTGTCTCGACAGGGTAGTGGGTTTGAGCATGGAGGCACTTTTTACATAGAGTGAGCTGAGTTTGTCGATGCTACGGTGGCCACCCAGGACTTGTTCCCATGTTCAGCCCTGAATCTTTAATCAGATTCATTAAATTTGGTTAGATAGATACGAATATAGCCATTATTGTCTCTTGACGTTGCTGAAGACCATTTGGTTCAATGGCGATAATACCTCTATTTTATACCAAGCGTCAAATAAAATGAATCTGATTATACATATGAAATTAGACTCCTAAAATTCTATGAAACATGATAACAATTCATTCAATTTTTCTTCAAAATTATTATTATTTTTTGTTTTCCCTTTTTCAGGAGAAAAGACTTTCAATTCTGTCGTCTACTGTTCAGTTCCTATTTCCAAATAGAGAGGTCTCTACTGCCCATACATAGAGTGTCCAAGCTTCATTCTTTCTTGACAGAGATCTTGGATATATTGGGTCACAACAGCTATCAGAATGAGAGCACTCTATACAATCAAGCAACGTTGTTGGAAGCGAAATTATCAGAGGTAAGTGGAATGAACAATAGATTGAGAAAATTAAGAAGAAATTAAGGAGAAATAACAAAAAATTAAGAGAAATTAACAAAAAATATTATTGAGTTGTATGTCCTTACTTTTTTCTAAGGCTAGGCGTACACCGGTTAGTCAAGACAAGACAAGACAAGACGAAATTAGTCACGTTTAGTCACAGTAATTCACATAGCTGCTTATGAAGCATCACACACCGATGCAATGACTAATCGGTGTGTGTTGCTTCATAAGCAACTATGTGAAGTACTGTGACTAAACGTGACTAATCTCGTCTTGTCTTGTCTTGACTAACCGGTGTGCGCCTAGCCTAATATTAAATAACACTATTTTAAAAACACTTTAAATAACTTAAATATTTTAAGAAATATTACGATAATTTTGAAAATCGACAAGAAAATAAGAAGAAATAAAAAATAAAAATAAAGAGATAACAAAGAATTATGAAAATCAACAAAATTGACATGAAATTGAGGAGGAATAACAAAAAATAGAAGAGATGAACAAAGAATTACGTTAATTATCAAAAAATGAATGGAATTGACAACAAAATCTCACAAGGAAACGAGAAAAATAATCAGGAAAATATGGAAAGATGATGAAATAAAGATGACACAAATGAAATGAATAAGAATGCTCTCCAAGCATTCTTATTTTATTTCATTTGTATCTTAAAAATATCTATTACCTTTCTTTGCATTGTTACTTGTTTGAACCGCCATTGCTATGACGTTTGTAGAACCGCCCATTGTGGGAGGAGCTTATACGTAGGCCAATGGCAGGCGTTCACCTTGATAGGCCGTTCAACTCCCAATCACGGCGTTCGGTCACGAGTATAAATTCTGCTTCACTGTATTTCAGTTATAGTTTTAGTTTACTAGAGATTGATAATGGTGTATAACAACCGAAACCGACGGTATCTCGTTGTCTTATGTAACTTATGTGATTTTGACAACTTCAAGTCTTTTTATTCAGTATTATTATTCTTCTCCTTCTTCATCATAATCATCATCTTCTTCCCTTCTTCTCCTTTTTTCTTCCTTCTTTCTTCTTCTTCTTCTTTCTTCTTCTTCTTCTTTTTCTTCTTCTTCTTCTTCTTCCTCTTCTCTTCCTCTTCTATCCTCCTCCTCCATCGTCTTCATCATCATCATCTTCTTCTTCTTCTTCTTCTTCTCCTTCTTCTTCTTCTTCTTTCTTCTTCTTCTTCTTCTTGTTTTTCTTCCGCTCCTCCTTCTTATTCCCTCCCCCATTGCTGCATTTCTTCCTCTTCTTCTTCTTTTTCCTCTTCTCCTTCTCTTCTCTTTCTTCTTCTCCTCTTCTTCTTCTTCTCTTCTTCCTCTTCTTTTTCTCTCTCTTCTTCTTCTTCCTTCTTCTTCTTCTTCTTCTTTCTTCTTCTTCTTCTTCTTCTTCTTTCTTCTTCTTCTTCTTCTTCTTCTTCTTCCTTCTTCTTCTTCTCTTCTTCTTTTCTTCCTTCTTCTTTTCTCCCTTTCTTCTTCTTCTTCCTCCTCTTTTTCCTTCTTTTCTTCTTATTCTTTTCCTTCTTCTTCTCTTCTTCTTCTTCTTCTTCTTCCTCTTCCTCTTCCTCTCCTCCTCCTCCATCTTCTCATCTTCTTCTTTCTTCTTCTTCTCCTTCTCCTTCTTGAAGATTATGTACTCTATATGGTATGCTTCCAATACTCCTGTACAGGTGGTTTTCTCCTCATATAATCTTGGCATTATTTTCCTGCTTTATCGAACTTTTTCAGATAGTCACCAAATGCCACGAGGTAACCCATTCCATTCTGGGCACAAACTATATGAACAACATCCTGCAGGCTTTGTTTCCCTTCGATCTGAAATTGCAGGAAAGCTTTCAGTCACCCAAAGTTGACAGAAAGCATTTGAAAGATGGCTGTCATACAGTATTCAAGGAACAGGGGATGCAAAGTCACCTCACCAATGATCTCAAAGTATTTACTGATGAAGTTCTGAACACTTCCTCACATAAGACTGATGAAACTAATACTGGTAAGTGTTATTATAATTTTTCCAAACAATTCCCAAAGTATTTCCCAAATATTTCCCAAAGTATTATATAAAGTATTTACTGATGAAGTTTTGAACACTTCCTCACATAAGACTGATGTACATAATACTGGTAAGTGTTATTATAATTTTTCCAAACAATTCCCAATTTTTGTAAACCTAGTCATCTACTGGAACCGTTTTTGTCAGAAAGCGTCCAATGTCCGAACAGCTGGCTATTTGATTCAATGTTAGCATTTAAAAGACCTTAAAAAAAAGACTTAACCTTTTCACAATAATTTTTGTGAGCATAGTCATCTACTGATCATATGTTTTTGTCAAGTTAAATGTATTTTGATCCTGTTAGCATTTACGCTAATTTGTCATTTTCTGACAGAAACGGTTCTAGTGGACGACCAGGCTTAAACTCTGTGTTCACAATCAAATTTTCATCCAGTAAAATAACCTTGAACCAATATTTGATTACGTAAGGCTAGGCGTACACCGGTTAGTCAAGACAAGACAAGACGAGATTAGTCACGTTTAGTCACAGTAATTCACATAGTTGCTTATGAAGCAACACACATCGATTAGTCATTGCATTGGTGTGTGCTGCTTCAACAACTGTGAATTAAACGTGACTAATCTTGTCTTGTCTTGTCTTGACTAACCGGTGTACGCCTAGCCTTACTTTTTGTATGTATGACTTTTTTGAAAAGTGTTTTCACCTCACAAATTCTCTCAAGATTGCTTTGTGTCACTTGCTTCTTTATTTTGAAATTTATGAATCTTTTTCCCATTGTAAACATTGCTCACAATATCAATATCATCTTTCATCAACAGGTTCTTCAATCTTGCAAGATCAGTGTGATAACCTTGAGATCCATCCAAGACTGAACCCAGCCACATCAACAGAATCCATCTTCAATGACTCAGAATCCTCAGGAATTCTCAAGGCCATTGAACAGTCTGCATTGAAACTGCAGCTAAAACCGGAGGATGATGAAGAAGACGGGATAGAAGAGAAGGAAGAAGCGGAAATCATTGCAAGATTGCAGAGGAGAAGACGTACAATTTCTGAAAGAGAAGCCAGATGCGTACAAAGGTTTGCAGAGATTTTGCGGGAAGAAGAAGAGGAATCGCGCAGTTCTTACCAAACTCCAGAAAAGTGCGGGCAAAGGTTTGCAGACATCTTGCAGGTGAAAGGAACAGAGTTGCGCAGTTCTGACCCATCTGCAGAAAGTCCCAAAAGCGATGGTTTGGTTGATGATCTAGAAGCAACAAATTATTCTGACCATGAATGTCAATGTGGTGACCAAGGATCTGCTAAAAAGGTTGGTGCAAATGGTGAATGTTCTCATGGGATGATTGTATGGGATAATTCCAGAAAAAGTTCTAATGCGGATGTGGGAAAATCTACAGAGATTAGCAAGTGCAACGTCTCTGGAACAACACAGAATTGTGGACCAAGTCTATATTATTCCTGGAAGATTCATGAGACAGTGGAAGCCCAGAATCTTCCCCAAAATGGAGAAACTTCTTCAGGAATTGGGGCATATGAGACTTCAGCGTTAACGCAAACCATGGAAACAAATCCTTGGAGACAATGCTGGGTGGACACTGATTGTTTCAGTAGGTATTCCACACCAAGACCATATCTTTCCAGGACGGATTCTTCAGATCGTATTGTGGAAGTGATAGAAATGAGTGAGTTTCCAGTTTCAACAACAATTGAGAGCACGGATGATGAGACAAGTCATCCAATAGGAGACGAGCTTCTAAGGTTGATGGAGGCTTCTTTCGGGCTCAAACCATGTTCTGAGGAGAAGGAGGAGGAGGAGAAGGAGGAGGAGGAGAAGGACTTTGAGGTGAGTTGATTTATATTCATCTAGAATTTATCTTGATAGTTTTTTGCATGAACTCCTTTGTTGAGGAGATATTTGGCAGATTTTCACTCATCCATTGAAGTAATGTCATGGGATTGTATTGAGCCAGAGGTAAAACTGCTTCTCAATTTGTGGTTGTTTCGAGTAGTGTTTGCTTCAATTTCAGGTGGGATTGTTTCATTTTTAGGTGTGTTTGACTCAGTCTTACAAGGGCTTTCCTATCTCCTTGAAATATTAGACAATCATTTTTGAAGATGAGGAAGAAGGGTAACCGAGGAAGAAGATAACATGAAGAAGACGGAAAAAGATAGATAGAGAGAGAGAGAGAGAATGAGTGAGATGAACAGAGAGAGAGGAGAAGATTAAGAGAGAAGAAGGAGGAAGGAGAAGAAAAAGAGAAGAAGAAGAGGACAAGAAGAAGAAGAAGAAGAAGAAGAAGAAGAAGAAGAAGAAGAAGAAGAAGAAGAAGAAGAAGAAGAAGAAGAAGAAGAAGGAGGAAGAAGAGAAGAGGAAGAAGGAAGAAGAAGAAGAAGAAGAAGAAGAAGAAGAAGAAGAAGAAGAAGAAGAAGAAGAAGAAGAAGAAGAAGAAGAAGGAAGAAGGAAGAAGAAGAAGAAGAAGAAGAAGAAGAAGGAAGAAGAAGAAGAAGAAGAAGAAGAAGAGAAGAAGAAGAAGAAGAGAAGAAGAAGAAGAAGAAGAGAAGAAGAAGAAGAAGAAGAAGAAGAAGAAGAAGAAGAAGAAGAAGAAGGAAGAAGAAGAAGAAGAAGAAGAAGAAGAAGAAGAAGAAGAAGAAGAAGAAGAAGAAGGAGTAGAGGAGTAAGAGGAAGGAGTAAGGAAGAAGAGAGTGGGAAGGAAGAAGAGAGAGAAAAAGAAAAGACAAGAGAAGAAGAAGAAGCAGAAGAGGATGGAAGAGCGATTGATGCTCAGCAGTATTTGCTCAGTTAACTACACAGATGATTATTGACATGCCTTTCAAATAGTTTGTGCAAATATAGTGCCAACTGCCAACATATCAATAACATGATACTTCAGTACAACCTAGATAGACAACAAGTTGCAATACTCTGCCAAATTCTCTTATAACTCTTATTAACTTCAAAAACAGTGTTAGAAGTCTTCTAAAATTGCTTCAGGAACTTTTTAGAACAGTACTTCCATTTTGTTTTTATAGTGTTTTGGAACTAGTCGACAATTCGCCAAACTAAAAAAATTCAAAAACTTTTTAGTGCCTCATTATGTTTGAAAATTGTTCGACGAAAAACCTTAAATCTCTTTTCAAACACTCATTAAATTTACAACAGTGTTAAGAAAGCTTTTCAAATTTGCTTCAAGAACGTTTTAGTGCTTCATCATGTTTCAAGCGAGTGTTTATGAAACTAGATCTTAAATCACAAAACTCTTCTATAAGGCTAGGCGTACACAGGTTAGTCAAGACAAGACAAGACGAGATTAGTCACAATAATTCACATACTTGCTTATGAAGCAGCACACACCGATGCAATGACTAATCGGTGTGTGTTGCTTCATAAGCATCTATGTGAAGTACTGTGACTAAACGTGACTAATGTCGTCTTGTCTTGTCTTGACTAACCGGTGTACGCCTAGCCTAACAGTTCATAAATCTTCTATAAACTGTAGATCCCAAAAGTGTTGAAAAGTCTTCTTAATTCCTTAAAAAGTGTTGAAACAAAAATTAACTTTTTCAGTTCGTATTCCCAGTAAATTCTACTCGTTTACTCTTTCCTGAACTTGGATTCACTACTTTCTTTTTGAACTTATTCTTCATCATATTATTCACCGAATGTGTTCTGAAAAAATGTCGATCACATGTTTTTTTTGTTGCGAATTATTATGATGTGTAGGAGATTTCTGGAGTATCTGCTGTCTAAATGTAAGCAAGTAAGCATGTAATACAGTACATCTTATATTTGTATAGTACTTATATTTGT
Source organism: Laodelphax striatellus (assembly GCA_017141395.1). Classification (NCBI taxonomy): domain Eukaryota; kingdom Metazoa; phylum Arthropoda; class Insecta; order Hemiptera; family Delphacidae; genus Laodelphax; species Laodelphax striatellus. The sequence continues at coordinate 13,628,662 of CM029543.1, forward strand.
ATTGTACTTTTATATTTGTATATCTTATATTTGTATTTGACCCTTACATCTTATATTGTATCTTATATTTGAATAGAGTTTCGTGCCCTAATAATTCACATAGTTGCTTATGAAGCAGCACACACCGATGCAATGACTAATCAGTGTGTGTTGCTTCATAAGCAACTTTGTAAAGTACTGTGACTAAACGTGACTAATCTCGTCTTGTCTTGTCTTGACTAACCGGTGTACGCCTAGCCTTACTGTAGCAAAGAAACAAAGCGGCGCTTTGCGCTGCACGGGGGAAATTTGTTTTATTGAGTGGAACTTGATTGATCGTCCACATAATGTAATCGTCTACTGTTCAACGTAATAAAATTTGATTAAGGTTACGTATCTTGTGATACATAATGACGAAAAGAATGTTTTTGTTATGAATTGTAGCTTAGTTCTCAATGGAACCATGACGTTTTTGAAACGCCCACAATTTTCTGATGAAATAATATTTTTGAAGTCATAAATGCTACCGTACGCACTTATTACATCAGTTGATACGCAATGTATAATTCAGTTAATTTTCTGATGAAATAATTTCAGATTTCATTCATACGTAGACAACTATTGCATCAGCCAATTTCCAACGGTTTTATTAAATAATTGATAATAGTTTATCACGTGTTTGACTGAGTTTTCAATTTTATGAGGATTTATGAGTATTGGGGTAGGTAATGGACTGATTACAAACAAAAATTGGAAAAATTTGATATTGAGAAATTTGAAAAATTGAGATATTGGAATCAGACTCATCTAGGCTTTACTTGTCTTAGGCTAGGCGTACACCGGTTAGTCAAGACAAGACAAGACAAGATTAGTCACGTTTAGTCACAGTAATTCACATAGTTGCTTATTAAGCAACACACACCGATCAGTCATTGCATCGGTGTGTGTTACTTCATAAGCATCTATGTGAAGTATTAGGAAACTGTATTCAAATATATACAATAAAACAACGAGATATTGCAGTTTCGTTGTTATCGATTATCTTTCTTCACTATGTTTCTTTACCGCCATTGCTGTGATGTTTGTAGAAACCGCCCATTGTGGGAGGAGCTTATCTAGGCCAATGGCAGTCGTTCACCTTGTTAGGCCATTCAACTGCCAATCACAGCGCTCGGTCACGAGTAGAAATTCTACAACACTATAAATACTTTTGTTTTAGTTTAACAGAGATTGATAATGGTGTAACAACCGAAACTGTAGTATCTCGTTGTTTTATTAAATATGTGTGGTTTTGACAACATCAAGTCTTCTTATTCAGTAATAATTTTCCATGAATAAAATTGTGATCGTAAAATTTGAATTCAGAAGAGAATTAGAGAAGAAGGTGAAGAAGGAGGAAAAGAAGAAGGAGGAGAAGGAAGAGGAGAAGAAGAAGGAGAAGAAGAAGGGGAGAAGAAGAAGGAGAAGAAGCAGGAGAAGAAGGAGAAGAAGAAGGAGGAGAAGAAGTAGAAGAAGAAGAAGAAGGAGGAGGAGGAGAAGAAGAAAGAAGGAAGAAGAAGGAGGAGGGAGGAAGGTGGAAGAAGGAAGAATAAGAAGAAGGAGAAGAAGAAGGAGGATAAGGTGGGAAAATAATATAAAAATTAAGGGATAATTTAGAAATACAATACAGAAATTTAATTGAAAATTAGAGAATAATATGAAATTCCTTGAACAAAATATTTTGATTCATGATGGATCGAACTTCGTCATTGAATTTATGATGAAATCAATAATTCGTGAAATGTATTTTATCAATAAATAAATAAATAAAATTCCATAAACAACATTTTATTAATCCATTGTAAATTTTGAAATTCCTATCGAACGATGACTTCAATCTCTATAGAGAAAATTCAAAATATTTGTTTTCAGAGAGTAATTATGATGACGCTGTAGTCTAAATTCCTCAACAACAAAATACAATTTTATGTACAATTTTATCTACAAAATGATCAATTACGAATAACTTATACAGACAATTGAAAGTAATTAATGGAAAATATTATCAAAAGATGAAAAACATTGGAACTTCCTATGATTCATATCATAGGAATTCATAGGATTCATATCATAGGAATTTATTGATAAGAATGAATTATTATTATTTACGAAACTATGTAGTAAAATAGTTGAAGTATTGATGAAGAGGAGGAGGAGGAGGAGGAGAAGAAGAAGAAGAAGAAGAAGAAGAGAGAGGAAGAGGAAGAAGAAGAGAAGAAGAAGAAGAAGAGAAGAGAAGAAGAGAAGAAGAAGAGAGAGGGACAGAGAAGGAGGAGAAGGAGAAGAGGATGTGGAGGAAGAGAGAAGAGGAGAGGAAGAGATTGAGAAGAAGAAGAAGAGACTACGAAAAAGAAGGAGAGGGAGGAGAAGAAGAGGATGTGGAGGAAGAGAGATGAAGAGGCAGAGGAATAGAGAGAAGAGGAAGAAGAAGGAGAAGAGGAAGAGACTACGAAAAGAAAGAAGGAGGGAGAAGAGGATGTGGTGGAAGAGTGAGGAAGAGGAAGGAAGAAGAGAAGAAGAAGAAGGAGAAGATGGAGAGGAAGATTGAGGAAGAGGAAGAGATTAAGAAGAAGAAGGAGAAGAGGAAGAGACTATGAAGGAGATGAAGAAGAAGAGGAGAAGAAGAAGAAGAAGAAGAAGAAGAAGAAGAAGAAGAAGAAAAAGAAAAATAAGAATGAAGATGTGATAAGAAGATCACGAGATTTTTTTTTTGCGTGAGACTTTTAAGATATCGAAAATTAATTATGAATGTGAAAAAAAAAAATAATGAATTTAAATTAAGTAAAAGAAGAAACAAAAGAAGAAGAGAAAGGAGAAAAGAGGAGGAAGAGGAAAATATAATAATAGTAACATTAAAATCACGTGATACAACAGATACCGTATCAATTTATTGATAGTGATTTTATTTACAAAAAATAACCAATTTCTCAAGTATTTCAGATAAAGCTAATAAATTTGAATAGCCTATACATCCCACGTATTGAACTAATTTTAAGTTTAATTTCAATTGAATCGATTACATTTTCAACATTCTTTTCAGTCATTAGATTAGATTTCAAGCCTATTCATTCTTTAAAAATAATTATTAATTATGCTATTCTAACTATACTAGTATTGAACTACTTTTTATTCGAATTCGAGTTGATTACAGTTCTCACATTCTTTAAACTCATTAGATTAAATCTTTATTATTGTTATGAAATCGAATATACGATTTTAAAAATCCTATAAGAACTGCTTTTATAAAGATAACTTACCATGTATAATGGTAACATATTTTTTATCACGAGACCATTATTATAAAGAAATGTAATTGATTGATAGATTAAAATTAATAATTTTGGTAGTCTCAAGAAAAGTTAGATAGAGGTGGAGGAGGAGGAGGAGGAGGAGGAGGAGGAGGAGGAGGAGGAGGAGGAGAGGAGGAGGAGGAAGAAAAAGGAGGAGGAAAGAAGAGAAATAGAATAAGAGAAAAAAGAGAGAGGAGAAGAAAAAGAAGAAGAAGTAGAAGAAGAGAAGAAGAAGAAGAAGAAGAAGAAGAAGAAGAAGAGGAAGGAGAAGAAATTGAAGAAGAAGAAAAAGAGCATGAAAAATAAGAGGATAAGGGAGAATGAGAAAAAAGACAAGGAAGAAGAAGAAGAGAATAAGCTGATAAAATTTACTGCACTATTATCATCAGTTGAAATACAGTCAACCTCTTATCTAGAAGCATCCTCAATAAATCATATTCGATAACTGACACAGTTGAAGAGGGAGAGAGAGAGGAAGAAGAGGGAGATAGAGAGAGTGAGAGAGAGGCACTTATGAAGTGTTTTGGCAAAGTTTGAAGAGAATATAATGAAAATAGAGAAAACCAAAGTTGAAGAAGAATGATTGGTAGACGAAGCAATACAATAATAAGACAAAGAGAACACATCGAGCAAGATGAAGAGAGAGACAGAGTGAATAAGTTAGTGAGGAGAGGAGAAGAACAGAGATGAAGAGAGAGAGAATGATAATAATTCAGAGAGAGAAAAAAATAAAAAAGAGAAATCAATATCCAGATTCAATGAAGAGGGAAAGAAAAGGAAAAGAAAGATGAGGAGGAATATCAGGAAGATGGAGAAGAAGGAGAAAAAGAAGAAGTAGTAGAAGAGGAAGTAGGAGAAGAAGAAGAAGAAGAAGAAGAAGAAGAAGAAGAAGAAGAAGAAGAAGGAGAAGAAGAAGAGAAGAAGAAGAAGAAGGTAAAGGAGGAGAAGAAGAAGAAGAAGAAGAAGAAGAAGAAGAAGAAGAAGATGAAGAAGACGTAGAAGAAGAAGAAGAAAAAGTAGTAGTAGAGGAAGTAGAAAAAAAGGAGAAGAAGGTGAAAAAGGACTTGTAAAAGGAGGAGAAGAAGAAGGTTGGAAAGGAGGAGGAGAAGAAGGACTTGTAAATGGTTTAGAAGAAGAAGGTGGAAAAGGAGGAGAATAAGAAGAAGAAAAGTAGATGAAAAAATGAAGAAAGAAAGTGACATCAAGAGAACACAATAATGGGTGAAAGAAAACACAGATGAAGAGATAGACAGAAGGAGAAAGAGAAAGAGAGAGAGATGGAGAGAGAAATATAGAAAGAGTAAAAGAAAGAACTCAAAAAGATAAGGGTTATCACCTAAAAAGCAATTAAAATTTTCGAAAGCATTCAACAGCCTTTTCTAGCAATTTCTTTGCTCCAAGTGCCTTCACGTTAATGGAATCTTTCTACAAAAATTGTGAATTCAGTGAATAAGTTTTCGAAAAATTTGTGCAAACTCCAAAAATCAGCATTCAAAATGTGACTTTTACGTGTTTTTTGTTGTGGTGTTATTCAGTCGAATACAAAGGTGTCGAAATTGGTGAAGTTGAGATTGAAGTTTAAGTTGAAAAGTGGTTTTTGAAGTTCGTTTACTACAGAAATATTATCTAGAGTTTGAAATTTCTATCAATTTCATAAAAATTGATGAGTGTTGTAGGTTAGAGTTGAGTATATGGTACAAGTTTTATAAGATTGGTAAGTTCTCTATACATTTTATGAAGACCTAACCTAGAATAATTCTTGTAGAGTTTTGAGCAATGCTAAGGCTAGGCGTAAACCGGTTAGTCAAGACAAGACAAGACTAGATTAGTCACCTTCAGTCACAATAATTCACATAGCTGCTTATGAAGCAGCACACACCGATGCAATGACTAATCGGTGTGTGTTGCTTCATAAGCAACTATGTGAAGTACTGTGACTAAACGTGAATAATCTCGTCTTGTCTTGTCTTGACTAACCGGTGTACGCCTAGCCTAAGAATCTCAAAACTCAAAACATATTTTTTGCAGTCTACCAAATTTGTAACTTGTTTCACACGTATGCACCATCCCCGTTTAAACTAAGTTTAACAAAACGTAGTTTTCACTTGGTTGAAACTATAACTATTCACCAAACTAACTGAAACTAAAGTTTAAGTTATGGTTTGATTATAACTAAACTATTCACGGTTGAAACTTGATTTAAAGCTAAATTTTAAGTTATAGTTCAATTATAACTAAATCATTCACGGTTGAAACTTGATTTAAAGTGAAAATCCACAGTTTAAACCAAGTTCAGAGAGCCAAGATGGCGGCTGCTACAATAATTTCAACATCTATTATATTAACAAACTTTTGGCGCATTCGTTTCTATACTGTTGAAACTGGAGGCTGGTAATATCAACCGTTTCCGAGTTATTCAAGAAACAAAATTTTAAATGGCCGCCATTTTGTTTTATGGATTTCAAAAATTGTTATAATTTTTTTGTAGCTTTGTCTAGTTTCATAAATGTTGGTGCAAAGTTTCAATTCCTTAATATGTTTCACCATTATTAGATAAAAAACAAAATGGCAGCTGTGTGAGTAACTAAGGACTTCTGGACAATTTAAATATGATATTTAGATATGGTTTTTACCCAGGAACAATGCCCTAGAGTATTGGTAGGGAGTTCTGAAACACTCTGTAGATAGATAGTAACTATACATTCCTACTTCCTACAGTATTCTCTAGTATTAATGAATTAATCTATGACCATTTCTCGTCACTATTTCTTGATGACTCAGCATAGTGTTACTTCAGTTTTTTATTGTCCGTGCATTACGCATAATTTAATAGGTAATCGCGTAGCATTGTAGAAACAAAAATGCAGTCAATTCATTCCTCAATAATTGCGATAAAAAATTTGCAGCTCAGTTGTGTTCTAATAAGGTTGAAAAATGTGCGTCAATCTATTCGTGTTATGTATGAGACGTAGAAAATTTCGAGTTAATAATGAGAGTGACCAATTTTGTTGTCAAAAAAAGTTCAATTCATTGTTTGATAGAGTATTGATGTATTTTTTGCGTAAAAGAAGGTTGTTGAACCGAGTAAGTAGCAGTTGCAGAGAGGTCTGTTAACTTAATCTCCAATTTACAGTGTTAAACAATGTTCTTATGTGTGTTAATTCCATGTTGATTATAACTCTTATCCTTGAAGTTACAGTTTCAGAGAGGTCTGTTAAGTTTAATCTCCAATTAACAGTTTCAACTCTCACTTTGTTCAGAGATGTTGTGGAACTTCTTCATATTCGGTGAAAGAATAAATACTGTGGAATAGACAAAATTTTGTTTTTATTCTTTCACCGAGTTTCAACTCTATTCTAATGCTAATTCTTATCTTCAATATTGTTTAATACTATTATAACTTCTAACTATATAATACTTGAAGTTACAGTTTCAGAAACGTCTGTTAAGTTTAATCTCCAATTAACAGTTTCAACTCTATTTTAATGCTAATTCTTATCTTCAATATTGTTTAATACTATTATAACTTCTAACTATAATATAGGCCTACTTGAAGTTACAGTTTCAGAGAGGTCTGTTAAGTTTAATCTCCAATTAACAGTTTCAACTCTATTCTAATGCTAATTCTTATCTTTAATATTGGTTTCATGAACGTATAAATGTATATATGAGTGTATTAGTACAACAATAGTTTAACTAAATAGATTTACATTATATCTAATATACAGGGTGTTTCTAAAATAGACAGACAAACATCGTGAGCGGTTTATTTTAATAGAACAATATTAAAGATAAGAACTAGCATTGAAATGGAGTTGAAACTGTTAATGTTAATTTGAGATTAAACTTAACAGACCTCTCACTCGTTCACTTTTGCTATGGCTTCTAAAATTGTTTCAATACATGGCCCAGGATTTCTATTATTAGGAATATAATCCCCCTAATCCTCTTCCTCCCCCTCCTCCTCCTCCTCCTCCCCTCCTCCTCCTCTCCTCCTCCTCCTCCTCCTCCTCCTCCTCCTCCTCCTCCTCCTCCTCCTCCTCCTCCTCCTCCTTCTCCTCCTCCTCCTCCTTCTCCTCCTCCTCCTCCTCCTCCTCCTCCTCCTCCTCCTTCTCCTCCTCCTCCTCCCTCCTCCTCCTTCCTCCTCCTCCTCCTAGCTTATCACTATCATTATTTTATCATTCAACTTCTATTATTATTAATCATCCATTATCAGGCTGGATCAGTAATATTTTATCAATGGACTGCTATCTGTTAAGATAAAATTGAAGGCTTTCTTTCGTAGTATCTAGGACAATGCTTCGACAGGATGACTTGCGATAATATTCTTCAGATTTCAGTTTGTTTATTTGGTTTAAGCAAGGGTGTGGGAGTATCAAGCACATAAATCTCCTTGAATATTCTTTAGAATTCCACGACACGTTTTGTTTAGTTTAGTCTCAAACGCTGTAATGTTGGGGGTGTATTGAATTGAAATGATTTCATCAGTCATAAAGGCTATTTTCAGAGTAGGTGATAGATTTTGCTGTAATTTTTGTTATCATTAACCATTAGGCTAGGCGTACACCGGTTAGTCAAGACAAGACAAGACGAGATTAATCAAGTTTGGTCTCAGTACCATTACACAGTCTTCATTGATAACAATTCATTAACAATATTTTCATAATCTCTGTGTTCTTCTTCTTCCCTCATTTCTTCTCTTCTTCTTCTTCTTCTTCTTCTTCTTCTTCTCCTCCTCTTCCTTCTCAGCCTCATCCACCACCTTCTTCTCCTCTCCTCCTCAGCCTCCTCCTTCACCTCCACCACCACCTTCTCCTCCAACAACTTCTTCTCCTTCTTCTATCTCTATAATGTACTTCTCCTCTTCATAGTAGTAATTTCATTGTAAATGATTTCTACTTTTCCCAAAAATTGGTTTAAAATAATGGATTTTTGTTAATTTTTCCATACTTCTAAGTTTCAAACCCTACTTCTTCATCTTCTTCTTCTTCTCCTCTTCTTCTTCTCTCTTCTTCTTCTCCTTCTTCTTCTTCTCCTATTCTTCTTCTTCTTCTTCTTTTCTTCTTCTTCTTCTTCTTCTTTTTCTTCTTCTCTTCTTCTTCTTCTCTCTTCTTCTTCTTCTCTTCTCCTCTTCTTTTCTTCTTCTGCTTCTTCTTCTTCTTCCTCCTTCTTCTTCCTTCTCTTCTTCTTCTTCTTCTTCTTCTCTTCTTCTCTCTCTTCTTCTTCTTCTTCTTCTTCTTCTTCATCTTCTAGATCATATTCTCAAAATTTCTACTTATATCAATAAATCAATTGAATTCTGTTTTAAAGGTTTGAGAAAATAAATTTCTCTTTATCTTTCCAGACTGACGCTCCGACCACCACTCTCTCGGATGAAGGACATCGCGTGGGGGATTCTTCCATTTTCTACGATTTGCCCTTCGATTCGTCGGAGAAAGACAGCAAAAGAGAATCGTGGGAGAGTGAAGAGACGGTAGTGATAAATGAGGAGACAAACGCAAAAGGAGGGAAAAGAATGAAAAGAGTAAGCGAAGTACTGCAAAGGACATTGTGGGAGGAGACTGAACGAGTAATACAGGAAAATGTACTTGGTGAGTAATTTATTTCTTATTCTTCTTCTGCTTCTTCTTTCTTCTTCTTCTTCTTCTTCTTCTTTTCTTCTTCTTCTTCCTTCTTCTTCTTCTTCTTCTTTTTCTTCTTCTTCTTCTTCTTCCTCCTTCTTCTTCTTCTTCTTCTTTTCTTCTCTTATTCTCCTTCTCCTCCTTCTTCTTCTCTTCTTCTTCCTCTTCTTCCTCCTTCTTCTTCTTCTTCTTCTTCTTCTCCTTCTTCTTCTTCTCCTTCTTCTTTTCTTCTTCTTCTCTCCTCCTTCTTCTTCTTCTTCTTCTTCTCCTTCTTCTCCTTCTTCTTCTCCTTCTTCTTCTTCTTCTCTTCTTCTTCTTCTTCTTCTCCTTCTTCTTCTTCTTCTTCTTCTTCTTCTTCTTCTTCTTCTTCTTCTTCTTCTTTCTTCTTCTCTTCTTCTTCTTCTTCTCCTTCTTCTTCTTCTTCTTCTTCTTCTTCTTCTTCGTCTTTTTCTTCTCCTTCTTCTCCTTCTTCTTTTCTCCTTCTTCTTATTCCTCTTCCTTCTCCTTCTTCTTCTTCTTCTTCTTCTTCTTTCTTCTTCTTCTCCTCCTTCTACTTTTCTTCTTATTCTACTCCATCTTCTTTCTTGTCTTCTTCTTCTCCTTTTCTTCTCCTTCTTCGTTTCTTTTCTTCTCTTCTACTTCTCTGTAATTATATTAGCTATATTTTTTTGAATTAATTTTCTTAATTTTTTTTTTTCACAGGCAACATGACGAAGGCTGATATCGCTCTGCAAGAATCCAAGTTTGAAATTCTCACTTCAGAACTGTCTTATCTCAACTCTCTAAATATTCTGGTGACAGTATTTATGAACTCCAAAGAACTCAGCAGTATTCTCTCAAAAAGCGATCAAGAAAGTCTATTCAAACATATCATAAAAGGTGAGTGCTTAGAATATCAACAATAAATAATGAATAAATAAAATAATTAAAATGAATAAAATAAATAAAATACTGCAGTTTCGGTTGCTACACCGCCATTATCAATCTCTGGTGATCTGAAACTAAAGAACAGTGTAGCAAAATTTCTACTCGTGACCGAGCGCTGTGATTGGCAGTTGAATGGCCTATCAAGGTGAACGACTGCCATTGGCCTAGATAAGCTCCTCCCACAATGGGCGGTTTCTACAAACATCACAGCAATGGCGGTTCAAACAACTAACATAGTAAATAAAGGTGATTGATATTCACAAAAACAGATTGAATAATAATAGGAATGCTTGATAATTGATGCTTGATTGACTAATCAATTTCCATGTTGACTATGAGTCACTACAGCTGTATAGCAGGATCATTTTAACTTGTCAGAAAACAGCTGTTTCGGTAATAAGTAAACAGTGATTTTGACACAATAATCAAAAGGCCTTTAAAGTCTTTAAAAGACCTTTTCAAAGAAGACCTTTAAAAGAATAACTATTTAAAAGACCTTTTCAATAATCTGCGAGATTCAGCATTAATTTGTAGGTTAAGTATTGTGATACTGGTGGCCGAAACATATGTTTTCTGACAAGTTAAAATGATCCTGCTATATGTATTATTTATTCATTTTCTTGAAACTCTCTAATCATGTGTTTTGTTATGAACCGAGTATGTGTGACATTCATCTTTCCAGTTCTTCTTCTTAGATTTCTATGGGATCGATCCTTCGATGATCCTTTGTGATCCTTAGGCTAGGCGTACACCGGTTAGTCAAGACAAGACGAGATTAGTCACGTTTGCGTTAGTTGTTCACATAGCACTGTGTGTCATTGAGTGTGCTGCTTCATAAGCAACTATGTGAAGTACTGTGACTAAAGGCGACTAATCTTGTCTTGTCTTGTCTTGCATGACTAACCGGTGTACGCCTACCCTTAGAGACAAAAGATCTTGAAATCCTCTGTCATTTCGAATCTAGTAGGTACCTACGAAGAATGTTTGTGAAAAATTTCAAGTTTATAGGTCTAGTAGTTTGGGCTGCAGTGTGATTCCCGTGATCAGATTTAGCCTTTTATAAATATAGATATTTTCACTTCGTATTTTGTGATGAGTTTGTATTTTTTACACCATTGGTTTTTGGGCAGAATAAGAAATTATTTGATTTTGATTTTCTGCTTTGACAATGTCAACAATTAATAAACATGCCCCTCCCCACCTGGCACCAATAATGACAATAATATATGAGGTAAAGCAGGATTCTTTTAACTTGTCAGAAAACAGCTGACTTAACGTTAGTAAACGAGCGTACATCAATCAGGTGTTTTCTGACAATTTAAAAGGATCCTGCTATAATGCTGCGAAGTAGCACAGGTCCACTAGTAATTTATTAATTTTGTTACAGTGAAAAAAGCTTCAGAACTTTTCCTATACGATTTGGCAGGACAGTGGGAAGACGATATCTTTCTCAGTGGGATTTACTGTGAGATTGAAAAACATAGCAGGACATCTTTAAAAGTATATGTTGACTATTGCTCCAACCAAGTCAACCTACATAGGACGTTACAGAGACTTCTGTGAGTATCAAACGTATATTTTCACTAGAGTTATACGAAAACATAGCTAAAAAGTAGCTGAAAATAGTTAAAATTCTAAAATAGTGAGCATCATTCACTATAGTGTGCTTTTTCACTAAGGCTAGGCGTACACTGGTTAGTCAAGACAAGACAAGACGAGATTAGTATCATTTAGTCACAGTAATTCACATAGTTGCTTATGAAACAAAAAGCACTGATGCAATGACATAGTGTGTGTTTGCTTCATAAGCAGCTATTTTAACAATGTGACTAATCTCATCTTGTCTTGGGAATAAGCATTCACAATGCATTCAAAGTATTGTCGTATAAATACCGTTCACAATAGTAATTGCATCTTCTATTCCTTCCATATTTCCAAACGTAAAGTGATTCAACAAAGAAATCGGATCTCAGTTTTGAATTAATCAGTGAAAAATCCAGTTCAAAAGCATATGATTGATTTGAAGTCTCGCGCCATAATCCTTTTCAAAATTATAACCAATGGGAATGAACTCAGCTAAGTGGATAGAACTACTTCGTCTGCTCAGCCAGCTTGAAAGTCGCATATCCTTCAAAGTTGATTTTAAAACTTGAATTGAAGATTATAATGTATGTTTAAGGGTAAGATATTCCATAGTACCATATTATTTTAATATAATAGAATTTAAGTAGGAAAAATAGCAACCCTATCAATTATAGCAGCTGTTTCAGTGTGCATTGGACTATTTGTTTGTATAGAGAACACAATCATATGATCCATGTGTTGCTAGTTGCTTATTGCTTCGGTGTGCGACCGGGGTAAGTTGTTATATCATTTCTACCAAGTTTCTCCTTGAACTCACAATTTTTTTCTCAACTTTTACAGACTGGAAGACGAGAAATTTGTAGAATTAACCAATTACCTACAGAGGAGCAGCGAATGTTTTGGGAATTCACTGAACTCCTTCCTAATGTTGCCTATGCAAAGGGTTACACGGCTTCCCCTTCTACTGGAAACTATTGAAAGGAGACTGCCAGCTGATTCCGACGAAAAAAAGGAATGTCAGCTGACGCTTGATTCTCTTCATAAGGTGAGATTTAAATTATCCAAAAACATAAATCATTGAGGGCCGCTTTCCCCAACGCTGCTCAAGTTATACATCTATAGTATGTGCAAACCTTAGATTGCAGTGTTATGTTTATGGTGCGCAGTGTTGCCGGATTGCACAGTAGCCAGCAAAGCCAATTCGGAGGAGTATTCAAAACTTGAAATTTTATGCAGTCGGCTCCAATGACTGCTCGAGTTTATCAAACCACGACACTAAAAGAACTGAATGTTGAAAAATACTTTCTCAATAAATTCTATCTTTGGGTGTGCTAATGTTTTCTCATTTATGTAGTTTTGATAGGATAAGGAGTATAAACAAAACAAGAGGAAGAGCGGAAAAGATAGCGAACAGCTGTGAGTGAGGAGTAATAAACAAATAAGCAAAACATGGCAACATCGATTCCATATCCCAATAACAAATAGCATTTAAACGCTTACTGCATTCTAAGGTTTGCACAGACTATAGCTTAAGCCTTAGGCTAGGCGTACACCGGTTAGTCAAGACAAGACAAGACAAGACGAGATTAGTCATGTTTAGTCACAGTAATTCACATAGTTGCTTATGAAGCAGCACACACCGATGCAATGACTAATAATAATTATTGGTGTGTGTTATGGCTTCATAAGCAAATATGAGAATTACTGTGACTAAACGTGACCAATCTCGTCTTGTCTTGTCTTAACTAACCGGTGTACGCCTAGCCTTATGATTTTCATCAATTTTTTGATGAGACAACCAGAAATTTCATGATTTTTATCAATATTTTGTTGACTTCAATATTTTTGATGAAACAACCTGAAATTTCATGATTTTAATCAATATTTTTGATGAAATAATCTGTAATTTTATGATTTTTTTTCAATATTTTATTGATTTCCAGCTTGTCCATGAATGCAATGAGGCAGTAAGGGACGCTGAGGACGAAAGCTGTATTGAAGAAAAATATGGCCATAAGAAGAAGCTATCACTTAACTCTCTGGTAAGATATTTGCATCAATTATACGAGTATTTTGTCAATAATCATAATACAGAGTGATCCAAAAAGAATACCACAACTTTAAAAACGTGTATTTAATGAAAGGAACATAATAGAACCGTATGTTATACTTCATTACAAAGAGTATTCAAAGAAGTTTTTTCCACTCACAAACAAGTTCAGAGATGTCCAATATGACACCCTCCAGACACTCGAGCAATAGAGTCTTGGAAAACAACCCAAAACATCCTTCAAACTCGTTCCACACTCTCTGTAGCAAATCAGGCGAAACAGTTAGGTAAGCTGCTGTTATTTCTTGTTTCAAATCATAAATGGTGAATGGATATTGATGATTTGAAACAAGAAACAGCAGCTAACCGCCTGATATACTACAGAGAGTGTGGACGAGTTTGAGTACCTATCGAGTTGATATTAGTCGAGTGTCTTGAGGGGGTCATATTGAACATCTCTGAACTTCATTGTGAGTGAATAAAAACTTCTTTAAATACGCTTTGTAATGATGTATAACAGAAGGTTCTATCATGTTTCTTTCGTTTAATACACATTTTCAAAGTTGTGGTATTCTTTTTGAATCACTCTGTATAATTATGTCATTTAATGGAATAGGCCTACTTGAATATTTTTTCGAAACACAGACGAGATGTGATTGTCCCCTGTCTCTATCTTGGGCTGCGAAATGACTTTGATTTGAATTGCATTAAAAGAAAAAGAAAAAGAACAAGAAGGAGAAAAAAGAAGAAAAGAGGAGAAAGAGGAGGCGGAGGAAGAAGAGGACGATGGAGAAGAAGGAGTAGAAGAAGAAGAGAGGAAGAGGAGAAGAAATAGAAGAATAACATCCTTTCAAAACATATCTCTCAAATTATCATTTTTTGTTTGCTTTTTTCAATTTCTGACTGTATTTCCCTAAAACATCTTCAAAACATTTCTCTCAATTTCTCTATTTTTGTTCATTTTTACAAATTGTTTTAAAATTATTTTTCATTTTCTCTTTGTTACAGGAGCCTCTCACACCCAAACCAAGCCACAGGAAATGGTCGCTCTTTAATATCAGAGAGATTAAGCTGAATGGTTAAAATTCTCAAAAACTTCCAGAGTTTTCCGGAAAACTATTAAATAGTATTTTGTACACTATTTTCTGCTTCTAGTCTTCTACCAAAGACTGTTCAACTTTCAGAGTTGATAAAAATAGGAAATAGAAAAGTATTTCACATTTTTCTTGTAGAAAAATATTCCAAGCAATTACCTGCATTATGAAATAATAGAATAAAATCTTCAAGTATGTGATTGAAAAAACAATATTGTAAATTTGAAATTGGAAATTGAAATTTTCTATTTTAAAATAGAAATCGAATAGATTATGATTAATGATATTTGTAAGTGATTGAAACGACGAGATTGTAAATTGTAAATTTGCTATTTGAAATTTGAAATCGAATATATTATTATGATTGATGATATTTTATACAATAAATTGATTTTTCTTCTAAATGAGTTTTTTCTACAATCCAAGCCCAACCCACATTTTTTAAGACGTTTTGTACTTTGTGTCTATGTTTTCATCCTAAGGCTAGGCGTACACCGGTTAGTCAAGACAAGACAAGACGAGATTGATCACGTTTAGTCACAGTAATTCACATAGATGCTTATGAAGCAACACACACCGATTAGTCATTGCATCGGTGTGTGCTGCTTCATAAGCAGCTATGTGAAGTACTGTGACTAAACGTGACTAATCTCGTCTTGTCTTGTCTTGACTAACCGGTGTACGCCTAGCCTAAGAGTTAATAATTGTACTATTTTACTTCCTTAAATGAGTAAGAAGATAGATAAATAGAATGAATAAATAAGTATTATACTCTGTTCAGGGAAAGAAGAGACTATGTAAACAAACCTGCGCTAGCTAGACCGATTCACAGTAGAACTACTGAAATAATATTATTATTATTATCTGCAGTACGTGATTCCAGTCTGACCTTGAATGAACGTATTGTGAACTGGAATTGGACAAAATTTTATCGAAAACAGCTGTGAGTCATCACTTTCTCTACACGCACACAAATGCAAACAGCTTGTTTTGGCCGCCTCCTGATTCCGTGAACAGAGTATAGATAGATATAGCAGGATCCTTTTAACTTGTCAGAAATCAGCTGTTTCGGTAATAATTAAACAGTGATTTCGACACAATAATCAAAAGGCTTAAAAGTCTTGAAGACCTTCAAAGTCTTTAAAAGACCTTTTTAAAGAAGACCTTTCAAAGAATAACTTTTTAAAAGACCTTTTCAATAATCTGCGAGATTCAGCATTTGTAGGTTGAGTATTGTACTGGTGGCCGAGTAAAACATATGTTTTCTGACAAGTTAAAAGGATCCTGCTATAGATATTATATCTTGACGTTTAGTTGCTGATGACCGAAAAGTGCATTGTGCAACTATAAACGTGAGTCTGAGCCTTATTCCAGTGGATTTTGAGATTGAAGTTGCCTGCCATCTATCGTCAAAAATATGAATCTTTCTGATAGTTACAAATACAAACGCTAGATGTCGCGAGTATCTCTGCAGCTTTTCATGGGAGAGAAGATTTTATTACAAAGCCAGACTACAGAGAGTGAATAGCAGGATTATTTTAACTTGTCAGAAAACAGCTGATTTAACGTTAGTTAACGAGCGTACATCAATCAGCTGTTTTCTGACAATTAAAAAGTATCCTGCAATATACATACAGTAACAGTGTGGCCATTTGTGTAAACTACTACGACTGCTAGCTATAGATATAGGCCAGAGCGCGATATAGTAATAGAAGTCAACGCTAGTCACTTGTGTAGAGGCAATTTCAAACGTCCGGCTCAATTTTTTAGTAATTTCGACTTTTCCAGCTTTTCCATCGCGTTTCAACGTCAGAAAAAGATGGCTTCACATGAAAATCAAGCTGAGGAATCGCAAAAGACTGGTTTCAAGTATCTACTTTCAGTAGTTTATCGATAAAATCAATTTTGATACCAAAAACTGATGTAATTTTAGGTCTTTCTGGGATAACTTGAAAAATCTTACACTCACATTGTTGAAACATTTTTTAAACGATTCTTCAGAACATTTCACGTGATATGAGTTCATTTTCCAATGTTAAATACCTCAAATAACTCTATAAAAAATAAAAATTATTCATTTTTGCATTTTGACAGCCTGTAACTCAATAACGAATGGTTTCAGGGTATTGGTTTATCAGATGTTCCTATCCTAGAATTCGATGATTGATAATTTCCCAAAGGATATTGTGATACATGAAAGTTGAAGAGAAAAGAAGAAGAAGAACAAGAACAAGGAAACAAGAACAAGAAGAAGAAGAAGAAGAAGAAGAAGAAGAAGAAGAAGAAGAAGAAGAAGAAGAAGAAGAAGAAAGAAAAAGATTTTGTGTCAAGTGGAGTCTAATCTCTACTTAACACCCATACCAAAAAAGCAAGAACATTACATTCAGTTCTGCTCCGTTCCGTATCAACTTCTCGCATCACGTATCTTCTTCTGCTAAGAGCTTCCTCTTCACAACACTCTGTTATCTCGCCGCGAGCTTCCTCTCCATAAATGGCACTATCAGTTACAACCGCCAGTCAATCTCCGACATCCAAGAAGTCAACTTCTCAGCGCGTCAAAATTCCGGGGAAAAAATACGCGGAATAATTTTTCTCCGCGGAAAACGATTTTTTGCGGGTTAAAAAATTCTGAAGTGTGGCGTTTGTTATATTGTGTTGAAAAAATGTGTTCAACTTATTCTGTCATGTTATAATAATATTCAAAAGTGTATAAATTCAAAACAGTGCGTTGCTGTGTAATATTATAAAGGTTGAAATTTGATATATTATATTTTAATTATCATTAGAAAAATTATAAATAAAAGATTCAATGTATAAGTGGTAATTAAAAAAGTATAATATAGGAATATTGGACGTCCTAAAATTTTGTGAAAAAGTTGATAATTTTCAACGTTTTAATAGAAATTGTTGTTAAAATTCATACACAAAGAAATAGAATAATATAAATAAGAAAATAGAGTGATAATTAATTTAAAAAATATATAGAAATTTTAGACGTACATGAGCTCTGTGATAAAGTTGATAAATTTTTAATATTTAAAAAAATTGTAGGTAGTTAAAATTAATTCAGACAAATAAAAAAATAAAAATAAAATGGAATGTAATAATAATGACAAATCAGCTCTTTTTCGAGTTGTATACAGTAGACAGTAAATCAAGATGAAAGTTGTTTCAATAAAATAATATTTTGGAAGACGAAAAAACTATAAAAAAAGTTTACAAAGTAGTGTATTACAATAACTTATACAAACTAAAACCAAAACAAAATACAACTGATACAAACCATTCTACAAATACAAGAATTTCAGATTATAGCAGATTTTTGTGAAGTATATATCAACATTTTTTGGGATTACTTTGATTTCACAAGCAATCTAGTAAAGGACTCTATTTTGAAATTTATTTTTAAATGTTCTATTTTACACCGGATTTTGCTCTGATAATTGCAAAAACACATAGTCACATAGTTGCTTATGAAGCAGCACACACCGATGCAATGACTAATCGGTGTGTGTTGCTTCATAAGCAACTATGTGAAGTACTGTGACTAAACGTGACTAATCTCGTCTTGACTAACCGGTGTACGCCTAGCCTTATTATTCTTCAATAACTACCTTTTCATGTTTATTTATATTCTAATGATCTGTACTTTCATCAATAAATGAATTAAATTACATAAAATTGAACCCATCAAAAACTGATAAACCCATTAAAATTATTACATAAAATTATATTTTATCTCTTTTAATTGAACCCATAAAATTAAAAAATTAATAAACCCATTAAAATTAATTACATAAAATTATATTTTATCTCCTCTCCAGTGAAGTGAACATCCACCAAATGTGTTTTTCAACAAATTAAAAAAAAAAAACATGGAGGCCACGAGACAATCCAGTGTTGATAAAATGTTCAGAAACTATTTATTAACATTACTACTTTCTTCTTCGATGTTATTTGAAAGTGGTGTATGCTTTAATGTGGATACTCTGAATTATATAAGACATAGGGGAGAGCCTGGGTCAATGTTCGGATTCAGCGTAGCTGTACATAAGGAAAGAGGATACAGTTGGTAAGTGAGCTAATTTTATTTTATTCAATTTCATTTCATTGTATTGTACTGTATTTTATTTTATTTTATTTTATTTTATTTTATTTTATTTTATTTTATTTTATTTTATTTTATTTTATTTTATTTTATTTTATTTTATTTTATTTTATTTTATTTTATTTTATTTCATTTTATTTTATTTTATTTTATTTTATTTTTTATTTTATTTTATTTTATTTTATTATTCCATTTTATTTTATTTTATTTTATTTTATTTTATTTTATTTTATTTTATTTTATTTTATTTATTTTCATTTTATTTATTGTATTGTATTTTATTTTATCTATCTATACAGAGTGTTTCAGAGGGCATTGTTCCTGGGTGAAAACCATATCTAAATATCATATTTAAATTGTCCAGAAGTCCTTAGTTACTCACACAGCTGCCATTTTGTTTTTTCACTCATTATATTTTATCTCAATAATGGTGGAACATAATTATGAAATTGAAACTTTGCACCAACATTTATGACAACTGGACAAAGCTACAAAAAATTATGACAATTTTTCAAATCCATAAAACAAAATGACGGCAATTTAAAATTTTGTTTCTTGAATAACTCGGAAACCGTTGATATTACGAAAATTTTACAAGAATAACTTTTTTTAGTAAATTTAATTACAAATCGATTGAAACCTTATTTGTTGAGATTGGACCAATATTGACTGAGATATGGCAGCTTGAGTGATAGGTGACCGCTGGAGGTTACTTGCACTCCTTTTTTACTGTCTTTAAAATTCACACAAAATAATCTAAAATCGCTTAAAAATAACATGCAAAGCAGACGGAGACTGTTGCATTGTTGTAGCAGACTTTAGCCGCAAGCCCAGGATGCACTGCAACCAGCCTCCAGCGGTCACCTATCACTCAAGCTGCCATATCTCAGTCAATATTGGTCCAATCTTAACAAATAAGGTTTCAATCGATTTGTAATTAA
This sequence comes from Laodelphax striatellus, assembly GCA_017141395.1. Classification (NCBI taxonomy): domain Eukaryota; kingdom Metazoa; phylum Arthropoda; class Insecta; order Hemiptera; family Delphacidae; genus Laodelphax; species Laodelphax striatellus. The sequence continues at coordinate 13,648,295 of CM029543.1, forward strand.
ATTTACTAAAAAAAGTTATTCTTGTAAAATTTTCGTTATATCAACGGTTTTCAAGTTATTCAAAACTAGAAATCCAAATGCGTTTAAATTTGGCATGTATGTTCAGTTGGAGCTTTAGACGCGCACTAAGAACGGATTTTGAAAACATCCCAAAGATACGCCCAATATTCGCGGTTTTCTAGCGATTTTGTGCGTTTTCTCAGCTTTTTCGATAGATAGATAGATATTATTTCTTAACGTTGCTGATGACCGTAGAGTACGAAGGCAAAGAAATAATATCTCTCTAAATTAAATTAAATATCTCAGCAAGCGTTAAATTAAATGAATCTGATTATCCATACGACTTTCTGCAAGAAAAAAAAATGTTTCAGTCAAATGTCAATGATCCGATTTTCTCAACAAAACTACCAACAACAGTAATGAAATAATATAGTAATTATCTTACTCATCATTTATTTAGTATCGGTTGCTGATGCAAGGCAATTGTATCATCCAGAATATTTATTACAAATTGAAGAATTTTGTCTACTTTTCAGACTAAATAACCAAATATTCGATTATGATATACTATTATAGGCCTATTAACATGATACATTAATTCCTAGCTCATGCTTTAATAGGTGGTTGTACTGTATTTCATTTCGTGTGAAATTCAATTCTTTTCCCATGAATTCTCCCAGTTTTTTGTAGTTTTTTTTTTGTTTCTACAGAGTGTTTCTAAAATAGACCGACAAACTTCGTGAGCGGTTTTCTGACATTGAAATTACGAAAAAAAATTCTAGTAAACATGGGACCTAAAATGCTTTGTTTCCCCTCTAGTCGCCATTTTCTTTTTTCACTTTCAATTTTTTTCCTCCAGAATGGTTTGACTAATTTTGTTGAAATTTGGCATGGTCAAGGCCTAGATGAAGGTCTGCTGTAAAAAATGAAGCAACCTTATCTGACGAAATGTTTCAAAATGGCGGACATTTAAAATTTTTAAATTGAAATAACTCGGAAACTAGTTGTTGTCCGCCATTTTAAAATATTTTTATAGCAGATCTTCATTGAAGATCACACAGCAGAGTGTAAATTGTTAGGCTAGGCGTACACCGGTTAGTCAAGACAAGACAAGACGACATTAGTCACGTTTAGTCACAGTACTTCACATAGTTGCTTATGAAGCAACACACACCGATTAGTCATTGCATCAGTGTGTGCTGGTTCATAAGCAACTATGTTAATTACTGTGACTAAACGTGACTAATGTCGTCTTGTCTTGTCTTGACTAACCGGTGTACGCCTAGCCTTATAGGTTAGGAAGCTGCTAAAAGCACACACGCATGAGCACCTTCAGTGCTTTTATCAGCTGCGATTGTGTTTTGTTCCGTTCCAGTGTTTTAAAACAGGAACAGAATGAACTAGGACCGTGTTATAATATACAATCTGTACTGTAATGAGGTCATTAAGTTTCAAATTCCATTTCGAAAAAGCTACTGTTTCGATTTCAATTATGAAACTGTAATGATTGCGTTATAACACGGTCGTAGATAAAAAAATTTCATTCAGATGAAAATTTTGTCCGCTCACTTAAGGGCTTACACAAAAAAATAAATGTTTTTAATAGGCTTGAACTTACCCAGACCAGAACGTTACTAATGCGTTATTATATGCAATTTCATACCTGATTCTCTCGTGTGACTAATGTTGTATTATTGAATGTTTTACGACTAATGTTATATTATTGACTGTTTTACTCTATATATACAGTATAGAACAGTACCTCAGTACATTTAGGTGAGTTATTGCCTTGGGGCATCTCTTAGGCTAGGCGTACACCGGTTAGTCAAGACAAGACAAGACTAGTCACGTTTAGTCACAATAATTCACATAGCTGCTTATGAAGCAGCACACACCGATGCAATGTCTAATCGGTGTGTTGTTTTATAAGCAACTATGTGAAGTACTGTTACTAAACGTGACTAATCTCGTCTTGTCTTGTCTTGACTAACCGGTGTACGCCCAGCCTTAGTTCTGAAGTACAGTATCTCTTGGAAGGGAAATGATTTGATTTTAATGCTTATTGAAAACACTTTCAGGGCATTTATGTGTTAGTGTTTCATGGTTGGTTAGGATTGGTGAGAATAGGAAAGGATACAGGAGAAGAAGAGGGAGGAGAAGAAGAAAAGAAGAAGAAAAAGACGGAGAAAAAGAAGAACTAGAAGAAGAAAGAAGAAGAGGAAGAAGAAGAAGAAGAAGAAGAAGAAGAAGAAGAAGAAGAAGAAGAAGAAGAAGAAGAAGAAGAAGAAGTTAGAAGAAGAAGAAGAAGAAGAAGAAGAGAAGAAGATGATGATGATGAAGAGGGAGGAAAAAATGGAGGAGGAGGAGAAGAGGAAAAAGAAGAGGAAGAGAAAAAGGAAGACGACTAAGAAGAAGAAGAAGATAGAGATGGAGACGACTACGAAGAAGAATATGGAGAACAAGGAGAAAAAGAATGAGAAGATAAAGATTGAAGAGATGGAGAAGGAGAAGAAGAAAGAGGAATGAAAAGAAGAGAACATAGAAGATAGGTGTCAGGCAGGAGACGGAAAAAGAGTTGGAGAAGAACACATGGGAGAAAGAGAAAGAGAAGAGTAAGAGAAGAAATAACAATAAGTAACAGTAATAGGAGACGTAAAAGTGAGAAAAGAGGGAGAGGAGAAGATAGGAGAGGAACAGAAAAAGGATAGAATATGAGTAGAGAAGAAGAAGGGAGAAGAAGAATAAGAAGAAGAAGAAGAAGAAGAAGAAGAAGAAGAAGAAAAGGGAGGAGGAGGAGGAGGAGGAGGAGGAGGAGGAGGAGAGGAGGGAGGAGGGAGGAGGAGGAGGAGGAGGAGGAGGAGGAGGAGGAGGAGGAGGAGGAGGAGGAGGGAGGAGGAGAGGAGAAGAAGAAGGAAGAAGAAGAAGAAGGATGGAAGAAGAAGAAGAAGAAGAAGAAGAAGAAGAAGAAGAAGAAGAAGAATGAAGAAGAGAGAGGAAGAAGAGGAGGAAGAAGAAGAAGAAGAAGAAGATGAGGAGGGAGATTGAAGGAAGAAGAAGAAGAGAGAAGAAGAAGAAGAAGGAAGGAAGAAGAAGAAGAAGGAGGAGAATAGAATGAAGAAGCAGTAGATGGAGAAGAAGGAAAGGAAGAAGGAAGAGGAAGAGGAAGAAGAAGAAGAAGAAGAAGAAGAAGAAGAAGAAGAAGAAGAATAAGAAGAAGAAGAAGAAGAAGAAGAAGAAGAAGAAGAAGAAGAAGAAGAAGAAGGAGGAGTGGAGGGAGGAATAAAAAAATAATGAAAAATTTAGGAGGGAAAGATAAACTTGTAAAGAAAAAGATTAAAAGAAAAGAAGAATAAAAGAAAGAGAAGGAGGAAGGAGGAGAAGTTGAAAAATAAAAAAATAAAGAAATGAGAGAAAACTAAGACTAAAGACTAAAGGAAACAGAAGGGTAAAGAAGAAAAAAAGGAGAAGAAGAAAAAGAAGAAGAAAGAAGTGAGAAGAAGAAGAAGAAGAAGAGGGAGAAGATGAAGGAGAAGTAGAAAAAGAAGAAAAAATAAACTAAAACAGAAGCAGATGATTTTCGGTGCAAGTGAGAGACGGCAGATTGTTTTAAAAGCTTGACTACATCGTAAACTTGAGAGGAGCTTAACCAGAGATCCTGTTTCCTGTATTCTCTTTCTCTTTCTCTCACTCTCTTTCTCTTTCCCTCTCTTTCTCTCCCCATTTTTCACTTTGTCACCCACTAACGCATTCCCTTCACACATGTATTTCTATATTCTGGAGTGCATAATAATATATGTATATCATAGCAAACCTTCTGACATCTTTTTTCTTTTATTTTATTATCTCTGTCTCATTCTCTCTCTCTCTCCTTCTTCACCCTCTCGGTTTTAATTACATTCTCCCCTCTTTCTCATTTGTAAACATTTTCGGAGACGGCTACCGTTCCAATATTCTAAAGTACTAAAAATACAAAGTTTCAATTTTGAGGGTATGACGAATTCGACTGAAGGTTAGATAGAAAAGAACTGCCCTAAATAAAAATTGTCTCCTGTTTTCTTTTTTCCCATTTCTTGTTGTTTTCCTTCTTAACCTTCTTTTTCTTCTTCCTCTTTTTCTTCTCTTCTTCTCTTCTTCTTCTTTTCCATCTAGCACAAAGTAGCACTCAAGGTATTTAATAATATTCAGTACATTTTATGCCAACCAATTAATCTATCTCATATATTCATCAAATATCTCCAATTTAAAGTGATTACGTTCGAAAAACAAATAGAGCCTACGAAACTTCGATTCTTCATCTTTCTTTCGGCGCAAACCGTATCAAAAACGGCCACTCAATCTTCTCCACGAACTTTCCAAAGTTGAGCACAAACTCTTCTCATATTCATAAGATGGTTTGGAGAACAATAATTTGTAGTAACTTGGAATAAAGAGTTGAAAACATTAAGGGCCGGTTCATGAGCTCGGGATTTAGTCAAGTCCTAGACTAAAACGGGTGGCCACCGTAGCATCGACAAACGTTAGCCTCGATACTATGTACTGAGGGCTCTCTATGCTGCTAACCCACTAACCTGTCGAGACAAACGTTTGTCGATGCAACGGTAGCCACCCTAGGTTTTAGCCTAGGGATAGCCAACGGTTTTAGTCTAGGACTAAGCTAAATCCCGAGCTCATGAACCGGCCCTAACAATTTGATTTATCAAATGAAGACTCAAAAAGTACTATGCTACACAATATATGGAGTTCTCTATATTTCAAATTTAACACTGAAACTTATTCCATACCAATAGAAACTCAACCGTGCATAAAATCATGGAATTCTCTAAATATAGATATGCTGTTCTAATACTAGGCGTGGTTACGGTCTGAACGATGATAGACTAATAATTTACGCTCGCCTACGATGAATTCATCGGAAAATGAATTAGTCATTCATTCACACCTGTTTAGAGAGAAGAGAGGAGGAGGAAGGCGTGGAGGAGGAAGGCGTGGAGGAGGAGGAGGAGAAGGAGGAGAACAAGAAAAGAAGTAGAATAAGATGAAGGAGTAGAAGAAGTAGAAGGAGAAGAAGGAAAGAAGAAGAAGAAGAAGAAGAAGAAGAAGAAGAAGAAGGAGAAAGAAAAGAAGAAGAAGAAGAAGAAGAAGTAGAAGAAGAGGGAAAAAGTAGAAGAATAAGATGAAGGAGTAGGAGGAGGAATATTGGATAAGAAGTAGGAGAAGGATCAGGAAGAGAAGAAGAGGAGGGAGGAGAAGAAACAGAAGGAGAAGAAGGAGAAATAGGTGTGGCCGGAAAATAAGGAGATGAAAAGAACAAGAACAAGCAGACAAAGACAAAAACAAGAACTATTATTAAAATTTTGGTAGTAATAGTAGTATTGGAAGAAGAACGAGAAGAATAAAACAACATCAGAAAGAAGAACAGAAAGATGACAAAGAAGAATATTATAAGAAGAAGAATCAATTATGCAAGTTCAATAAACGAACTAGAGCCTAATGAGAAGATGAAAAGAAAAAGATGAAGAAAAATGAGAAGCAGAAGAAGAAGAAAAAGGAGAAGAAGAAGAAGAAGAAGAAAAAGAAGAAGAAGAAGAAGAAGAAGAAGAAAATTAGGAGAAGCTACGAGAAAAGTTTAGTAGAAGATCGTTTATTAGCGTAACATTTGAACAGCTGTTATATCAGTCCAGAAGCCGCATTGATAGTGTTACAAGGTCGAATGCCCTATAAGGCGCTCCTGTCTCTTATTCATGCCTTTTATTACTACACGACACTCATTTATTGCAAAATAGAATTTGTCTTCAGCTGTGCTGAAATACTGTAGATTTGCAAATTCCAGTTGAACTTTGATCGAAACACAGTTCTTGCAATTTACAAGTAAATTTTCTCGTATCAGATTCATTTAATTTGACGCTTGGCATCAGATAGATAGAGTGATATTATTCATTTGCATCTAAGGCTAGGCGTACACCGGTTAGTCAAGACAAGACAAGACGAGATTAGTCACGTTTAGACACAGTAATTCACATGGTTGCTAGTAGCGCTGCACACCGATGCAATGACTAATCGATGTGTGCTGCTTCATAGCAACTATGTGAATTACTGTGAATAAACGTGACTAATCACGTCTTGTCTTCTCTTGACTAACCGGTTTACGCCTAGCCTTACAAGTAAATTTTCTCGTACGATTGGGTCCAATTTTAAAACAGGAGTATGTTACATAAAACATGAATAAATATGTCCTTAAATACTAGAACAATTATTATTATTCATGAAGGAATAATCAATTACAAGTCACAAAAGTTAAGTATCATTTTGTTCCTCTAATCAGCTGGGTTACCTCTAAATGAGTTGAAAATCACGAGATTTCCTATTTTGCCCTGCACAGTGCATTTAATAATAATAAAATAATAAATAATGATTTATTTTCCAATAAAACCTATAACTATTACAAATACAAATTCAAAAATATTTACAGTTAATAATACAAAGATTTGTTAGTAAAAAAATCATAAGCAAAAATGTTACAGTACATGTGTTTGTTTGGAAAATAGACCTACTCCACTATGGCAAGCCATGTCCTGGAGTAGGTTTGAATTGTTGTGAGCAAATAAGTGAGATTAGTAAGTGTTAAGTGATTGAAGTCTTGTGTGTGTATGATTTCTATGTTATGTGATACTATAAATGGTTTGAAATTACTGTTTCTATTCTCTGTCTTCCTTTGCTTATTAACCAATTTTGTACTATTGCTTTGAATTGTTTAAAGTAGCTAATGTAACATTGTAATTGCATTACTAGTAACTAAAGACAATATTTAACTACTACGTTTCCATTTATACAAATAACATGTGCGCGACAAAAATCTTCTATTACTACTGTATAATATAAGATTCGTCATATACTGTAGTAATATAGTAATATACTATCGGGTACATGTGATTTGTCTAAATGGAAACGTACCTTTAATTGTTAAATTGTCTTTAATAACACTTATGCTCGTTTGACAATATGTAATACAATGCTTCGTTTAAATTAAACTATGAAGACTGTATAATCACAGTCTAATAATTGGAGAAACTTTTGTATCTGAAAAATTGAAAAAAAATTAATCAATGAATAAAAACCAAGTTTATTCAGATACAAATGAATAAAATGCTGTAATCTATTTCGAACGCCTACTACTGAACGGAAATCCAAACCAAGACTTTTCAAAATAACAAACGAAAGGTGCGTCAACCAGGCATGAGAGAATCATCAGACAGTCTAGAAGTAAAGAAAGGGAAATGACAAAACTAAAAATAGAATGTGGACCCCAAAGAGGAGAGCAGTCGGTAGAAGGGGAGAGTTTGTAAGAGACTGTGAGAGTGAGAGAGAGAGAGATTGATTGTGAGAGTGAGAAAGAGCGTCTTGGAGCCAACTGGCGAAAACTTGAGTGGGACAGTCTATTTCTTCTTCTCTTTCTTCTTCTACTTCTTCTTCTCCTCCTCCTTCTTCTTCTTCTTCTTCTTCTTCTTCTTCTTCTTCTTCTTCTTCTTCTTCTTCTTCTCCTCCTTCTTCTTCTTCTTCTTCTTCTTCTTCTTCTTCTTCTTCTTCTTCTTCTCCTCTTCTTCTTCTTCTTCTTCCTCCTCCTCCTCCTCCTCCTCCTCCTCCTCCTCCTCCTCCTCCTCCTCTTCTACTTCTTTCTTCTTCTTCCTTTTCTTCTTCTTCTTCTTCTTCTTCTTCTTCTTCTTCTTCTTCTTCTTTTCTTCTTCTTCTTCTTCTTCTTCTTCTTCTTCTTCTTCTTCTACTACGCGCCTCCTTAAAATAACGCACCCAGTTGGTTGTAAGGTAGAAAAAAAGAGGGAAATTCTCTTACGTCACACTACGCGTTTTTGTACTGATTCAAGAGACGCCTTCGCGATTCCCACTTCCCACGTACATTCGTCATCTGTGTTTCCTTCTTCTACCTTGCTTTCTTCTTCTTCTCCCTTTTCTGTTTCTTCTTTCGCCCGTTCTTCTCAACGTTTGATAAGCTGACAAGTTATTTTTCTTCGTCTTCTTCTTTTTCTCCTTCTTCTTCTTCTCCTTTTCTTCTTCTTTTTCTTCTTCTTCTTCTTCTTCTTCTTCTTCTTCTTCTTCTTCTTCATCTTGTTCATCTTCTTGTTTTTGTTCTCCTTCTTGTTCATCTTCTTGTTTTTGTTCTTCATCTTCTTTTATTTTCCTTCTTTTCTTTTTTCTCCTTTTTTCTTCTTCTTCTTTCTCTACTCATTCGTATCAGTCTATATATTCCACTTTTTCTTCTCTGGTAATTCTACTGTCCTATTTTTTTTTTTCATTTAGCGTATGGCTTTTAATAGTGGAGAGACCCGAGTAGGGTTGTTCCACTTCACCAACATAACCAATTATTATCCCTTGATAGGGAACATGGTGAAAGTTTGTTTTCACTTAGAAAACAGACATCAGCATTTCAAAAAGTATTTTTTGATTTTATAAAGTCCAAAAAATATATAACACTAAAACTCAGCACTTATTGATGATCGGAAAATATTGAATTCTGATAAAAATTTAGAGCATGAAACTTTAAACACATCACAATTTTGTCATCATCTGTCCTATATTATACAATGATATTCACTATCCAATTATTTTTTTCACCAATATAAAACCTTCAATTTGTTTTCGATATATGTCAGCTTCCTTTTCACCTCCTCCTCTTCTTTCTCCCTCTACTCCTCCATACTCCTCCTCCTCCTCCTCCTCCCTCTCATTCCTCCTCCTCATCCTCCTCCATTCCACCTCCTCATTCCTTTTCCTCCTTCCTCCTTCTCCCCTCTCATTCTTTTCCTCCCACTTCTCCTTCTCCTCCTCCTCCTCCTTCTTCTCCTCGTCCTCCTCCTTCCTCCTTCTCTTCTTCATTCTCCTCTTCCTCCTTCTTCTTCTCCTCACTTTCTCCTTCTCTCTTCCCCCTCCTCCTCCACCTACTCGTTCACAATCCTTTCTCACTCTCAATTTTTTCCGCAATTGCACACATGAGCATGAATGCAATTACTGGTAAAAATAGAATGACAAAAAACCGCATCATTTCAACATCCTTTATTGGAAGATTATATCTTTACTTTGTTTACAAATGCACAAAGAGTTTTCCGCACATAATTATTTGCTAATTATGTACTTACAATGTCCATATAGTATGTACTATCCATATACTATCCACAAACTATATGGGAATAGTCACTCACAACACAAGTATTCTATTACATTACATCATTTCTATTTTAATTTATTTTCCTCCGTCTCCTCCCCCTCCTCCTCCTCCTCATCCACTTCTTTCTCCTCTTCCTCTTCTTCCTCCTCCCTCCTTCCTCTTCCTCCTCCTCTTCCTCCTCCCTCCTCCTCCTCCTCCTCCTTCTTCCCCCTCCTCCTTTTCCTCCTCCTATTCCCTCCTCTTCCTCCTCCTCATCCTCCTCCTCCTCCTCCTCTTCCTGCATCTCTTCATCCTCTTCCTCCTTCTCTTCATCCTCTTTCTACCTCTTCTTTTCTCTTTCTTCTTTGACTCCTCTTTCTCCTCGTCTTCCTCCTCCCCTCCCCCCCCTTCCTCTTCTTCCTCGTCTTCCTCCTCTCGCCCCCCCTTCTCTTCCACCTCCTCCTTCTCTTGAAATGGGTGGTTATAGCAGGATTCTTTTAAATTGTCAGAAAACAGCTAATTGATGTACGCTCGTTTACTAACGTTAAATCACCTGTTTTCTGACAAGTTAAAAGAATCCTGCTATACTTGTGACCATGCGAAGGTTGAATGAATAATATTCCAGCCACCATCTTGAAAATTTCCATCAACGAATTCAAAATAATAAATAGAATAAATCTCATTTTAAAACTTGGCAAGAGGATTTAAATTTCACTGTAAAACCCCAACATCTCTTATCAAATCGACAAATTTTTGCGTTATTTCGGATGAGAAACAGGAAATTCCCAAAAAAATTGAACAAGGCCAAATAATTTTCTGCTAATCGTTTACTGTAATTCTAGTAACACTCAATTAATCACTTTTTATATAGATACGTCGTGTAGTATTATATATATAGGTATTGAACGCTGCAATATTACTATTGTTTCCATTGATAAATTGACAAATTGGATACATTGGTTCAATGACTTCAAGTTATTGTACCGGAATTGGTTTTCCCCCTCACTGTCACTCTTACTCTCTTCTCTTTCTCACTCACTTTCACTCTCTATCACTTTCTCTCTCTCTTTATCATGATTTAGAATGTAAGCTGATATATTTCTTTTGAAATATTTTTCAAATATATTAGTTACTGATTTTTTTCGAATAAAGTAAATACGCTAATCTCTTTAACTCTCAAACTCAATTTCTCTCTCTCTCTCTTCAAGGTCAAGTGTTGTGGATTCCTTGTATCTCCTTTTCCAAGAATGGATATTCATATGTCCAAACTTCGCCTTTTCATCTAGATAACTCACAATTATTAAATCATCAGTTTATTTTTGCTTTATATCTACTCATGGCATAATTTATAAGCTAATGTAAATTTGACGATTAATCAACATTGTATATTTGTTATTAAAATCTAGAATTCAAGCCGTCATATTTGTTATCTACATGAATAAAGTAATAAATCTCAATCTAAATCTTCTTTAACTTCATCATTACGGTACATTACTCTTGTTTATCATTCATATTATTCTATTCATATTACATAGTATGCTATTTACTTTTATCTAGTTCATAGTTAGGCTAGGCGTACACCGGTTAGTCAAGACAAAACAAGACGAGATTAGTCACAGTAATTCACATAGTTGTTTATGAAGCAGCACACACCGATGCAATGACTAATCGGTGTGCGTTGCTTCATAAGTAATTATGTGAAGAACTGTGACTAAACGTGACTAATGTCGTCTTGTCTTGTCTTGACTAACCGGTGTACGCCTAGCCTAAGCTGTTAGGTTTTGTTATCATATTTTGTTTTCATATGAAAATAGTTTTATGCCCGACTTTGGAAAGTTCGTGAAGAAGTTTGAGTAGACCGATTTTGATGCGGTTTGCGCCGAAAGGAAGATAAAGAATAGAAGTCTTGCAGGATCTTTTACCTGAATTTATTCAGGTATAGCAGGATCCTTTTAACTTGTCAGAAATCAGCTGTTTCGCTAATAATTAAACAGTGATTTTGACACAATAATCAAAAGCCTTAAGATTCTTAAAGACCTTTTTAAAGAAGACCTTTCAAAGAATAACTTTTTAAAAGACCTTTTCAATAATCTGCGAGATTCAGCATTTGTAGGTTAAGTATTGTGATATTGCTCGTCGAAACATATGTTTTCTGACAAGTTAAAAGGATCCTGCTATATCTCACTCGTCATTTAAAGGCTCTCATAATGCAACATCTATTAAAAAATTGGGTGGTTACCTAATGTCTTTTTATTGACATTCGAACAAATGACTTCTATTGTTTGACGAGTGGTGGATTTTTTACATTGTCATTGATAATTGGATTTGTTCATTGAACTCAATCTAAAATAGCATTGCTTTCTGTTATTGTTGTAGTTCTGTTGTATTGTGGGTATTGTTTGCTATATATGTCACACCCAACCCATGTGTTTTATGTTGGTTTGCAGTGTTGTATCAAATAAGGCTAGGCGTACACCGGTTAGTCAAGACAAGACAAAACGAAGTTAGTCACGTTTAGTCACATAGTTGCATATGAAGCAGCACACAACGATGCAATGATTAATCGGTGTGTGTTGCTAAGCATCTATGAATTACTGTGACTAAACGTGTCTAAACTCGTCTTGTCTTGACTAACCGGTGTATGCCTAGCTGATTCCACCTCGCCTTATTTTTTGTGTCGGTCACCCATTCAAGAACAGTTTTGAATTTTTGTTACTTAACTACATGATTACTTGAGCTTGATTTATTGATAATGTGCTATTATCACACTTTTGTTGTATTTGATTGCTTTTGATTGGCTAGCTCTGCTTGATAGAACATAATTTTTGCCATGTCCAATACATCTCAATTATTATAATATTTGTGTAGAAAAGCTTTGATCATTAGAACTACAGGTTGAAAAAGTGAGGAGAAGAAGAAGAAGAGAAGGAAGAAGAAGAATGAGGAGAAGGAGGAGAGAAGAAGAAGAGGGGAGAAGAAGAAGAAGAAGAAGCAGGAAAAGAAGAGGAAGAAGGAGACGAAGATAACGAAATAGAAGAAGAAGGCTGAAGAGGACAATAAGAAGATGAAATGGAAGAGGGAGAGAAAGAAGAAGGTTAAGAAGAAGGAGGGTGAGAGAGGAGGAGGACAAGATGCAGAAGGAGGAGATTAGAGAATAGAATAGCTGCCGCCTTTATTTGTTACCTGGGAGGGCGAAGTTAGCGCAGCCGGCCTCTCTTACTTAACCCTCCGCTACATTTCTAAATTAAATACAGAGGAGAAGAAGAAGAAGAAGAAGAAGAAGAAGAAGAAGAAGAAGAAGAAGAAAAAGATGAAAAAGAAGAAGCAAAAGTGATAAAAAAGAAAAAAATAATTATGAAGAATATGATGATGATTAGGATATTGATGATAATGATGATGATGATGGAGAAGAAGTAGAAGACGAGGAAGAAGAGATGGAGGAGGAAGAGGAGAGGATGAGATGAGGTTAAGGGTCACTGTCAATCAAGTGTCAATCAGAATGTCATCCCTTTCCTCTGGAAATATCAAGAGTCGAGTTGAAAGTTCGCGATTTGACATTTGATCGTCAGCTGACCTTAAAAAGTTCGCGTCATCCAGCTCTTTCCACCTAAATGAGATTTTGGGTCTCTATCTCGTCAAGTGCAAATGTCCTCCTGATATTGATTAATTAATTTCAATCTCAATTGTCTGGATACAACAGTTAGGCTAGGCGTACACCGGTTAGTCAAGACAAGACAAGACGAGATTAGTCACGTTTACTCAAAGTAATTGACTAATTTCGGGTCTCTCTCGTCAAGTGCAAATGTCCTCCTGATATTGATTAATTAATTTCAATTTCAATTAATATTAATCTAATCTAATCTAAATACAACAGTAAGGCTAGGCGTACACCGGTTAGTCAAGACAAGACAAAAAGAAATTAGTCAAGTGAAGTCACAGTAATTCACATAGTTCCTTATGAAGCAGCACACGCCGATGCAATGACTAATCGGTGTGTGTTGCTTCATGAGCAACTATTTGAAGTACTGTGACTAAACGTGACTAATCTTGTCTTGTCTTGTCTTGACTAACCGGTGTACGCCTAGCCTTAGACCACAGCGTAAAGCGCCTTCAGACTTGTTCTAATTTGAAGCTAGTTTATTCAATACTCTATTTAACACACCAGAAACTGTATTCGCTGTGAGCACCTACGGTGTTGCGCTCTGGCGGATGAACTAATGAATCTTTCCTGGTAGATTAACATGGGAAAGGATAGGCTTATGTACGTGAAAATTAGTTTATAATTGAAATAGAATTCCCTGTCGCTATTTTTCCTACTTATCGATTGTGGAATTATATTTAGAATGATAAAATTACCATATCGCATGCACATTATTATAATCTTCAATTCAAGTTTTAAAATCAACTATGAAGGCTATGTTTCAAGCTGACTCAGCAGACAAAGTAGTTTATCCACAGCTCAGTTCATTCCCATTGGTTATAATTCCGAAATGGATTATGGGCGCAAGACTTCAAATTTATCATATGCTTACAAACTGGATTTTTCACTCGATAATTCAAAATTGAGATCCGATTTCTTTGTTGAATCACTTTACGTTTGGAAGTATGGAAGGAATAGAAGACGCAATTACTATTGTGAACGGTATTTATACAATTAGGAATACGACAATACTTTAAATGCATTGTAAATGCTTATTCCCTATCCTTTCTCATGTTAAATATACGGTTTTCGTTCATAAAAATTCCGCGTGAGCGCAGGGGTCGATTTTATTATCCCCACCCCCTACGTGCACAGCGAATAATCACAGTGTGGCCATTTGATGTCATACTTTTGATTGGTTAGCTTGGAAAAATCGGCCATATTTTTGCAAATTCCCTCAAGATTTGCATTGACATTTACTTCCACAATAACTGTGGAGGAGAAAAAGGACAAGAACGAGATCAAGTAGAGAAAGAAGAAGAAGAAGAAGAAGAAGAAGAAGAAGAAGAAGAAGAAGAAGAAGAAGAAGAAGAAGAAGAAGAAGAAGAAGAAGAAGAAGAAGAAGAAGAAGAAGAAGAAGAAGAAGAAGAAGAAGAGAAGAAGAAGAAGAAGAAGAAGAAGAAGAAGAAGAAGAGAAGAAGAAGAAGAAGAAGAAGAAGAAGAAGAAGAAGAAGAAGAAGAAGAAGAGGAAGAAGAAGAGGAAGAAGAGGAAGAAGAAGAAGAAGAAGAAGAAGAAGAAGAAGAAGAAGAAGAAGAATAAGAATGAGAATAAGAATAAGGATCAGAATCAGAATCAGAACAGGAATAAGAAGAAGTAGAAGAAGAAGAAGACGAAGAAGAAGAAGAAGAAGAAGAAGACACAAAAGAAGATAATGTTCACTTCACGCGTAACAAAGTAGCTTGTAAGGAATTCAAATGATGTAAATTACCATATTTTTGTACACAGAGAACTATTCACACCTTAAAATGCCAAACACGACACAAAAATCGTCTTCGGCTTCCTCCTCCTCCTCCTTCTCCTCCTCCACCTACTTCTCCTACTCTTCTCCTCTTCTACTCCTCCTTTTCCTCGTTTTGTGTTTGTCTCTTTTCTTTGAATCCTTCACTACCATTCCTATCAATCATGTTCTTTTGACTCGCCAACTGAAATATAAACCCACAAAAACCGGATAAAAGACCAATAAAATTTTATTGCTTTCATCTTCTTTATACTTTCTACTACTACTCCTTCACCTCATCCTCCTCCTCCTCCTCCTACTCCTACTCCTCCTCCCTCCTCTTCTCCTCCTCTCCTCCTCCTCCTCCTCCACCTCCTCCTCACACTCCTCCTTCTCCTCCACGTCTTCCTCCTCTTCTCCTGTTTTCAAAAATATCCATATCTTTTTTGTTTTTTCAACTTCCTGAATTTCGTATTATCTTGACGCCAATCCATTCAACGGATCATGAATACCAATTATTAGTGATTGTCAACAATATTTCTTTTTCTTTTATGATGTGTTCCTTTCCCCTTTCCTCTTTCGTCTTCTCCGCCTTCCTCTTCTCCTTCTTCTTCTTCTTCTCACACTTCTGACAAACGAGATTAGTCACGTTTAGTCACAGTACTTCATATTGCTTATGAAGCAACGACCGATTAGTCATTGCATCGTGTGTGCTTCATAAGCAAGTAATTATCAGACTAAATGTGACTAATCTCGTCTTGTCTTGTCTTGACTAACTGGTGTACGCCTAGCCTTACCTTTCGAGTACTTGTCATTGTACATCTCTTAGAAAAAACTTTCTAAGCTAATAACTTATTACATTTGATGCCAACATATAGTGCCACAGGAAAGTTTTTCGATATTTCAACAGAAATCTCCCATTAAAATTTATTATTATTGAAAAACAAATAGATTCTGCAAAACTTCGATTCTTTATCTATCTTTTGGCGCAAACCGCATCAAAATCGATCCAGCCAATCTTCTCCACGAACTTTCCAAAGTTGGACTACGTGTGGATAGGCTACCGTGTGGACACAGCGGACACATAACAAATATCTTTAAATATAGCAGGATGCAATTAACTTGTCATAAACAGCTGATCCAGTAATGATTAAACAGTGATTTCGACACAATAATCAAAAGGCTTGAAAGTCTAGAGAACCTTTAAAGTCTTTAAAAGACCTTTTTAAAGAAGACCTTTCAAAGTATAACATTTTAAAAGACCTTTTCAATAATCTGCGAGATTCAGTATTTGTAGGTTAAGTATTGTGATATTGCTCGTCGAAACAGCTGATTTCTGACAAGTTAAATTGGATCCTGCTATATAAGGCAGCTCGTACACCGAAGCAATAAGCAAGAGGCAATCAGCAATATTTGGATCATATGATCGTCTACTCTATAGAAACAAATAGTCCAATGCACACCTAAAGCAGCTGTTTCAGTGTGCATTGAACTATTGGTTTGTGTAGAGTAGACAATCATATGATCCAAATGTTGCTAGTTGCCTATTGCTTATTGCTCCGGTGTACGACCGGGGTAAGATCTTCAATCTGTGGTCCCTCTACTTTTAAAACAAACCTCGTATAACCTAGTTGATCACAGATGTTCTCGTGCAAGTTCCAAATACGCGATAGCTGACTTTCACGGGACACCCACTTGTTCTCAGTTGGGCAGTTGTGAGAAAACAACTCATCCCACTCACATAACACACACTAGTTGTATCTAGATTGTTAATATACATATATATTACACGTAGATATATTGAATGCGGATTATTATAACTGTGGCAGATCCATAGGATTCAGGAATCTAAGGCTAGGCGTACACCGGTTAGTCAAGACAAGACAAGACGAGATTAGTCACGTTTAGTCACAGTAATTCACATAGTTGCTTATGAAGCAGCACACACCGATGTAATGCGACATTAGTCACGTTTAGTCACAGTAATTCACATAGTTGCTTATGAAGCAGCACACACCGATGCAATGAATAATCGGTGTGAATTACAATGTGAATTACTGTGACTAAACGTGACTAATCTCGTCTTGTCTTGTCTTGACTAACCGGTTTACGCTTGGCCTAAGTAAGTTTGTATTGTCATTCTACATCTATAAGAATATGGTGGTTTTAATCTGTTTATGTTTGACGATTTTGGTTTATTTCTCATTGTATTCTTCACTTTATCTATTTGGCATGGCTTTGTTCTTACGTTTCAGTCCGTAATACAAGTAATCAATTATTTCATTTGAGTTTTCCCCGAAATAATTATAGTATTTTTGAAGGGCGATCGGCTCTACTCTCTGAGTTTCATTAAAAACATTTAATTTGGGTAGTACACCCCTCTCGGGCTTCAGCCTAGGGGTGCGCATTTTATTTTGCACTTATCTTATTGTTGTAGTATCATTTTTGTAATTGGATTTTTTTTCCATTATAACACAAAAATCATGATTGTTAACTATTGTGTGCAAAATGAAAAATTTTGAATATTGATAAGTTGAATGGATAATTTCTCAAATATATCCTGTACAATTGTGAAAAAAAGTGAATTGATTGAATTTCTATGAATTCAGTATATCTTTCAGATAAGTTGTGGTATACTTAACCGGTTATCGCCGGGTATATTTCCCATAGGACATATCTGACTCAGATAAGATACAAATGCGAGAGCTTGATATACATGTAGCAGGATTGTTTTAACTTGTCAGAAAACAGCTGATTGATGTACGCTCGTTTACTAACATTAAATCAGCTGTTTCTGACAAGTTAAAACAATCCTGCTACATGTATATCAAGCTCTCGCATTTGTATCTTTCTATGGGAAATATACAGCTGATTTAACGTTAGTAAACGAGCGTACATCAATCAGCTGTTTTATGACAATTTAAAAGAATCCTGCTATACCAGGAAATATGTATACATATACAGCGGCTCTTTTTGATACAGTAACAGGTAGAGAGATGTGGTTCGCCCACATTAGATTTCGTGGCAAAAGTGGCATTGCCTTTTATGGTGTGGCCAATATTTGAGTGAGAGCTGAGTGGTTGGATGCAGCAATGGATAGTCATATGTTTCAATTACTTCGAGAAGGAGGAGGAGATGACGGAGAAGAAGGAAAAGGAAGAAGAAGGATGACAAGGAAAAGAGGAGAAGGAGAAGAAAAAGAAGAGCTGAAAATGAAGAAGGAGAAGAAGAAGAAGAAGAAGTATAGAAAAGAAGAAGTAGAAGAAGAAGAAGAGGGAGAAAAGAAGAAAGATGATGAAGAATAAGAAGTGAGAGATGAGAAGGAGGAGAAGAAAAAGAATAGGAGAAGGAGGAGAAGAAGAAGAAGAGGAAGAAAAGAAGAAGATGTAGTAGAGAAGGAGAAGAAGAAGAAGAAAAAGAAGATAAGGTGAAGAAAAGAATAAGAAGGAAAGATGAGAAAAGAAGAAGAAGAAAAAGAAGAAGAAGAAGAAGAAGGAGAAGAAGAAGAAGGAGAAGAAGAAAAGAAAGGAAGGAGAAGAGGGAGAAGGAGGAGGAGGAGAGAGAAGAAGAAGGAAGAAGGAGAAGAAGAAGAAAGAAGAAGGAGAAGAAGGAGGAGGAGAAGAAAAGAAGGAGAAGGATAAGAAGAGGAAGAAGAAGAAGGAGGAGAGAAGAAAGAAAAGAAGAAGAGGAGAAGAAGAGAAACAAGAGGAAGAGAAAGGAGAAGATGTAGTAGTAGAAGGAGAGAAGAAGAATGAGAAGAATAAGGTGAAGAAATAGAATAATAAGGGAAAGATGAGAAAAATAAAAAGAAGGAGAAGAAAAAGAAGGAGAAGAAGAACAATGTATCTTTCCTTTGATGTGAGCAAATTGTAAGTTAAATCACAGTCAACTGGATTTGAAAAGCTACTTGAGTGACAATAATATTGAAGGAAGTGAATGGGTAAGCCCCTGCGCCCACCTCGCAACTGCTATCTGATTTCAGTCAGCAACCCAGCGTTGCCAGATGACATTAGGCTGTTTTTCGGGTAATCGGGTAATCTAACTTATCAGTCAAAGTCATCTGGCAACGCTGGGTTGCTGACTGAAATCAGTTAGCAGTTGCTTAGTGGGCGCAGGGGCTAAGAAGAACATTTGAAAGCTGAGACACTTGTATCATGATGTGTATCCTTTGTGTAATATTTCTAAATGCTAACTAGTATACCCACACATTTGAAAAAGCCCACACATAAATAGTTTTATTGTTTGACATGTGTGCATGTACATATTTGTACTGAAAATGAAAGCAGATGGTCATAACGAGATGACGCGAAAGAGGAAGAAGGAAGAGGAGGAGGAAGACAGAGAAGAGATAGGTGAGGATGAGGAGAAGACGGAGAAGGAGGAGATGAAAGAGGTAAGAAACAGGAAGAAGGAAGATGAGGTGAAGTAAAGGAAAAGATGAAGGAGGAGTGAAGAAAAGTGAAGGTGATGAAGGAGGAGTAGGAGGAGATGAAAAAGGTACAAGAGAGGAAGAAGGAAGAGGAGGTGAAAGTGAAGAAAAAGATGGAGGAGAAGGAGAAGGAAGAGGAAGAGGAGTAAGAAAAGGAGAAGGAGGAGAAGGAGAAGAAAGAGGAAGAGGAGTAAGAAAAGGAGAAGGAGGAAAATGGGGTACAAGAGAAGAAGGAAGATAAGAGAAGGGAGGAAAAAGAAGAGGTATAGGAGGAGGATAAGATGAAGGAGGAAAAGGACGAAAAGGAAAAGAAGAAGGAGCGAAAGGAGTAATAGTAGGAGGAGGAGGAGGAGGAGGAGGAGAGGAGAAGAAGGAAGAGAAGAAGGAGGAGGAGCAGCAGGAGAAGAAGGAGGGAAGAAGAAGAGGAAGAAGGAGATTGA
This sequence comes from Laodelphax striatellus, assembly GCA_017141395.1. Lineage (NCBI taxonomy): Eukaryota > Metazoa > Arthropoda > Insecta > Hemiptera > Delphacidae > Laodelphax > Laodelphax striatellus. Next base: position 13,667,736 of record CM029543.1, read on the forward strand.
GGAGGTGAAGGAGGAGAAGAAGAAGAAGGGAGGAAGAAGAAGAAGAAGAAGAAGAAGAACTAGAAGAAGAAGGAGGTGGAGAAGAAAAAGTAGAAGAAGACGAAGAAGAAGAAGGTGCTCTAATTTTATTAGCACATCAGCTTTTGATCTGGTCTGTGGTCACCTATAATTATCTATTATTAGAGGAACACCTAACATGATGAATGCAGACTTAAAAGGAAAAGAATAGGTAGAAGAAGAGGAAAGGAGAGTGGTGGAGAAGGAGGAAGAGCAGGAAGAAGATGAAGAGAAGGGGTAAGAGTAAAGTGTACCAAAGATGAGGTGTCATCAGAGATATTATTATTAATTTATGCATTAAACTAATGGATCGGGAAATCTTTCCTGATTCGATATAATTGAATAATGAGGAGATTTCAACTGCACGTGTTGCAATCTTGTTCTTGTTCTTCATCTTCTTCTTTTTCTTCGTTTTCGTCTTCTTCTTCTTCTTTCTTCTTCTTCTTCTTCTTCTTCTTCTTCTTCTTCTTCTTCTTCTAGTTCTTCTTGTTCTTATAGCTCTCTGTTCTCTCTATGCAAACTTCGTTACTATGTAACAATAATTTTTCTGCAACTCTATTGCTCTGTTTCTTCAGCAAAATATTGAACTTTATGTTCAATAAAAAAATTATCTTTGAAGTTTATAAGCCCGTCATGTTGTTTGTGGTTTAATTTTAGAACAGCGATTGTGCAATAGCTCCCGGAACTGAAGCATATGTAGGTCATCTGCAGTTTTAGAGGCTTTGAGTTCATTTTCTCACAATTTAGAAAAAAAATTATAGATTCTTTCGTTCAGTTAGTGGTTGGATGTAGGCCTACGCTTCTCATTGTACCAACTAATATCATAAGAACTTTTAGAACGCAAATCAACACCCTTAGGCTAGGCGTACACCGGTCAGTCAAGACAAGACAAGACGAGATTAGTCACAATATTCACAACTATTCACATAGTTGCTTATGAAGCAGTTCACACCGATGCAATGACTAATTGGTGTGTGTTGCTTCATAAGCAACTATGTTAGTACAATGACTAAACGTGACTAATCTCGTCTTGTCTTGTCTTGACTAACCGGTGTACGCCTAGCCTTAAACAAAAACAAATTATTATTCTGTTGATTTTTTAAAGAAATATTCCGATTTTTCTCCCAGTTCTTCTTCTTCTCCTCATCTTCTTCTTCTTCTTCTTCTTCTTCTTCTTCTTCTTCTTCTTCTTCTCTTCTTCATCTTCTTCTCTTATTCTTCTCTTCTTTCCTTCTTCTTCAGCTTTTCAGTCTGTCAAAATGTAAAAATAAATAGACCCCAAATAGAGAAAATGGTCTACTAATTATGAACAGAAGACACGTAATATTATACTGTAATATTGTAATTGATACGATATTCCGTTTCTTCCTCTACTTCTTAGGCTTTCTTCTTCTTCTTCTCCCCTTCTCCTTCTCCTTCTTCTTCTTCTTCTCCTCCTCACAATCTTCTTCTTTTTCTCCTCCTTCTCCCAATCTTCTTCTTCTTCTTTTTCTTCCTCCTTCTTCTGCCTCCTCCTCCTCCTCCTCCACCTCCACTACTCCACTCCTCCTTCCCTACCATCTCCTTCTTCTACTTCTTCTTCTTCTTCTTCTCTTCTTCTTCTTCTTCATCTTCTTCGTCTCCTTTTTCATCTTCTTCTTATTCTTCATCTCTTCTTCTTCTTCTTCCTCTCTTCTTCTTTACTCCTCTTCCTACTCCTTTCTCTTCTTATTCTTCTCCTCCTCCTCCTCTTCCTCTTCCCTCCATCTTTCTCTTCTTCTTCTTCTTCTTCTCCTCATCACCCTCCTCCTCCTCCTCCCTCCTCCTTCTCCTCCTCATCTTTCTTCTCCTTCCTTTTCTTCTGAAAAAAATACAAAGTTTCAAATGACATCACAACACCATATTGATTCTAGAACATGCACATTGATATCAATACCAGTAAAGGATTGCGGAGTATCCAGCGTATCTAAATATAGCTTCATATGGACATAGACAGATTTAGAACAAACACGTGTAGGAACCTCTTGTGATACTCAAATAATAGTTTGTATCATTCTTCTTGCAACGGTTCAAATGTGTAAATAATAGGCAGTATGCTCGTTGTGATACAGAACAGCTGTTTATATAATTCTTATGCCCGGTTTCTCAGTCGTTCAATAAACAGTTTATGTATCCAATATAGCAGTATTGAATCACTAGGCTAGGCGTACACTGGTTAGTCAAGACAAGACAAGACGAGATTAGTCACGTTTAGTCACAGTAATTCACATAGCTACTTAGCAGCACACACCCCAATGACTAATGTGTTGCTTCTGATGTGAAGTGCTGTGACTAAGCGACTAATCATCTTGTCTTGACTAACCGGTGTACGCCTAGCCTTAGACGCGCACTAAGAAAGTGGTTTTTGAAAACATCTCGAAGATACGCCCAATATTCACGTTTTTCCAGAGATTTTGTGCGTTTTCTCAGCTTTTTCGAGAACTAATTGACAGAAAATGTTGAAATTTGGTACTTAGATTCGTTTAAGGTCTTAAAATAATAATTATGTTGAAGAATGTTCGAGATTCTACCAAAATTACTCCAGAAATCGGCGTTTTTGCAGTTTTCCTTGTGTTTTTGCATATTTTTCAACAACGACTGAACTAAGAACGTTCAAACCTTACACAGAGGTTCAGCTAAGGTAGAAAAAGAATTGAATTGAAGTATTCTAAAAACATCCTCAAAGTACCCCTGAAATTGTCGTTTTTCCAGTTATTCTTTGCGTTTTTGAGGCGTTTTTTCATGTGTTAGAAGAACGACTGAACTAAAAAAAGTTGAACTCGATGTGGGTGATTGATGGATAACGCCAGTAAAGCAAACATGATCAAATTAAAATTGCTAGGCTAGTAATTATTAATAATTGGGTCAACGGGAAACCTCGTAGCGAAGCACGGGCGTCCTTCTAGTATTGAATCAGAGGCTATTCATAGCCTTAGCGGTTTAGCTATTGCGTATTTATATTGCTAGAGTATCATTGAAAGTATCACCTTACAGTATATCAACCACTGCTTACCTTTTATGTCTTGTTAGTGGAAAGATAAAAAAGAAGAAGATGAAGAGGAGAAGGAGGAGGAGGAGAGGAGGAGAAAGAGGAGAAGAGAAGGTGGAGGAGGAGGAGGGAAGGAGGAGGAGAAGGAGAAGGGAAAGAATTGGGAGGAGGAGGAGGAAGATAAGGGGAGAGAGAAGAAAAAGACTATAACAATAGTTTCGAATTACTGTGCAATGATACTCTTGAACGACTTACAATACTGTAACCACAACTAGGAGCTGGTAAACAAGAAGAAGAGAAAGAAGAAGAAGAAAATGATGTAGAAGAAGAAGAAGAGGGAGAAGGCATGAGAAGAAGACGACGTCGACGAAGAAGTAGAAGAAGGAGAAGAGGGACTAGAGGAAGAGGAAGGAGAAGAAGAAGATGAAAGTGAAGAAGAAGGAGAAGAGGAAGAGGAAGGAAAAGAAGAGGAACAAGAAGAAGAAGAGGAAGAAGGAAAAAAGGAAGATGAAGGGAGGAAGAGAAGAGGTAGAAGAAGATAAAGAATTAGTAGGAGGAGGACAAGGTGAAGGAGAAGGACTAAGAGAAATATAAATATACAATAAAGGATACAATATACAGTGAAGTTTTTTCTGATAAATTTCTGTTCTCTTTCAAAGAATTATAAATCAGCTTTATCCATTATAACAGTTGATCGGATCAGAATCTGATCTGGTTCAAACTGATCTAGATCAAATTGAAAATTATGTCTAGGGACTGAGCAGCTAAGCGCCCTAGTCCATATTCTGAAATGTCTTCCGAAATCCTTTCGTGATGTTTAGCTAAGCAATCGGTATAATGGTTTGGAGATGTAAAGGGCCACACCCATATTAACCTCAATACCCTGTTTCCATTACTAGGGCACTTTGCAAATACTGGCTGAATCCATACAATAACCGATAAAACACTATAGAACTGATATCATTCCCCATCATCATCTTCCTCCTCTTCTTCTTCTTCTTCTTGTTCTACTACTTCCTAGCCCTTTCCTTCTTTCCTCCTCCTCCTCCTCCTCCTCCTCCTCCTCCTCCCTCCTCCTCCTCCCTTCTTCTTCTTAATCTTCTTCTTCTTCTTGTCTTCTTGTAGCTGTTGTAGTTCTTATTCTTTTTCTTCTTCTTCTTCTTGTTCTTCTTCTTCTTTCTCCCTCCTCCTCTTCTTCTTCTTCTTCCACTGTCTTGTCTTCTTCTTCTTCTTTTTCTTCTTCTTCTCCTTTTTCTTCCATTCCTATTTTTTCAATACCTTTTCTTTTTATTCTGAACAGGTTTAACTTTATTTTTCTTATCACATATTTTTCTTTCTATTTTCTTCCTCTCCTCTCCTTTCCTTCCTCTTTTCGTTGTCCACACATATTTCACTTATTAGTTCTTCCACTTCTCATCATCTTCCTTCATCCTCCCTTTTTCTTCTTCTTCTTCTTCTCTCTTCCTTCTTCTTCTTCTTCTTCTTCTCTTCTTCTTCTTCTTCTTCTTCTTCTTCTTCTTCTTCTTCTTCTTCTTCTTCTTCTTCTTCTTCTTCTTCTTCTTCTTCTTCTTCTTCTTCTTCTTCTTCTTCTTCTTCTTCTTCTTCTTCTTCTTCTTCTTCTTCTTCTTCTTCTTCTCCTCTCTTGGCTTCTTCTTCTTCTTCTTCTACTACTACTGCCTTCTTTTCCCTCTTATTTTTCTCTATTCCATCTTATTATGTTAATGAATCTGCAACGTCCTTGTCCCCATAATATAGTCAAGACATGGCAATCATTAATCACAATAAATGCTGACAGATAATGCATTCAGGTGGATTCTTTTCCTGATCTATTTCTGTGTTATTAAAAAAGGATGAAAAATGATAATCTTCGCAACTAACTAGGTCATCGTTTTAAGCCAAGGTTAACGCAGTATTTTCCAGCATGTACAGGGCTGGTACACGAAGAAGAAGAAGGAGAAGAAGAAGAAGAAGAAGAAGAAGAAGAAGAAGAAGAAGAAGAAGAAGAAGAAGAAGAAAGAAGAGGAGGGAAGAAGGAGAAGAAAAAGTAGGATGAAGAAGAAAAAAAAGAAGAATAACAACAAGAAGAAGAAGAAGAAGAAGAAGAAGAAGAAGAAGAAGGAGAAGAACAAGAAGAAGAAGAAGAGGAGGAGAAGAGAAGGGAATAAGAAGGAGAATAACAAAGAATAAGAAGAAGAAAAAGAAAAAGAAGATCGAGAAGAAGAAGAAGAATAAGAAGAAGAAGAGAAGAAGAGGAAGAAGAAGAAAGAAGAAGAAGAGAGGAGGAGGAGAAGGAGAAGAAGAGAAAGAAGAATGACGAAGAAGAAAAGAAGTAGGAATGAATACGAAGAAAGAAGGGAGGTGGAGGAGGAGGGAGGTGTAAAGGAGAAGGTAACGAAGTGGAAGAAAAAGATTGGGAGGAGGAAGAAGAAGAAGAAGAAGAACGAAGAGGAGGTGAAGGAGAAGAAGATAAAGAAGAAGAGTAAGATGATGTTGATGATGAGAAGAAGAAAAAAGTAGATGGAGGAGGAGGAGAATAGGACTGAGAAGAATAAGAGTAAGAAGTAGAAGAAGGAGTAGAAGAAAGAAGAAAAGGTCAGGAGGGAGGAGAAGGATGAAAGGAAAGGAGAGAAGAAGAAAGACCGACTGAAGTAAACATAAACACAGATTATTTCTGCATGAATGCCTCCAGTAAGGGGTGTTCTGACCCCTTGAAGTTTATTTTCAAAAGGAGCGTTCACTGGAAGGAAGTATTTAATGACCCAATAAAAGTTTTTATTAGTTACAGGCACCAGTATTACAGGAAGTTGTAGTTCCGTTTCAGAAACTACTGGAATCTGAAATGCGATTTTCAGAAATTTGAAGATTAGAGGAATTTTGTACTCAGTTTTGTGATAGAGAGTATCGCACGGCTTAGCATTTACGCATTTTTCTTATTTCATCCTTATTCTTTTATCAGTCTTCTTTTTTTATTATTCTCCTTCTACTTCTTCATCTTTTTTTCGTCATATTTTACCGGTATTCAATTAATTCTTCTATTTATTTTGAAGTTTATCAGTTATCATTTTACTTTTAGCAATTCATGTGAAATTTGATTTTTTCAACCATTTCATCCTTCCTCTTCTTCCTCTTCTCCTTTTCTTCTTCTCCTCATCTTCAACTTCTCATAGCTATCTTCTTCTTCCTCTTCCTCTTTCCTTTTCTTCTATCCTCATCTTCTGGCTTCTCCTTTGCTTCCTCTTCTTCTTCCTCTTCCTCTTTTTTCTTCAGCTTCCTCTTCTTCTTGCTTTGCTTTACCCTTCTTCTCTTCAACTTCCAACTCTGCTTCTCCTACTTCTTCTTCTCTTCCTTCATCTTCTTCTTCTTCTTCTTCTGTTATTCTTCTCTCATTTCTTCCTCTCCTTCACTTCTTTTCTTCTTCTTTTCTTCTTCTTCACCGCTCTTCTTCTCCTCCTCCTCCTCCTCCTCCTCCTCCCATCATCCTCCTCCTCCTCTTCCCTGTTTGCATCTATCTGATCATACCTCCTTCCTCCTCCACCTCCTCTATCTCCTCCACCTCCTCCTCCTCCCTCCTGCCTCTTCTATCCTCTCTGTCCTCCTTCACCTCCCCTTCTTCCCTACTCCCCACCTCGTCTACTCTCCTCTCCTCCTCTTCCTTCTTCTCCTCCTCCTCCTCCCCTTCTTTCTCCTTCTCTTCTTCTTTCTCCTTCTACTGCTCCTACTGTTTCTCCTCCTCCTTCCCATCCCCCCTCATCCTCCTTTTCCTCCACCGCTTTCTCCTCCTTCTTGTCTTTCATTCCTTAACTTACTCGTAAAAATGCACTCGAATTGGTTTGATGTACAGTAACTTTCTCTTCTCTAAGTTTGCCATAAAACACGTTTTATTCGAGGTGATAAAAGCAGGGTTTACAGAAGTCAACTGCATAAAAATATCATGACTATTGCTGAAAGATTTATTCAATATTCAATTTTATTGCGTGTATTCTGTTACATTTGTCAGCTAAAAACACTCTGAAATACTACTAAGAGAGAGAAAGAGATTAGATTAGATTACTTTATTCATGTAGATAACAATAATTATAACTGCTAAGATTCTATATTACAGAAGTTGTAAGTATAAGTAATATAATTTTAAATTTTATGAATATGACTAATAATTTTCAACAATATAAGTATTATATGCAATATGAAAATGTTAATATAGGTAAGAGTTATCAGCGAGGAAGATTGAAGTTGGACATAAATGTATTTGGAAAAATTGTCCAAGGACATCCTTTCTGTTAACACTTGGCCGTGAAAGAGAGAGAGAGAATAATTTCACCAAGTACTGTACTAATTTAAGCAGCATAAATGGAGTATTTTCATTGTTTAAAATCAAATCTCTTGTTCCAAATAAATTTCCAGTTGTTTCAAATTGAATCTCTTCTCTCAAATCGATTTCCAGTTTTTTTCGTATTTAATCTCAACTCATTTGTAGAAATCTTGAAAAAAAAATTTAATCTCTTCTCTCAAATAAAATAACATGTTTGGCAAGCTTTGAATAACCGTTCCAAGCAAGCTCCTCCTCGTCTTTTATACTTTTTCCCACTTTGTATGAAATCTCAACTCTCAACCTATTTGCAGGCGATTAGTTCTTCTATAGCAGGATCCTTTTAACTTGTCAGAAAACATATGATCGACGAGCTTATGATCTCAATACTTAACCTACAAATGCTGAATCTCGCAGATTATTGAAAAGGTCTTTTAAACAGTTATTCTTTGAAAGGTCTTCTTTAAAAAGGTCTTTCAAAGACTTTGAAGGTCTTTAAGACTTTTAAAAGCCTTTTGATTATTGTGTCGAAATCAATGTTTAATTATTACCGATCAGCTAATTAATTCCGTGTAACCTGGCTGGCTCAGGTCTGATGTCAAAGTTTTCAGGTCACTCCTGATCAGTTCAGGGTCTCTGACGTGACAACGGAGACTGTTTTTTTAGGACAGCCGGGACCGACGGCTTAGCGTGTCCTAAGAAACACGAGGGGTGGCTCGAGCTAAAATCTGGTCTTACCACTGGGTTTGAACCCGGGACCTCTGAGTTACAAAGCAGCACTTAACCCACCACGGCCTATAGCTTCCTCCCGATCAGCCGATTTCTGACAATTTAAAAGGATCCTGCTATACATATTATCACCTACTCTATCACCTGCTTGGCGTGAATCTTACAAATTTTACATCAACTTTAGCAAAGGCCCTGTTACCCAACCTTGCGGCACCCCACTGATAGCATGCTAACTGTAGCAGTTAATCTAACGCATCATCAATCATAAAACGGCGCTCGGTAACGGGTTATCAGTGGCGGTGGATTGGACAGAGTGGGAGTGCGGCAAGGATCTTCGCAGGCACTTGTTACACACGGTCCAAGCGCCGTCAAACGCCTTATTAAAGTCTAGAAACTCATCTAGTTATTAGCACGCACGAAACAGATGGTCCCACATGGACTTGTTTTTCGTAACTTGGATCTTCAAATAACACTTTACTCTACTTTTATTTTCATTCAGCTACTTGAAGCTTCTACTGCTTCTTCTTTCTCTTCTTCTTCTTTTTCTTCCTCGTCTTTCTCTTCTCCTTTTTCTTCTTCTTCTTTCTCGTCTTTCTCTTGTTCTTCTTCTTCTTCTTCTTCTCTTTATTTTCTTCTTCCTTCTTCTTCTTCTTCTCCTTATTCTTCTTCTTCTTCTTCTTCTTCTTGTCCTCCTTCTGCTTCTTCTTCTTCTTCTTCCTTCTACTTCTTCTTTTTCTTATTCTTATTCCTTCTTCTTCTTCTTCTTCTTCTTCTTCTTTTTCTTCAACAGTTTCCCTCTTAACTAACTATTCTTTGTCTTCTTCTTCTTCTTCTTCCTTTTTCCTCTTCTCCTTCTCTCCTTCTCCCTCTGCTTATTTCCCATTAACTTATTCATCAATTTCATATTCATTTCATATTCTTGATCATCTCGTCATCCATCTCTTAAACTTCGTCATTCTTCTCTTATCATCTCTCCATCCTTCTCCTCTTCATATCTCCTCTTCATTTTTACCTTCCTCCTTCTCCTTCCTCTTATTCTTCTCCTTCTCTCTTATTTTTGTCGCCTTTCCACTTATTCCTCTTCTCCTCCTCCCCCTTCTTCACCTCTTCGTTCTCCACTTATTCTGATATGAGTTCTTGTTTCACTATTCTTATTCTTCTTCGTCATTCTTATCTCATCCTTCTCCTTTCCATCTTTTTCCTCTGCTTTCTTCTTCTTCTTTTTTTCTGCTTACATATTTGTCTACTCTTCTCCTACTTCCTTCTTCTCCTACTTCGTTCTTTTCTCCTTCTGATTTCTTCTTCTTATCCACTTTTCTTCTTCTTCGATCATCTTTTTCTTCTTATTCTTCATCTTTTTTCCTCTTTCCCTGTTTCTTCTTCTTCTTCTTATTTTGTCTTCTTTTTCTTCTTCTTCTTCTCCTTCTTCTTCTTCTTCTTTCTTCAGTTTCTCTCCTTCTTCTTCTCCATCTTATTCTTCTTTTTCTTCTTCCATTTCTTCTTCTTCTTCTTCATCGTCTTCATCACCTTTCAGCCGTTCGTCTTCTACATCGAATGTATATAATACGATAGTTATACACAATCATGCTTTAATACTTATACATTTAAGTTTCAAATATATAGCCCAGTATATGAACTGAGGATTGAGAATAATTTGATAATCTAGAGACCAGATTTGGAGAGTAGCGTACTAAAAAAAACTTGAGTATATAGACATGTTATTTCAAGTAGAGATGAAGCTATCAACCAAGACAAGGAACTTGTTTAGAAGAGATTAATCTATCTTGAGCTGATGAGTTCTAAAAATCGGTTGAGCTAGTTGTAAGATATACACTGTATGACGTTATTGTATCTGTTATAATCTTCCTCCTCTTCCTCCACCTCCTCCTACTCCTCCACCCATCTTTTCTACTCTCTTCCTGTATTCTACTCGCCTTTTCTTTCCTCTCCTTTCATCACCTCCTTTCCTCTGCTCTCCCTCCCACTCCTCTTCACTTCTCTCCTTCCTCTCTTCTTCTCTCCTCCCTTCACAACTCTTCTCTCCCCTCTCTTACTCTTATCTTATACTTTCAAATATCACACTGCAATAGACCCAAATGAGTATCATCCTACTATGATATTAATAACTTTACCTGTAAGCAAAATGGCACTCATTCATTCATTCATCAGCAGAACTAAAAATCTACTGAACCAAATGCGTTCAAATTCAGCATGCATGTTCAGTTGGACCTTAAGGCTAGGCGTACACCGGTTAGTCAAGACAAGACAAGACGAGATTAGTCACGTTTAGTCACAGTACTTCACATAGTTGCTTATGAAGCAGCACACTAATTCGTCTAGGCTTACACTGTCGATTAGTGAAGACGAGATTCAATGCGTTCTTGCCGATTTTTCAAGGTCGGTCTTATTGTTGGATTATTCTGTCAGGGGTCCAGAACCTTTGCTAGTATTATTTAAAGATGTTAAATTCACATTATTATCACTCATTATTCAACTTTTCTCTGAACTTATAATCTCCAACTAAGGTAACTTAGGGCCGGTTCATGAGCTCGGGATTTACCCAAGTCCTAGACTAAAACGGGTGGCTACCGTATCATCGACAAACGTTTGTCTCGATAGGTTAGTGGGTTAGCAGCATAGAGAGCCCTCAGTACATAGTGTCGAGGCTAACGTTTGTCGATGCTACGGTGGCCACCCGTTTTGGTCTAGGACTCAGCTAAGTCCCGAGCTCATGAACCGGCCCTAAGTTACAGATAGTAGAAGTTAGACTAACTTTAATTCATAAATTTTTTTTGAAAAATCCTTTCCTTCTTTACAGGGTGTTAGTGGGCGCCCCAGAAGCTGAGACCCCCAGGCAACCAGGGGTCCGAAGGGGCGGAGCCGTCTACAGGTGTGACATCAATCGAGATGACGCTTGTCAAGAAGTCGTCTTCGATCCAAATGGTGAGATTAACAATTAAATTAATTATTATTAATTAATTAATTAACCTTTATCTACGACCGTGTTATAAAGCAATCATTACAGTTTCATAATTGAAATCGAAACAGTTACTTTTTTAAAATACAGAGTGGCGCATAAAGAACGGATGTTTTTCAAAGTGTTATAAGAAATTTTATTTGAATCATACATTTATCTTTCTAACACCAAAATACTAAGAAAATAACCCAATTTGAGAATTTGTATGAAAAACTTCAAAACACTTGAGTATATTTCAAAAATTACATAGGGAAATGACTGAAGTTGAGAATTTGTATGAAAAACTTCAAAACACTTGAGTATATTTCAAAAATTACATAGGAAAATAACCCAATTTGAGAATTTGTATGAAAAACTTCAAAACACTTGAGTATATTTCAAAAATTACATAGGAAATATGGCGCCCTTAAAATGCGTTAATGCTCATTAAAAGCCTCAAATTGGTCCTTAACTAATGATACAGCAGCAATTCATTCATGTATTGCAGTATTCAAATCTTCAATGTAACGATATTTACGATAGTAAACTTGAATTTCAAGTGAAGAAGAATCTCATGCCAATAAGCTCGACTTGAAACTTTCTGCTGAAGCTCCGTTGAACGACGATTGCAGATTCATTCTATTGGAAATATTGTTCAACAGCAAATACGCGATTTTGCAAGGCCAATTGCGCCATTGATACTAAAACTGGATACTTTAATCTACAAAATGGTGTCGCTCTGCGGTCACAGACAGCTCTAGTCCACTGATACTATCCTACTCAAATCCATTCATTCTTTTTGCGCCACCCAGTAGAATTTGAAACTTGTATCGTAATTACAACCTTATGAAACGGATTGGTGTGAAAAGGTCCATAAAAGTGTGTTGGATCATTTTTAAATTCTCGCCACCAACATACTTTTGACAAATTTTCAACTTTTGATATGGAATTACAGGCAAACAGGAACCTATTCACTTCTTTTTCAAATTTATTTTGAGAGAAATAACATCAAAAATAACTTTTCTTACATTATAAATAGTCTCTCTACTCTTGGTATTGTGTTAAAATCTTAAAATAATGAATACTAACACTGGCAAATGAAAATTGTACGTAAGAAGTGAATTACTCAATTAATATAATATGATTTGTGTATAATTTATATTAAAAATAGTCTCTCTACTATTGGTATTGTGTTAAAATCTCAAAATAATAAAAACTAGCACTGGCAAATGCAAATTGTACGTAAGAAGTGAATTACTCAATTAATATATGATATGTAAATAATTTAAATTCAAAAATAACTCTTCTAACATTAAAAATAGTCTCTCTACTCTTGGTATTGTGTTGAAATCTTAAAATAATGAAAACTAACACTGGCAAATGCAAATTGTACGTAAGAAGTGAATTACTCAATTAATATTATGTTTTACGTATAATTTAAATGCAAAGACTATGGGAATTGGCAAAAGTATGGTGGATTTGTACAAGCTAATCAATAAAACGTGTGACATCCAATAGCCACACTGTTATTATACAGTCTCTGTAGCTTTGAAGTGTAAATACCATCTTGTTATTGCTGCTATCTAGCGGCAAAATTCAGAACTACAATGAGAATGGAGAAGGCGGAGCTTGTGGGAGTGTCTATAGGCGTGGCTTAAATTTCAGCAATTCAGTTACCCAGTACCTACTGGTATCTTGCGGAAGAATTCAGAACTACTCAGTTTCAAGTTACTCAATACATGATATCTAGTTGCAGATTTCAGTACTAAAAGTTGATCTGTTAAAAACATGAAATAGTTCCCTGTGTGGCATAAAATGTACTAAATTATTAAATTCCTTGAGTGTTAGTTTGTTAAATGGTACATAGATGGAGCTTAGAAGCTAAAAAAGCTACAAGGGTTTCAGAAGATTCAATTGAAATTCTTCATATTACAATTATTATTTCGAGTAAAACATATGGCAATAATTTGCACAAACTCTTTATAAACTTACTTTTGTTTTTGCATCTTCAAAACATTCACGTTCATTCTGTCAAAATTGAAAAACAAGGTCATCCGTTAGTAGATATAGGCATAATACTGCTCTTTTTTCATATATTTATTTTTGTCTACCTAGCATAGGCCTGCATACTAGTAAGTGACCTTTTGTTTAGTTACACCGATTAGTCAAGACAAGACAAGAGGAGATTAGTCACGTTTAGTCACAATAATACGCATAGTTGCTTATGAAGCAACACACACCGATTAGTCATTGCATTATTGTATGCTGCTTCATAAGCAACTATGTGAATTATTGTGACTAAACGTGACTAATCTAGTCTTGTCTTGTCTTGACTAACCGGTGTACGCCTAGCCTTACAGTAACCTATAGTAAAACAAGGAAACTAGGAAACACAATTGTCTATCAGTTCCAAGAAGGTCTTACCCCAAAAAATCTAAGAATGAGTTAGATATTGCACTGTCATTGTGATTAATAAATAATATTTATGCATCTATTGAGTAATACAAAAATTAGAAACATTTTGCTATTCCAATATGGAGTTTATCTTTGTAGCAAACAAACAAACCTGTGCTTTGCGAAGAAGAAGGGGAAAAATAAGAATAACAAGGAGACTTAGAAGAAAAAAAGGGATGGAGAAGATGAGAAAGTCTATAAAACTATTGAACTCTATAAAACGCGAATAAAACTCTATTTATTTTACTTATTTGATAAAACAGAATACCAATTTGTGTTCACAAGTCTAGATAATAAGGCTATCAATGTTAGGAATCGTCTTGCTAGTAACAATTTGCCAGTAACAGTGATTTCTTATTGCAAAAATCAATTAAAATAAAATAAACCTATTGACTGTATCTTGGAGCCATCTGTCATATACAAGCAGCTAGCTGGAAGTTCTGATTCCAAATTAAGATAAAACAGCATTCTAATTCGAAAGCTTATTCGATTAAGTGTTGGCTTGTTCTTGTAATTCTGTTTTGTTTTTCTTTGACACCATCACACACTTCTACTTCTTCCTCTACTTCTTCTTCTTATTCTTCTTCTTCTTCTTCTTCTTCTTCTTCTTCTTCTTCTTCTTCTTCTTCTTCTTCTTCTTCTTCTTCTTCTTCTTCTTCTTCTTCTTCTTCTTTCTCATTTCTCCTATTCTCCTCCATCCTCTTATGTTTCCTCTTCTTCTTCTTCCTCTCCATTTCTTTTTTCTTGTCCTTCTTTCTTGTTTTTTTGTCTTTTTCAACTCTTTCTGTTTCTCCTCTTCATTCCTATATCCTTCCTACTGTCCAAACCAAACTTCTGTTTCTGTTTCAATGAACCTTCTTCATGTTCTTATTCTCTTCTTTCAGCTAATTTTTTCATCGTCTTCTTATTCTTTCTTTCTTCTTCTTCTCCTCATTCTTCTTGTTCTTCTTCTCCTCCTCATTCTTCTTCTTCTCCTCCTTTTTCTTTTACGGTATCGGAAAATGACACTCATAATATCATTTTTGAGATTAATTAAGCTATTCTAAACGTAAGGCAGTTGAAGGGCAAGTAGAAAGTGTGAAGCATAAGAAAAAGAAAGAGCTGAAGAATGAGAAGGAAAAGAGGAACAATAAGAAAGAGAAAAAAGCTTGTCATAGGACAGGAGCTAGCTTCAAGTGTCTATACTAGGCGATCTACCACTTGGGCCTCTTATATCCACTTCATCTAGATTCATACTACATAAACCTTCTGCAGTCACAGTTCTCCTTCTCCTCCTTATTCTTCGTCTTCTTTTCCTTGCTCCTCTTCTCTTTCCTTCTCTTCTTCTGCTTCTTTTTTTCTCCTTCTTCGTCTCCTTCTTCATCACTTCTTCCTGCAGTCGACAAGACTTGACAATATTTCTCCAACCATTCGCTTTTCAATGGTTTTGTCACTTTCTAATTCTCTCTTACTCACTCTCTCTCTCCATCTCCCTCTCTTATCACGCTATTTGAATACCAATCACTTTGTAATATATATAGTTTTATAGTTTCAATGTAACGGAAGCTTTTCAATTTATCAGAACATATTGAAACATTTTCGAAAAAGATTTGATTTTTTCAATTCAGAGTTCTTAATAATTGTGAACTTCAATAAATTCTAAAATGAAAAAAAGGACGAGGAGAAGGAGAAAGAGAAGAGGGAGTAGAAGGAGTAGAAGAAGGAGACGATGGAGAAGAAGAAGGAGAAGAATAAGGTGAAGAAGAAGAAGCAGAGGACGAAGAAGAAGAGAAACGAGGAGGAGGAGGAGGAGGAGGAGGAGAGGAGGAGGAGGAAGACAAGAAGGAGTAGAAGCAGGAGACGATGGAGAAGAAGAAGAAGGTGAAGAAGAAGAAGAAGAAGAAGAAGAAGAAGAAGAAGAGGACGAAGAAGAAGAGAAAGAGATAGCCAAATGTGGATGAAAAGGTCGTGAACTGTGAAAGCTTCTACTGAGTACTAATGGATTTATTTGTGTGTGGCAATTTGTGAACCCTTAACTGCCAAGAGGTCAACCGGCTTCTGATTGATGATCGGATAATGTTACAGCTGGAAGAAGACGAAGAAGAAGAAGGAGAAACACAGGAAGATGAAGAAGAAGAAGAAGAAGAAGATAGCAAGGTAGAAGGTAGATAACCATGTCAGGAGATGAGGAGGAGGAGGAGGAGCAGGAGGAGGAGGAGGCGGAGAAGGAGAAGAAAGAAAGTGGAAGAAGAAGAAAACGGAGAAGAAGAAGAAGAAGGAGCAGGTGGAGGAGGCGGAGGAGAAGAGAAGAAGAAGAAGAAGAAGAAGAAGAATAAGAAGAAAAACGAGAAGAAAAAGAAGAAAACCGAAGAAGAAGAAGAAGAAGGAGCAGGAGGAGGATGCGGAGAACGAGAAGAAAAGAAGTAGAAGAAGAATAAGTAGTAGAAAAAACGAAGAAGAGAAGAAGAAGAAGAAGAAGAAGAAGAAAAAAAGAAGAAGAAGGAGCAGGAGGAGGAGGCGGAGAAGGAGAAGAAGAAGAAGAAGAAGAAGAAGAAGAAGAAGAAAGAAGAAGAAGAAGAAGAAGGAGGAGAAGAAGAAGAAGAAAGAATATTATAAGGAGACAAAACACTAAACCACAATAAATTAATAGGTCAATATTTTTTCAGAAAGGATGTAATCACTCTTAAACAAGCTAACGCTAGAACTGAACTCATTTTTCCTGTTTCAATTTTGTCATCCTTATCATTTATTTTCAAGGTTTTTCATCTCCTTTTATCACCATTCGTATGCTGCGACAATAGCCTGATTCTTGATCAATTTCCGCTTTGAACAATCTAGAAATTCGCGTCAGAAAATTTTACTAGAATATTCTATTCACGATCATAATGCTCATCAAATTCCTTTCTATAATAAGCTTGTGCCAACAGCTGAATAGGTCAGGTAACCATACACTAGACAAGAACTGTTATAACGCAGTAAACCATGGTACAGAGCAGATACTCTATAATAATTACAGAGCTTGGCATGTCACACTTTTGATTGGTTGGCTCGGACAAATCCACCATTTTATGAAGAAGAAGGAAAAGTCGGACAAGAAGGAGAAGAAGATTAATCAGAAGGAGAATGAGAAGAAGCAGAAGAAGGGGAAGAAGTAGAAGATAGGGGTAAAAGAGAAAAAGGAGAAGAAGAAGAAACAGGAGAACAAGAGAAATAAGATTAAAAGATGAAGAAGACAAAGAGGAAGTCGAAGAAGACGAAGAAGTAACAGAAAGAGGAGGATGAGAAGTGAAAGAAGGAGGAGGTGGAGGAGGAGAAAAAGAAGACAAAGAAGAAGTGTATGGAACACAAGGATGAGATGTAAAAGAAGAAGGAGAAAAGAAACAAGAAGAAATCAAGCTGTAAAACACACAGTTGGCAAGTTGTTTTAAATAATTGCCGTAGAAAATGTTTAAAATGCTCGGAATGAGTGAGGCTGTAATCGAACCCTGCACTACACCAGATTAATGTTGCACAATATGCGACTGATATTTGAACTTGGTAGGCTATTCTGTTTCACCTCTGATCACTATCTGCTATAATAACAAAACAGGGCTGTAGGTTAGAACATTCCCGCCACACGATGTTGTATTCACCAAAAGAAATATCATGTCAAAGGCTTTAGTTAGGTCAAGAAAAATAGTTTTGAAAATATTATTATATTTATCTAATAGTTGTTTGAGGTAGGAGGAGGCAGAAGGAGAAGAAGAAGAGGGGAGGACGAAGAAGAGGAAAAAAAAGAAGATTAGGAAGGAGATGAGGAACTGGAAGAAGAAGAGAAAAGATCACGAAGAAAAAGAAGAAGAAGAAGGTGGGAGAAGGTGGAGAAGAAGAAGAGAGAAGAAGAAGGAGTAGAAGAAGAAGAAGAAGAAAAGAAGAAGAAGAACAAGAAGAAGAAGAAGAAGTAGAAGAAGAAGAAGAAAAGAAGAAGTAGAAGAAGAAGAAGAAGAAGAATAAGAAGATGAATCCAATTCTTCTCTGAATACATCGCAATCCAAATTTCCAATGATTTCTAATCATTTTAATGATTAAAATGATTTGAAATTATTGAATTCAATATTGTAGCCACCACATTAGAATATTGTAATGCATTATGTATTGATATAATCAGGTGATATAATATTCAGCTGTTATAATCAGTACTTCGTATATAAGTATAGCAGGATTGTTTTAAATTGTCAGAAAACAGCTGTTATAAGTCGGCTGCTATTTGCTAGCTGTTATATAAACAGCTGATTTAACGTCAGTAAACGAGCGTACATCAATCAGCTGTTTTCTGACAATTTAAAATAATCCTGCTATAGCTGTTTGAGTTTGTCGTACAATGGTTGAGAATACAAGTGGAAAAATTGTTATTCAACTCACAAAATCTTGAAAGAAAGAAGAGGAGAAGAAACTGACTGAGTTCAATATAGGAATGGAGAGAGATTCGGATGAACAGAGATAGAGAAATATTACAGTAAATAAAAGCTATTTCAGAACAACCTGCTTCTATGAACTTGGTATCAGAATACCTCACATTCCGTAACCGCTTTTTCCATTTTGGTTAAAATACATACAGTAGATATTTATCAAACAAATAAATTCGCATACGAAAAAAAAGGAGTCAAACATTTTTCATTCTTTATAAAGCGATGAAGAATCCCATTTAACATGCTTTTATCAAAGTCATAAAATTGTCAGCAACTTTTAGCGGTAAGGCTTGTGATATCGAAAAAGGAGAAGGAGGAGGAGGAGTTGGAGGTGGAAGAGGAGGAGGAAGAGGAAGGAGAAAGAAGAAGAGTGGTGAAGCAGAAGAAATATAAGCACTGCAATATATGTTTTTGGTGATTTATGTTGGGCTTTCGCCATGAAGCTGATATTTTAGATAACAGCCATCTGTTTATTCAGGACATTATCACTGTTCCTCTACATATTTTTCTTATTCTCCCTCCTCTTCTCCGTCTTCTTCCTCTTCTACTTCTCCTCCTTTCCGTGCTTTTATTACTTATTTTTGTTCTCCTCCTAGTTCTTATTCTCCTTTTTAATCTTGTTCTTCTTCTTGATTTTGTTCTCATCCTTGTTCTTATTCTCCTTCTAGTTCTTGTTCTTCATCATTTTCTTCTTCTTCTTATTTTTCTTCTTCTTCTTCTCCTCACATTCCTTCACCACCGCCATAAAGTAATCCCTTAACTAACTTCAATTGTTTCAGGCGATTTTAAACACCATATGGTACAACATAACACTGTAATTATTGAGCTGTTCGTAGAATTGTAGAGAAAGAGAGAGAAAGTTAAGATGATGAAGTAGATTAGAAAGAAAGAGGAGATGGTAAAGAGGAGGAGGAGGAGGTGAGAAGTAGAAGAAGAAGGAGAAGAAGGAAGAAGAAGAAGAAGAAGAAGAAGAAGAAGAAGAAGAAGAAGAAGAAGAAGAAGAATAAGAAGAAGAAGAAGAAGAAAAAGAAGAAGAAGAGGATTGAAATTAAGATTACTGCTTGTAATACAAGTACATACTTACATGCTTTTACAAGTTCATATACTCCGTGACTAGACATCATACAATCAACAAAACTATTATTTTATAGCACAGCAATAATGTACTTGTAGATTCGTTAGAGTAAAACTCAACTATTACTAAATATACCGTGAAAGGTTCAGGTCTATAAAATTATAATTATCTTATAGTATCTGTCTTCGTACAGGGTGGCGCAAATCTGCAAAAAGAACGCAAGAATTTGAGTAGGATAGTATCAGTGGAGTGAAGCTGTCTTTAAAGGCTGGTTTTCATTAGTAGCGTTAGTGGTAGAGTAACTAGCATACTAACTCTACCGTAACAACTCTACTCTACTTACTTGATACTTAAAAACAAGTACTCTACCATCACTCTACTCTACTATGAACGTTTTCTAGGGAAAGTTCACAAGATAGTTAGTACTCCCCGGGAACTCTACCACTAACTTTTCTAATGAAAACCAGGCTTAACCGCCGAGCGATACCATTATTTGTAGGTTGAAGTATGCAGTTTTAGTAACAATGCCGCAATTGAACGCAACATTGCGTATTTGCTGTTGAACAATATTTCAAATAGAATAAATCTGTCATCGTCGTTCAACGGAGCTTCAGTAGATAGTTTCAAGTCGAGCGTATAAATTGGCATGTGATTCTTCTCAACTTGAAATTCACTGAAAGTTTACTGTCGTAAATATATCGTTGAACTTTTGAATAGAGCAATACATGAAGAAATTGCACTATTGATTGCATTAATTGATTTCCTTTCACCCCAGTCGGGGCAGACATGAGCTATTCCAAAATCTTTACTATTCTGCCCATCTCAATTTGTTTATTGCAAATGAATAATTCATTTTCATTCATGATGCGCGCTCACATTCATCCAAATGCCCTCTACTTATACTATTATTGACTTCCCAACTATAGGGTCTTGAGACTACGGTATTGTTCGGCGTACCCTTCTTTAGCATCTATATAAAACAGAGACTACTACTTCTTCTTCTACTTCTTCTTCTTCTTCTTCTTCTTCTTCTTCGTCGTCTTCTTCTTCTTCTTCTTCTTCTTCTTCTTCTTCTTCTTCTTCTTCTTCTTCTTCTTCTTCTTCTTCTTCTTCTTCTTCTTCTTCCTCCTCCTCCTTCTTTTCTTCTTCTACTACATTTCTTCTTCTTCAACCTCTTCTATTACATATTCTTTTTCTTCCCCCCTTTCTCCTCCTTCTCATCTATTTTACCTTCCAATTCACTTGTTCCTCTTTATTTCGCCTATATTTTTTCTTTTTCTACTCTTTTCTTATTTTTCTTCTTCTTCTCCGTCTTTTTCCATCTTCTTCCTCCTCCATCTTCTTCTTCTTCTTCAACTACTACTACTACTACTCCTTCGTTTTCTTCTTTCACTTCTTTTTCCTTTTCTTCTTCTTCTTTCTTCTCTTTCTTCTCTCTCTTCTTTTTTTTCTCCTTTTTTCCACCGCCACGCACCTTCTTTTTCTTGTTTCTTTTTCTTCTTGATCTTTTCCTTCTTCTACTTGATTCTCTCTCTTTCTTTTTTTGTTCTCCTTATCCTCTTCCTCCTCTCTTCTCCTTCAATTTCAACTCCCCCTTCACGACCACCTTCTTCAATTTATTTTCTTTCCTCCTCTTCTTCTTCAATCCCTTCTTCTTCATCTCCACTGTTCTACAATCACTTCTCCTCTCTTCTTCTTCCTCTCCTCCTCATCCTTCCTCTCCTCCTCCTCTTCCACCAGTACCTTCTCCTCCTCCTCCTCTTCCTCCTACTTGTCTCCTATTTTTCGTTATTCCTGATATTCTTCTTCTTCTTCCGCTCACTTTAATGTCGTGTATATGATTTCCGTAATATGCGCTTCCATTACAGTCCGTAAACTTGAACAAATATAGAGCCGGTCATTTGCACATAATGATATTGTCAAATAGAAGGGTCCTCCACTCTTTATAGGTTTTATTTATGCTGAATGCACTTTTACTGTTTCATTGTATTCCAGATCTTTACTCCTCCTCCTCCGTCTTCTTGTTCTTGTTCTTCTCCCTCTTATTTTTCTTCTCCTTCCTCTTCTTCTCCTTAGTAGGTTATATATGGGAGAGCTGGCGCAGTTCAAGGTCATGCGACACCTAGCGGTCAATGAGAGAACTACTAGCAGCCCAATGCAATTGAGAGGTGGCGCTCCTGGCGACTAATTTAAGAACTACTTGCAACATTCCTCACTCACTCTCAAGGTCATCAAACCCCCCCCCCCCCCCATCGACACCGCATAATTCACCAATTCAGGTGAATTCTCTTGTATATCTAATTGAAACCCCCCTCCCAAAAATTCTCCCCTCTTTCTCTTTCAGGTCATTGACTGGTTATTAAATTCAAGAGACAGGTGCATCAACTCTAAAACCGTTAATGATTGATAGAAACAGGTGCAGATGTCCAGGGGCATTGAACTTTGCAGGAATCTCGTTCCACATCCTCGCCTCTTCTTCCTCCTCCTCCTCTTCTTCTTCCTCCTCGTATGCCTTCTTCTCTTATTCCTTGGCTACACCTTGTCTCTCTTAGCCCTCTCTCTCTCTCAGGTCATTGACTGGTTATTAAATTCAAGAGACAGGCGCATCAACTCTAAAACCGTTAATGATTGATAGAAACAGGTGCAGATGTAGTGAGGCATTAAACTTTGCAGGAATCTCGTTCCACATCCTCGCCTCTTCTTCCTCCTCCTCCTCCTCCTTCTCTTCTTCTTCCTCCTCTTCTTCTCCTCGTATGCCTTCTTCTCTTATTCCTTGGCTACTCCTTGTCTCTCTTATCCTGTTATTTCTTTGTTAATCCTCTTCTGTTTCCACTTTCTATTTATTATATCTATAGAATATTTCCCCTCTTAGAAAACAGGTGTATCAACTCTAAAATGTTTCAACAAGTGTGCCAACTCTCATGATAGATGAATCCTTCTCTTCTCCTTACCAACTCAAAAAAAATGTAGATTAGTATCTATGCTTGACAGTATGATTGAAAAACTGTTTTCCTCTCTCTGTCAGATATATGAGAATCCCATTTATCTCTTTTCCACTCAATATATAGGATATTCAATTATCCATCTCAGTCACACTATCCAATAATCCCACAGTAAATGAATTTTATTAACATATTATATACTACATAGTCTATCACACATTTACTTACATAAAATATAGCCTATCCTATCTCCATGTAACTTCGCCCTCCCAGGTTAAAATAAAGGCAGTCATTCAATTCAATTCAATTCATGTATATTTTATCCAACTACTAATAATATATTCAACTCTCCCTCTTTCTCTGATTAACAAACTAATTATTCATTTGATAATTAATAAAATATACTAGCCTATCCTACATGAATTAGCATTCATGTCATGGAATACTCTCACATAATTAATTATATAAAAAAAAAGTTGTTTCCTACAGATAATATTGCCAGCTACCATCCACATATCATCAGTACAGTTGTGACCGGCTTGGAAGGAGGTACCCTCCTGGAAACCAAGAGCAAACACCATGATGCATATTCACTTTAATAAATAAATACATATATTATGTGTTTTTTTGGGATTGAAAATTCCATCTCAGAATGAAATTTTGTTAAGGGGAAAGAAATGAATTCACATAAAAAAAGTAATGAATCCCAAATAAAGAGGAGATGTGAGAATCACCACATGTTGTACCAATCCATATGACTAGTTTCTAAGAGACTACTTTGTTGTTAATAAAATAGCCTAATTTCAGACAACATCAAAGAGACATTGTAATCTTGAATTCTGTATTTTATTATTAAGAATACTAATAAACTAAACATCTATAATATCTCTCTACAGTCAAAAATCAAACACCAGGTGACATAGAAGCATCTCTTCCTTAATGCCAAGTTCATTGAACACTGGATTCCAATGCAGAGTCGGTCACAAAAATATGACATGATGGAATTTCCCTTGCACACCTGTCCCCACCATCAGCAGTGCTTGCCTGTTGCAGACCAACAATGTAAGGTCAACTGACTGGTCAGTGACTTTCTACAGCTTTGTTTTGCCAAAACTCATAGAGCCTTGACTTGAGAATGTAGGGTTCCATTTCAGGTGTTGTATCATTTTATGAAAAATTGAATAATAATTGAAAATCTAGATTCCATTTCCACACCATAGATGTTTTCAAAATAATCATAGGAGGAGTGTACAACAGTACAAAAAGTGATGCTTACAAAAAAAAGGGCTTTCTGAATTAAACTGATTCCATTTCCACACCACGTTAGATACTGCATGCCGTAGGAATCAAGGCGCACTTTTTATAGTGGTATCCCAGTAGGCCTATTCCACTGTATGCTTTGCTTCTTACAAAAGTCTCTTGTAATAATTTATTAAATAGTGGAGACAACTGGTAGAAGACCATTTTGCCTCCTTACAAAATATTATTCACAATACAATAGACAATTACAATTAATTAGTACTCAAAATTAAGAAAAAAATTCAATAGGCCATTAAATAGTGGAGACAATAAGTGAAAGACCATTTTACCTCTTTACAAAATACAATTTACCACACAATGCAATAATAAATGTTGATAATAGGTAATTTTATTTCTTATACAAAATTTCCAGATATAACAGATGTTGAGCAAATTTAACAGATATAGCAGATGTTACAGATATAGCAAATTTCTTGTATGATAATCCAGTTGATATGACATTCTAGATCCATGGCAAGAAGTACTGCTCTCCTGAACTCGATCCCAGGATACACAGCCATCTAACCATGGCTTCAGACTCATTCTCTCTTCATCTATTGTTGTCCAGTCAAAGCATAGGCAACAATAATAAACAATAGACAATTACAATAAATTAGTATTTACAATTACAATAGGTCTAATTCACTATATGTTTTGCTCTGATTTTAATCAATACGTGAGCATTTAGTTGGTGGCTCATCATCATTATCTATGTTTCTCATGCTTCTAAGTCAATGATGTCCAAATGCTATAGTGCTGACACCATCATCTGAAATGTGTCGCTTTTCATCAGTATTACTCAATGCCTTCTTCTTCTGTACTGTGGTCATGATTTGGTGCTTTCTTGAGCTGAACATGACTTGCTCCCTGTAGATGTCCTTATCCCCAAACAGACAGTCCAGGTAGTCTTGGAAGCCAATATAACGTTCAGCATTTGGATGAGTCTTAGGTACTTCTTGACCTAGCACTGGCCTCCTTACACCTTTTGCTTTTTAATTAGACCACTATTTGGTTGTTTTGAACCGCTATTGTATCATCTGCAGGCATACATTTTGGAGCGTAGAGCTAGATGCTCATGTGGAGATCTTGGTGCATATTCGTGTTTAGACTTTCCAAGAACCATCTTGTTGGTTACTGAATAACATGGATGGTCAGTTGGGTACTCAGAGGTATCAAACACATCTCTCAGCTCCTTGATGCTATTGATGTCCTTATACATATCCTCTGTTTCCACTTTGTAAAACAAGCTGTCAGTGTCTTGGTATAGGAGTTTCAGCTTGTCCTCATAAATTGGTTTCATTACATCATAGTGAAACTCATACATCAATGTCTTACTGATGTCTAACACTGATAAGCCAATGTAGATTGGTTTGTCAAGTGCTATCTTATCCTGTGTAGAGTAACAGCACAGATGTTCTCTCCAAAGATGATCACGATCTTTGTATGTTGGTCGAGCTATCAGTTTCTTCAGACGATTCTCGTCATTCACCAGCTCCATTTTCATCCTCTTCCTGACGCTCTCCATGGTTTTTCCAAAGACACAGTTGTTCATGTGTTTGAAGAAGTTCTTTTCAAACTTGTTTTTTGATTGTTGTCTCAGCTGGGTGTTGAGCATGATGTAGGGTGCTAAGAAGTCCTCCTGTTCAAACCTTACACCTCGATGAACTTGAGTTATCTTTAATCCATGCTGTACTGCTTGCTTGAGGGTGCGGTAATGGCATACATATCTCTGGCGGTTGTTCAATGGCTGAGATTGACTTTTGTCTCACTCCACTCAAAAAAAAACAAGAACAAAACCACTTGTTTACATTCCCACAAAAAAAATTATTAATAAAGCTAATAAGAACACACTTTCCGGCTTGTAAAATAAAATAAATAAATTTAATTGGATATGGAACATTATATCTTCTATTTATATAAAACAGGATTAGAAAAAAGCTTCAACTTTGCATCAATTTATCTCACTCCCAGTGGTTGTGTGGAATGGTTCCTTTATGCTCAACTACATTCAATTATATCAAACATTATGCAAAAACTGTTAGGTCCAATAACATTAAAAAAAAAAAAACACTTGTACTTAGTAGTTGAAACCTCTAGTAGTTGAAATTTCTTTCTAAACTGTCTTTTTCATAGAAGAAGTAGAAGTACTGTCGAAGAAGAAGAAAAGAAGAAGAAGAAGAAGAATCTAAATTGTTCAGTTAAATCTAAAAGTCGAATTGTTGGCAATGTTTCTCGCGCTGCGTTGAGCGATTCTTGAAACTCGTTACGTGATGACGCACGACGACTTGTTCTAATAATCGGCATTATTAATTGTTTTTGAATACTTTCCCGCAGCAGCAGCAGCTTACACGCACGCAATGTTCACAGCTAGGCGATCTCACAGATAATGAATGCATCAACCAGCATTCTAGTTCAAGTGCACACCTATTGGCACACCTGTCGAGCAGGTGTGTGTTTGTCCGTTATTCAAGTTCAAACATGTCCGTTAAAAGTTGATTGAACTATCGTTGCATCATTGCAGTTTGCAGATGCTAGAATTGAAGTGTAATTATTAATTAAAAAAACTTGCATGTATGTTGCAGCTGCTCATTGTACACTGTTTAACGATCGAAATAATTAATTAAACCATCGTTGTATCGTTGCAGTTTGCAGATGCTAGAATTGAAGTGCAATTATTAATTAAAAAAAAACCTGTATGTATGTTGCAGCTGCTCATTGTACACTGTTTAACGATCGAAATAATTTGCAATATTTCGTACATCGGAATTTCCTCCACAAGTTACACGAAAATTTATCAATTTTGTTTTTACACATGTTGAATGTATGATAAGCTCCATTGCAAAATTCACGATGATTATCCGCTGTATGTGATTGCATTAGTCGATAAAAGCACGAATCTGAAGTACATTTTCCAATGAACTGATGCATTGTTTCATTTGCTTGAGGATTTATACACATAATATAATGTCCATAATCTTTTCCATAACATTCATACCTATGATAACGTAGTTTATGTATGAGATGTTTTTCAAATGCTGATTTGTTTTAAGCAGTGCATCTTCTTCTCCTTCTTCTACTAAATCTACATCCATTGATATAATCTTTTTAACACTCATTCTTGATTTACAATGTCCGCCATCATTTCATAAATATAAGTTTCAATTTTAATCAATTTATCTACATCCAATAATAACGGTCTACTGTAGCCCAGATATTCGTGAATATCTTCGCTGTTAATTGTTGACAAATATGTCGATTTCACCTTTTTAGCAAAATTTATTATATCCAAATCTCCTGTTGTGTATGCTCGTAAAATAGCATTATCCAATTTGTCAACACATTCGATAATGTGTTTTAATTTCTCTTCTAATTCAATCGATCTGTAATCTACCTTCAGATTCATGATGCTGTTGCTTCCTCAATATCACACTTCGACGCACAAATCACAAGTCCTTGTCGCGATGTCTGCTTGCTATTCACACACAACACATACACTAATCATTCTGTACTAATGTTTGTGAGAAACTGTTCCGGCGGTTGTGGAAGGATGATGCATCAGGTGGATGCGGTACCAACACATTAAAATTAATTGTATCTCTATAATCAGGGCGCAAACATTTGCGATGTGAAATTCTAATGGGTTCTCACACCAAAACACTTGATAGCATCGTTCTTATGACAATAATAAAATCCATTTTGTGCTAATACACGCAAATGTGTTAATTGATATAGATAATCATCATTATTATATAAATCTTGTGCTTCTTCCTCGTTTTTACTAGCTTTAGAATCTTCTTGATTCATAAACATATTCATTAACGACTTCAATCTATTAATTACTGATGAATAATCAAATTCATTTATCTCCTCCTCCTCCTCATTCTTTTTCTTCTCTGCAGCCATCGCCTCTTCTTCTTCTTCTTTATTATCTCCACTTTTACATTACTCTCATCTACTACAACAGCTTTTTATCACTATCATCATTATCATCATCATCACTATAATCTTCATCACCACTATCAATAGCATTCAAAATATAATTTTCTATTTGTTCCTGTAATGTATGCACGAAGTTAATGCACATCGTCCATAATTATTTCTATGCTGTTTGCAATGTTCATTTTGTATGTGGATTATAAATTGGTTTTCCATCGGTGTGGTAAATCTCTCACATCATTGTGAAAACGAGAAAGATATCTACGTTTTCCTCACCCTTAGTATACACTATTTTATATTTTGATAGCAAGTTTCTTATTTGATTTTTACTGAATTTTTCGCTTCCACAATCCACGGTAGTAAATGATAATGCTTTGTTAACCATAATACATGTCTAATTTTATCATCATTGAGTTTACATAAATTATAAGGTGGCTGATAATGAAACACTCCCTCTTTCCAGTCTGTTAGTTGTTCACCATAACTTGCAAAAGCTAACTCCTTTATAATGTGATTATTGTAATTGTCTCTGAACCAATGAAATTCAACAACTGCATATGAATTATTATTGCTATTAATGTCTTCGTTGCATTGATAATTAACATTATCTTGCATCTCACCCGTATCCACGCTTGCACTCGTGTCTACCGCACCAGCTGCCGCCATCTTTCACTCTCACATACACTGTAACGTCTCTATGCACCGACTATTCACTTAAAACTAATTAAACACTAATATGTTAGCATGTGCACACTATCTATCCATCTATCTCTCATGCATACACATGTCTACCAACTGAATTAATCTAAATTTGCGTCACAATGCCGGTGGCGGCTTATATGTGAGAAGTTTATCGGAAATTAGCATAGCATAGGCTGTAGTATTCGCCTTTACATCTACACTACATTCCCACTCTAAACGTATATCAACTGCATTTGATTTTAATAGTTCTAATTGATGGCTGCAATCAATTACATATAACGCTTTGGTCTTAAAATCATTAAATGTTAATGAATGACCATATTGATGATAAACTTTTAAATTGTAATAGCTTTTTGAAAAATTAAGAAACATTTGATAAAATATCTCAAATTTAGATTGGGTATTCTCATAAGGAAAATATATATTATTAAGAAATAATTTCATATTAATTATTGATACATCATCAAATTCAGCCATTGTCTTTGTATACTGATTCTTTCGATCAGTTTGGAAACCGACAACAACAAAACTCGGTCTATCCTGGAATGAAGCTGTTTTTACCACCCAACTATGGGATTTTGAAAGAGGTAAAAGCGGGTATTCAAAAACTTCAGAGTGTCTAAACCCAATGGGTAATGGGTGATCATCATCCAATAATTTCAACATTCTCAATTGCAATGAATCAGCGAGTTTTACGAATGGCATTCTCCAACAAATTTTGCTAATATTCACACTTAAGTATTTTGCTTGTGCACTAGTAATTAAATTTTTATCATGAGATGTACGAACAAGTATTAATTCTTGTTTAACATAAACTCACGTTTAGAAGAATATTCTATACTCAAGTAATGTATTATTCATCAACAATTGTGATGCTTGAGAAAGAGCATGATCACATTTTGAGCAAGTCGTAGATGAGAGCCAAATGTTTCAATAATTCTGAAGAGACAAGAAAAAACAAGCAAAACACTAATGAATAATGCTTTATGGTTAACAAACTGCACAATAACTACTGTAAGAAAATATTTCCACTCGGGGTTGTCCGGATGATAGGCTTTTTGAATGACCCAATGAAAATACTCCAGTACTCCACCAATAATAATGGTGAAATATCGCAATTATTTGGAGAAATACAGAGCGTAGTTGACTTGTTGGTAAACACTAGATCTAAATTTATGCTAAACAAAAATTAATAGAATATGGATAATCTAACACCAAGCAAGAACTCAAAATAAAAACTACAATTAGAACAATAATATCTTGAGTTTATTGTCAAGAATGCAAGGATATTAAACTTTCAAACAGTACAGAATGGATGAAATAGAAGTAAATTAAGTCTCTTTTGGAGATAATGAAATATTGAGTCTTTGATTTTTTTGTCAATTCAATTTCAGTTCTTTGTGTGAGGAATAAAATAAATAATAGTAGATTTTCAATTTTTCAATAAGGAGATTATTGAACGATCTTTTATAATGATTATTATGCAATTCTTGCATTAAATTTCGGTGCCGAAATTTGGTCCATAACCGAGGCGATAAGCGGTGGTCTGATAATCCAAAGGTTCGGGGATCAATCCAGTTCACACACCCGTCTTTCGGAGGAGACGAACAGCCATCGGTCCCCGCCTGCCTAACACCAGTCGTCATCTCTCCTCATTACCCATGCACACGCCTAGAGCTCATGTAGGCATCACTCTCAGAAAAAAGTAACCTAAAAAACGAGAAATAACACAAAATAACTCCAAATTGAGTTCAGGGATTAATGAGTTATGTTTTACACACACATTTGAAATAATTTTCAAGAATAATTTTTCAAATTACTGATAGAATGTCGTACTGACGTCGATGCATCGGCTTGCATGAGCAATGAAATTCAGTCATGTGTTTGTAGTGTTTTTTATAATTATGTATGATTTTATAATGAAACCAGCCGGGACTGCGAGTTGCCACATTGAAGGCCACGGCCATGTAGTTTGAAGGGGGCTATGATAACACACGTTCACGACTAGAATTTTGGCGGTATAATCTCTCTTCAAACACGTTGTCTGAAAACTAAATAGAATAATATTTTGATTTGAGGCGGTTTAAAGTGTTTTATATTTACTCCACACTATCAGCTAGTGAATTAGGTGTTATCAGATTGCCGGTATGTGACGTTTGAGCTATCAAATCTCGCATATGTCTAGTGATAGCCTGCTAGTGTTTCAAATTTGAAATACAGATCAGATATCATCAGAATTGCAAAATCTAGGTTATCGAAATCTACCTTATGCCTAGGGGCATGTTTATTAATTGTTGACATTGTCTAAGCAGAAAATCAATATCAAATCATTTCTTATTTTGCCCAAAAACAATTGAGTTATAATTACAAACTCATCACAAAATACAAAGTAAAAATAAATTTAATATAATTAATGTAGCCTAAATTATTTATAATATATTTCTGTCAATAAAACCCGTAGCATACATCACATTAGCACCTATTGTAATAATAGTTGACAATATATTGTTCAACCCTCCCCAAAAAAAACTTATTTTACTTTATGATTATAATTGAGAAATTAACAGGTCACCTATGCTTTGTTACGTGATCTTAGAAATCCTGTTGAGGTTTTAAGGATATTTGTGTGAAATATTTAATCCCTGCGTGCACGTTGCTAGGAATTTTTCAGATATATGAAACTCAAAACCGCATGCTATTTTGCATGTTAACCTCGTCATAGAACCCGAAAATGTACATTATTGGGCCTATTTCATACAATCATGTAAATTTAAATGATCTATTAATAGAAAATTCGGGATACATTTTTGATGTATTGCGATATCTCTATATTTTTATCATACTTTCAACACATGTTCTTATTCAAATTACTTCACAGACATCCCATTTCATAATTATAATGGTATAGAAGAACATCTGTTTGTTATCATTGAACGCTATTAAAACTTGGCGTTAAGTACAAAAATTACTGCTCCATAAGGATACATTCATAATTTAAAAGTCCTGTAGGATGAACTCCTCAAGGTTCAGGACCTTGATTTATGGCTAGTAACCATTCTTGGGTTAAAATGATGTAATATGCAAAGTTTCGTGACAATCGGATGTATAGTATTCACACGCCCTGGAAAAACGAAAAACCTTAGCTAATTAATGATATAGATAGAAGATTATATTGTATTACTAGCAGCCCCCCGTGCTTCGCAACGGAGCTCAACAAAACAGCTATATTGAATTCTCCTCTACTGTACTGATTTTATCAAAGATTCAATTGAATTCTTTTCTCGATTAGCCTTTTGTAATGTTGTTTGATATTATGCTGAAACTGAATATCAATATCGTTCCAATTGTAATCAGGGTACAGGCCGGCGGAGGTGATATTGAGCTAAGGAAATATTATTGTTATCTAAAACAGAGGTCTCCAACTTGCAAGGCACCAAGGGCCAAACTCACTCAGAGGAATTTGAAATGTAAAGACTCGAGCCAATAATAATAAAACCTTTAGCGGAGTTGAAACAGAACAGCATAGCAGCAGCATTCAACCCGCTAAAGAAGGAAGAAGAAAGAGCAATGATGGAAGATTCACAAACATCTGGCGAAGCAAAGATGAAAGAAGGCTGCGAGATATTGAGAAGGAGTGGGATAAAGAGGAACAACAGATTGTTCCTTAGAAGAATGGGGTGAGACAAACCCGCGTCCCTACGTTTCAACAGCGCAGTTATTATAGAACATTGAGTAGATCTGGCGTGTAACTATGAAGGAGATTCTCAACAATTATCTTAGTGTTTTCATGCAGAAAAATTGAATAATTCTATCACTTACGGTGTGCGATATGATGATGAAAGTAAATTATATTTTATTGGTGATAAAAATGTGACATTTGATAATGTTTACACCAATGTTGGGGAAGATAGGTACACAGTATCACATGGGTTGATAGAGCTTCTTTTAATTCTAGATCGAATTCGGATCTCTGAGATGAGAAAGATTTACAGAAATAGAAAATAATAACGTTAACAGGAATTCACTTTCGAATATATCTGGATACGTCATCACATGATGTGGAAATTAATTCAATTATAAGTGAATTGAAAGAGGGAAAGTTGATGAAGGTCCTGTAATTGTGAAATAGGGAGTGAAATAGGGGCCTACAAGTCGTTACTTTAAGTGAATATAAAATAGGGTTAGGGGTGGAATGTGTGTGCGCATAAAGAGCTAGAAAGAACAGATCATGCACCAAAGGGCGAGTTTGATAAACAATATTTCGATTTATCAGTTGAACTCACAGAATAGTATTAAAATCAGGTTGTACTAATTTTATGTTCATTTATCAATGATATTAGATGAATGATGTTAAATGATGAACTTGTTAATTTATGTTCTACTATAGTTATTATAGCTAACTAAATAATAAATAAAATAGAACATGCTCTTTCACTGAGGTGAAGTGTCCGTATCTTAACTACACTTCACCCATTTCGTCCGGAGCTCTTGCAGCTGCCAGGGGCTCAACTCTTAGCTGCTGTATCGAGAAAGTTTTACTGATTTCACTCTTCTTGTAATTCACTATCATACAACAGTTACATTACTGTATCCTAATACAATACCTGTGATCATACGGTATATTATTCTAACTTATAAAATAAAGATTCTTACACGTTATTTCTGTAACAATTTTTATAAAATTTGAATGATTAGTCCAAGTAGGCTAGTATTGTGATAACATGTAACTCAGATTTCTGTTGATAAGTTTATTCTCGAACGAAATCTCAAACAATAATGTTGAGTCTTTCTAAAATTGGTTGAGTCTTTACTTATATTTAATTCAATTTTACTTAATGTTGAGAATAAGATTTACTAAAAATCTATTTACATAATTATTGTATTTATGCTTATGGCTTTTTTGGCGGAGAGACCCTTTCAGGTGTTCCGCCTCGGCCAAGATCAGTTTTCCCTAATGTGAAATATGGAAAACATTATAAGTAAGTCCAACACTGAATTTTCAACTTTCCTAAGTCCCAAAATCTTCAAAATCAAAATCTTTCAAATTATAGATGAACAGCACTAATACCACAATATTTACATAATGTAGGAAGAAACTCAACAAAATTCTGCTTCATTTCGTGTTCTAGTAGATCCTCAATTATTAATGTCACATTAATAACAAGTAACAAGTTACTTAATGCTCTAAAACAATGGATTAATTAATACTTCACTCAATGCAGAATTGGTGTCAAGTTCAAGGACGTTTTATTCTCTTAGAGAAAATGAAATCATTCGACCACGGCCATTGGTGACTGCGTGCCTATTTCAGAAAAAGAAAAATTGTGAGTCCTTTGGTTTCAGTTTTCAATAGTTTAAAACTATATTCTCGATAGTGTGTATCTCCATCACCGTTCTTTTATAATTTTATAAGGTTTGTCATTTTTAGATCATCTCACTTTTAAGTTTTCAAGTCCCCAGACAAGATTTCAGAACAGCTACTCCTTACATAGCTTACGCTGAACAGCATTGATCATGAGATATGCGTGCCTGATAACAGACTTTGAAGGATTAGCGTTAGCGTCGAGACTGCGCAGAATACAGTGATTGAATCATTGCTTTGTGACAAGACACATTTGCAGATTCTGGTAGCCACTTTGAAAGATAGGGTGTACGCTCGGTGAAACAATGCGACCACAGCAATTGCAATGCATGTCGAGCGACAGAATAAGTGAAAAGGAGGTATGAGAGAAAGAGAGTAATGAAGGAAGTTTGAAAGATTTGGGAGCTCATTCGTCTAAGTGTAAAGCATTGAATATATAGTAAGGGGGACTGTACTATAGATAACATGAGAGCGATAATTCGTGCAACATGCTACATTCTGAAAGAGTGGAGAAAAAAGTGCACATGAGAATGTGCAGTTCACTAGATGAGGGGAGCGTTCTATAAATTAATAGAATTGTAACTCGTCACAATAATTCCTGCAAGGTTTGACGGAATCGGTTCTACCTCCTCCTCAAAGTTCCTCCTTCTTCTTCACCTACTTTCTATTACTTCTCCATTCTCCTTCTTCTTCTTCTTCTTCTTCTACTCCTCCTCCTCCTTTCTTCTTCTTCTTTTAAAAATTAACGAGGCCCACGCTGCGTGTGCACGTGTCAACTTCTTCTTCCTCCCTTTACATAACACCCACACAGCTGCATAGAATATGCGGAGGAGAAGGACAAAGTGGAAGAGGAGAAGGAGAAGGAAAAAGTGGAGGAGGAGAAGGAGGAGGAGGAGGAGGAGAAGATTTACTAATAATTGGTTCCATCTCCTACTTCTTCCTCTTCGCCATACTTCTTCTTCTTCATCTCCTTCTTCTGCTCCTAGATGATTAAGATATGGGTAAATTTGATACAATATGAAATTAGGTTGGCAGACTTGGTTTTTTCTTAGGAGATGTCGATTTGTATTTAGTCACATAGTGCACCTGTCATTTTAATGTCAATGGCAATTGATAGCTACTGTACAATATAAAAAATTATAGTGCTCCTGTCATTTTGAGGTGATTAATTGCTGAGGCTTGGGGCCTGGGGCCTGGGGCTGCAGCAGGTGCAATGCTCTGACATTCCAAATATACATAGTAATATCACACCCAAAAAGTGAGAGAGGGTCATCTGCCAAGAGAGAGACAAAGAGATTGCATATATCTTTCTCAACAATATATGTCCCATGAAATATAGGTATACTCTCTTTAGGGGAAAGAAAGAGTGAGACAACGCTATGACACGTTATGCTAGAGGAGGAGAAGAAGAGAAGGAGGAGGAGGAGGAGGAAGAAGAGGCGAGGATGTGGAACGAGATTCCTGCAAAGTTTAATGCCCCATCTGCACCTGTTTCTATCAATCATTAACGGTTTTAGAGTTGATGCGCCTGTCTCTTGAATTTAATAACCAGTCAATGACCTGAGAGAGAGAGGGCTAAAGAGACAAGGAGTAGCCAAGGAATAAGAGAAGAAGGCATACGAGGAGAAGAAGAGGAGGAAGAAGAAGAGGAGGAGGAGGAAGAAGAGGCGAGGATGTGGAACGAGATTCTGCAAAGTTCAATGCCCCTGGACATCTGCCTGTTTCTATCAATCATTAACGGTTTTAGAGTTGATGCACCTGTCTCTTGAATTTAATAACCAGTCAATGACCTGAAAGAGAAAGAGGGGAGAATTTTTGGGAGGGGGGTTTCAATTAGATATACAAGAGAAGGAGATAGGCAAGCACATGTATCTGACAGAGATGATAAATTTCTGAATTGGTGAATTATGCGGTGTCGATGGGGGGGGGGGGGGGTTTGATGACCTTGGGAGGGGGGGAGGAATGTTGCAAGTAGTTCTTAAATTAGTCGCCAGGAGCGCCACCTCTCAATTGCATTGGGCTGCTAGTAGTTCTCTCATTGACCGCTAGGTGTCGCATGACCTTGAACTGCGCCAGCTCTCCCATATATAACCTACTCTCCTTCTCCTCCTTCTTCTTCTTCTTATTCATATCTTCATTCTTGAACTTTTTTAATTTTTTCTCTATGTTTCTTCTTCTATCCTATATCATTTCTTAAAATTGAAAATTATGTGTTGTATTTGAAACGCTGTACTGGAAATATTTTTCACTTGTGTTACTGCATAATCCACAATTCAAGAGAAAATTTGATTAAATTCAATGTCAAGTGAAATATCAGTCAAGCTTGAGTCAAGTAAAACTTGGGTAAAACATGAGTAAATATTGTTTAAATCTAAAGAAAATTTTAAACGTAAAAGCAATGAATTCATCAGTTCAATGATTTGTCGGTAATTTTCTTCTTCTCCTCCTCCTCCTCCTCCCCTCATCCTCCTTCATCATCCTCCTCTTCCGCCTCCTTCTTCTACTCTATATTCTTCTTCTCCTTTATCTTATTCTTCCCCTACTCATTCTTCATCTTCATCAAATGGGACTACATAACATCACGATATATTATTTCAAACTATCAACCTCTGCTGTGTTTCGACAACTTAATCAACATGACATCTGACAACTATCGACTTGTCCTTTGATAGTCGATCAAGACAATCGATACATTCATATCGATACTCTCTCTTATCTTATTATTACTCCATCCTTCTTCTCTTTCTTATACTTCACAACAATCTTCATTTTATGTGAACCGTATACTCTTGTAATCTCACTTTTCGATGTATCGATTAAAACTGGATATCGATATCGAGTGATCGATATATCCATTTAATGATTGGTAGTCTATTTATTACTGTAACTGACATCGATGTTGTAGATTTATGTCTTCATCTTGGTTTGGTACTTTATTCTATTACTGATCTAACTACTCTATCAAGCTGGGGTAATAGTGAATAGAATAGCTTGTAGTATGTAGTACTATGTAGTACTCCAGTTTTTCTCCTGCCTTGTCTTGTTTCTCCTTTTCTTTTGCTTTTTCTTCTTCTTCACCTCCTTCTCCTACCTCTACACCATCTTCCTCCTTCTTCTTCTTTCTCCTCTTCTTCTTCTTCTTCTTCTTCTTCTTCTTCCTCCTTCTCTTCTCCTTCCTCTTTTCCTTCTGCTTCTTCTACATCTCCATCACCCCCTTCTCCTACCAAGACCTTCTTCCCCCTTTCCTCCTCGGTATCGTCTTCTCTTACTTCCCTTCTTTTTCGATTTTCTTGCAATTATTATTGTAAATCTGTTTTGCTATTTGATCAACTACTAACGTTTTCATTCCAATCTTCTTCTTTCACTCCCTCCTGTACTTCTCATTATTCTCCTTTCTCTTCCCTTAATCATCCTTCTTTTTCTTCCTCTTTCCCTCTTTTCCTTTTTTACGTCTCTCTCTACACCAACCCTACTCATTCTTCTTCCACTGTTTCATTAGCTTCTCCACCACTTTATTCTTTTTTTTCTACTTCTTCTACATCTTCTGCACCTCCTTCACCTCATTCCTCACCTTATTCTTCTTCCCTTCTCTGTAGCCTCTTCTATTACTTCTCCATCTTCTTTTACGATTTTCCATATTTCATTTTCCTGGTTCATCAAGTGCTTACCATCTTATCTCAATCTTCTCCTTCTTGTTCCTCATCAACCACCGTCTCCTTCTCCTACTTATTCTCCCGATTCTCTTCTCCTTCTTCCTCTACTTTTTCATCCTCCCCCTTCTTATTATTGTTTTTCTTTACTTGATTTCATCATCTTTCCCCTGTTATCTCTCCCTTTTTTCTTTTCTCTTCTTCTTTTCTCGCCCTTCTTTCTTCTTCCATTTCCCTTACTCATTACTCTTCTCTCTTGACTTCTTCCTTCTTCTTTTTCTACTTTCATTCTATCTGCTTCTTCGTCTTCTTATTATTTTTCTTCGTATTTCCTTCTTCAATTCTTCCTTCTTTATTCTCCTTCATTTTACTCTCCACCATTCTCTCATTTTTCCTCTCCCTGCACAATAAACTAACCATCTTCATCTTCTCCTCCTCCCTCTTCCCCTTCCTCTTCGTCTTAATCTTCTTCTTTTTCGTCCTCTTCTCCTTACTCCTCTTCTCCGTCTTCTTCTTCACCTTCCTCTTTTTCTTCTACCACTTCTCCTCACTTCCTGCTCCTTCTCATTCATTCCTTTCTTCTTCCCCATACTTCATGTTGAGAATGACCACACTATTCAATTATAGCAGACCTGCCTGGTCTGTTGATAAATCTATCCACATCTGATAGAAAAAGCCTTCGGGCATCGAACGTATATCTTTCTTGTCAATTTAATCACACATCATTTGCTGAACAAGTTCAAGCTGTCTTTGATCTAAGTTTGTAAACAACATGTTTCTATCATTCTTCTTCTTCTTCATCATTTTCTTCTTCTTCTTATTCTTATTCTCCTTCTTCACCTTCTGTTTCTAGTTCTTCTTCTCCTTCTCCTCCTTTTTTCTCCTCCGTCATCTCTTTCTTCTTCTTCTTCTTCCTCTTCTTCTTCTTCTTCTTCTTCTTCTTCTTCTTCTGATAATTCTTCTTCTTCGTCATCATCTTCATCTTTTTCTCCTTCTTCTTGTTCTGCTTATTCTTCTTCATCATCTTCTTCTCCTATTTCTTCTTCTTTTTCTTTTCTTTTCTTCTTCTTCTTCTTCTTCTTCTTCTGCTCCTCCTTTCTCCTTCGTTATCTCCTTCTTCTTCTTCCTCTTCATCTTTCTCTTCTTCTGATAATTATTCTTCTTCGTCATCTTCTTCATCTTCTCCTTCTTCTTTTCTTCTTCTCCTTCTTCGTCATCTCCTTCTACTTCTTCTTCCTCGCCTTCTTCTTCTTCTTCTTCTGCTTTTTTCCTTCGTCATCTTCTTCATCTTCTTCTCCTTTTTCTTCTTCTCCCTCCTCCTCTTCCTCGTCTTTTTCCACTTCTCCTTCTTCTTCTCATTATTTTTCTTCTTCTTTTTCTTCTTCATCTTCTTATAATAGTTTTAGTTCGTTTATCAATATTGTTACTTCTTCTGATAATTCTTCTTAGTCATCTTCTTTTTGATTTCTCCTTCTTTTCCATCTTCTTCCTCTTTCTCTCCTTCATAATTCATAATTCATAATTCTTTTTATTGCAGAAACCATTGAGTTCATCAATGGCATTACAAAGTCAATATTTAAGTGAAAGGTACAACAACAACAACAAGTCAGAAATAACAATAACAATTGCATAAAACACACGAACAAAATTATAATTACATGGACTAGCTTCGAATGGCCATAGAATTTGCTTCTTTTTCTGCTTTTGCTTCTCCTACTATTCCTCCTCATCCTTCTCCTTCTTTTTGTCCTTCTCCTTTTATTCTCATTCTTCTACTCTTTCTACTTCAACTTCATCTACTCATTCAGCATCTCCTTTTCTTCTTCATCTCTGTCTTCTTCTCCTCCTTCTTTTCTTCTCATTCTCCGTTCCATCTCCTTTTTCTCAGTATTCTCGTTTTCCTCTTCCCACACTGTCACACTTGGCTGTCACATTGTAATGTGACGAGTTCATTCTCTGAGCTATGTGACATTCCACCAGTTGTAGAATTTGTTTAAAGTTCAGTAGAAGGTAATTACCACAAGTAATTATCATACAAAACAATTATACCAGGAATACATCTGCGACAGGTGAATGTCTTGCATAGCATTCACAATCCAACATGAAATTTTTTCCTGTAGACGAATTTTCCAAAGTGATTAACTCATCTGAGAAAGAGACTTGAATAATTATCAGATATCAATGATATCTGATCTGATATTGATCAGATATCAGATTGAAACAGATATCAATGTAGGATATCATTAAATCATAATAACATTCAGTCATGAATATCTTTTATCTTTATTGAATCAAATCGTAATAATTTCACATTAACTCATAGTCGTATTCAATAGTCGTTTTCTGACCTATTCCTGGAGTTTCTATCTTCAATAAACATTTCATACCATTCTTATAAACATTTTTCCTTCGACTTAAACATTTAGGGCCGGTTCATGAGCTCGGTATTTAGCCAAGTCCTAGACTAAAACGGGTGGCCATCGTAGCATCGACAAACGTTAGCCTCGACACTATGTACTAAGAGCTCTCTATGCTGATAACACACTAACCTGTCGAGACAAACGTTTGTCGATGCTACGGTAGCCACCTGTTTTAGTCTAGGACTTGGCTGAATCCCGAGCTCATGAACCGGCCCTTAGTTTTATGAGAAAAACTCAATTAATCATATGATTGCTGAAATATGATTAAACTGAAAGATAGAATCTTAATCGTCATAGTATCCGTTATAGTAAGAATATCCAATCCTACATTCGGCCGTCCTGAAATCGGATTGTCCTCAAACCGAAATTGAACATAACTAGATTAAGAACATAACAGAACAAAAAAACACATGATAAAATTAAATCATCAAATGAAATAATTCATCCTCATGACTCCATGAACTCAGCACAGGTGGTTGTTTTCTCCTTCTTTGTTTTGAGAAACTTCTTCTTTGACAAACATCTTTCTCCTCCTCTTCCTCCTCCACCCCCTCACCTCTCCTCCTCCTACTCCTCCTCCTACACTTATTCTTCCTCAACATTCTTCCAAAGTAATGAAAAGTCACATAAAAAACGGTAGCACAGTAAACGGTTTAACGGTAACAATTATTTCATTTATTGTTGCCTAACGGGCCTGACCTTTTAGTAACTCATGTCCTCTTCTTTTTCTTCTCCCTCTTCTTCTTCTACTTCCTCTTCTTCTTCTTGTTCTTCTTTTCTCCTTCTTCTTCTTCTCCTCTTTTCTTCTCCTTCTCCTCCACCTCAATTCTTTTCCGCTCTTCTTCTTCTTCTTCTTCTCCCACTTGTTCTTTTCTTCTCCCTCTTCTTCATCTCATTCTTCTCCTGATTCTCCCCTCCTTTTCCACCTCCTTTCTTGTTATTTCTCTTCTCCTCACTCTTGTTCTTGTTTCTTCTCCTTCTCATCCTCCTCTTCCTCTTTCCTATTCTTCTTCCTTCTTCTTTTTACTCCTTCTATTTCTCCTCCTTATTCTTCTTTCTTTCCTCCCTCTTGTTGTTGTTCTTCTCTCCTCTCCATCATCTTCCTCTTCTCCATCTCTTTCTCACTTCCTCTTTCTTTCCTCTTCTCCTTTTCCTTCTCTTTCTTCTTCTTCTTCTTCTTCTTCTTCTTCTTCTACTGCTTCTATTTCTCCTCCCCCTCCTCCTCCAACCTCCGTCCACCTTCTTCTCCTCCTCATCCATTTCTTTTCACCTTCTTCTCTTCTCACTTCTTCTTCTTCTTGCTCTTCTTCTCCTTAGAAGAAGAAAAAGCAGTTGAAGAGAAAAAGCAGTTCAGTTACTCAAGAGAAACCAGTTTCCATTGTTTTGTCGTTTTTGCTCTGTGCAATGGTTTTTTATACAGTTTGTCAATTGCTCACGTTGTTATTTCAGGAAACCTTTCAATAAGTAGGCTAGTTCAGTATCATTGATTCTGTTATTTAATGTAGGAAAAAATTTTTAGAAATTACAGTTTCCGGGTTATTGTAAATAATTTACTGTTAAACATTGGCAAAAACTGAACACGTAGTTAACAAAAAAGTTAGGCTAGGCGTACACCGGTTAGTCAAGACAAGACAAGACGAGATTAGTCACGTTTAGTCACAGTACTTCACAAAGTTGCTTATGAAGCAACACACACCGATTAGTTATTGCATCGGTGTGTGCTGCTTCATAAGTAGCTATGTGAATTACTGTGACTAAACGTGACTAATCACGTCTTGTCTTGACTAAACGGCATGCGTGCGTGACACTCTTTAAAAGGGCAGTTAACAGGTCATCAGGATCAACTCTCTTCAACTCTTCCTCTTCCTCCACCACCTTTTACTTCTTCTTCTTCTTGTTCCTCCACCACCTTTTACTTCTTCTTCTTCTTGTTCCTCCACCGCCTTTTTCTTCTTCTTTTTCTTCTTCTATCTTGTTCAATTTTCAATCTTTTTCTTCTTCTCCATATTCCTTATCTTCTCCTCCTCAATCATTTTTTTTATCTTCTTCTTCTCATCCCTCTTTTCCTTCTCTTCCTTCTTCACCTCCACCTTCATTTCCCTTTCCTACTTCTTCTTCTTTTTCTCCTTCTTCTCCTTCCTCTTCTCCTACTTCTTCTCCATTTTCTTCTTCTTTCCCTTCTTCTCCTTCTCCTTCATCTCCAACTATCTTCTTTTCGACTATTTCTTATCCTTCTTCTTCTCCTTCTTTTTCTTCTTCTTCTTCTTCTTCTTCTTCTTCTTCGTCTTCTTCTTCTCCTCCTCCTCCTACTCCTCGTTGGTATTTTCTTCTTCTTCTTTCTCTTATCCTACTTCTTCACCATCTTTTCCTTCTTCATTTTCTAATACCTTCTTCTCGTCTTATTCTTCTTCTTCTCCTCCTCCTTCTTCTTCCCCTCTTCTTCTTGTTCTACTTCTTCTTCTTCTTCTTCTTCTTCTTCTTCTTCTTCTTCTTCCTCTTCCTCTTCTCCTCCAACTCCTCCTCTCTTCTTCTCCTCTTCTTCTTCTTCTACTTCGTCTCCTTCTTCTCCTCATTCTTCTTCTTCTTCTCCTCTCCCTCCTTCTTCTTCTTCTTCCGCGGAACCGGAACGAGATGTCACTGACACAAACAAGTTGATGTCTGTCACTTTAAACTCTCCGAAAGGAATGAAAAAGTGAAGAATGTCTGTCAGTCAACCAAGAGAGAGAGAGAGAGCTGTAAGTGACCTGGACATTTCCAAAGTAAGTGTCTTGCCATTACTTTAAAAGCAGAGCGGTTGAAAAGCACAGATGCTGTGTAATAAAAGAAGAGAATAAGTTAAGTGGTCAAGATACAGTTGTTCTATAGAAAATCAAGAGAAGAATCAGAGAAAGAAGATGGATTTTTTCTGATAGAATACTATACTTGAAAACATGTAACTTCCGTATCGGCGTAGCACGTATGAGATAGGTTATTCGCTGTGAGCATCTACGGTGTTGCGCTCTGGCGGATAAATCGTATGAATCATTCCGACTAGATTTACATGGGAAAGGATAGGCTTATGTAAGTAGAAATTAGTTAGTGAAGGATACATATAATCACGTAACAATTAGTTTATAATTGAAATAGAATTCCCTGTCGCTATTTTTCCTACTTATCGATTAAGGAATTATGTTTAAAATGATAAAATGAACATATCGCATGTTCTTAATCATTATTATAATCTTCTCTCCAAGTTTTAAAATCAACTTTGAAGGTTATGTTTCAAGCTGGCTGAGCAGACGAAGTAGTTTATCCACAGCTGAGTTCATTCCCATTGGTTATTATTTTGAAATGGATTATGGACGCGAGACTTCAAATCAATCATATGCTTTTGAACTGGATATTTCACTCGATTTATTCAAAACTGAGATCCGATTTCTTTGTTGAACCACTTTACGTTTGGAAATATGAAAGGAAAAGAAGCCGCAATTACTATTGTGAACGGTATTAATACAATTAGGAATACGACAATACTTTAAATGCATTGTAAATGCTTATTTCCTATCCTTCCTCATGTTAAACTAACCCGTTTCGTTCACTAAATTTCCGCGTGAGCGCAGGTGTCGATTTTATCATCCCCTTCACCTACGTGCACACAGCGAATACTACAGCGACTATAATATAATAACAGTGTGTTTATTGGATGTCACACTTTTGATTGTTTAGCTCAGTCAAATCCAAAATACTCTCTCCAATTCACTTAAGATTTGCATTGGAATGAATCGCAAACAATATGTTATGTTGAGTAATTCACTTCTTACCTACAATTTGCCTTAGCCAT
Source organism: Laodelphax striatellus (assembly GCA_017141395.1). NCBI lineage: Eukaryota > Metazoa > Arthropoda > Insecta > Hemiptera > Delphacidae > Laodelphax > Laodelphax striatellus. The sequence continues at coordinate 13,710,878 of CM029543.1, forward strand.
TGTTAGTTCTCATTATTTTAAGCTTTCAACACAATACCAAGAGTAGAGAGACTATTTTTGATATGAGAAAAGTTAATTGTTAAAAGTTAAAAGTTTATGTTGTTTCTCTCAAAATAAGTTTGAAAAATGAGTGTATGGATTAATGCCTGTAATCCCATATCAGTATTTAGAAAATTGGCAAAAGTATGGCGACGTAGAGCGTTCTTACAAACTGTTTTGAACCTTTTAACACCCTTGACCACCTTTTTATTATACAATATCTGTATCTCTGTCCTATATAGAACACTACCTATAATAATGTGGTCAGGCAGAATGAAGTACAGGCAGAAGAAGGAGAAGGAGGAGGAAAGAAGGCAGAAGAAGAAGTAGGAGAAGAAGCAGGAGAGGAACAAGAAGAACAACAAGTAGGAAAAGAAGGAAAAGAAGGGGAGGAGCAGGAGGAGGAGGAGGAGAATGAGGAGGTGGAAAAGAAGTGTTACTGACAAGTTAGAAACATTTTATAGATTAAAAGAGATCAATGGTAGTAGATGCAATGAAATAGGAGTTGTTGGGTGATAGTAGCTAGTTACAGTTACTGGCCTTTTAATTGGATGAAGGAGTTGATAAAGGTGGTGAGGAGGAGGGGATAAAGAAAATAAGAGAAAGAAGAAGAAGAAAAAGGATGAAACGGTAGCAGTTGATAGATTTGCGAAACAAGGCCATAGATTGACAATGATAACTGTAAGGAAGCTGGAGGAGAAGAAGAAGTAGAAGAAGAAGAACAGAAGGAGGAAGAAGAAGAAAGATGGAGAGAATGAAGAAGAAGTAGTCGGTTGCAAAACTAGAACATAGATTGACAACGAGAAGAAATGTAAATGATGAAGAAGAAAAACTTAATGAAATTGATCAAGAATGAGGATAGAATACAACTGTGAACGAAATGACAAGAGGTTGCAGAAGAAGAAGAAGGAAGGAGAAGAAGAAGAAGAAGGAGAAGAAGGAGAAGAAGGAGTGGAGAAGAAGAAGAAGAGATGAAGAAGCGAAGAAGAGAGGAAGAAGGCAAATGAGTAAGAGGAAAGAAAGAAAAGAAGGAGAATAAGTTAAGGAAAGGAGAAAACAGGAGAGAAGACGAAGATGATGATTAAGGGCAAGAGGAAATTGAGAACAATTATTGAAGGTATAAAATTGAAATTGAAGTGAGAGGGAAATGGAGCAGGAAAAGAAAAAAATAAAAGGGAGTAGAAGAAGAAAAAGAAGGAGAAGGTAGAGAAAGAGTGGAAGAAGAAGAAGAATTAGTAGAAGGATAAGAAGGAGGCGGCGGTGGAGGCAGAGGGGGAGGGAATTAGAAGAAGGAGGAGGAGAAAAAGAAGGAGTAGAAGAAGAAAGATGAAAAGTCGAAGAAGATAAAGGAGAAAAGTGCAAGAAGAAGAAGAAGACAAAGGAGAAGCATAAATAGGTGATAAAGATGGAGGAGAGTAAGGAAAAGAAGAAGAAAAGGAAAAGAAGTAGAAGAGAAAAGAAAAATTGAATGATGAAGAGAATAAGAAGAAGTAGAAGAAGAAAGAGAAGGAGTAGAAGTAGAAGAAGAAGAAGAAGAAGAAGAACAAGAAGAAGAACAAGAAGAAGAATAAGTAGAAGAATAAGAAGAAGAAGGAGAAGTAGCAGAAGAGGAAGAGGAAGGAGAACAAGAAGAAGAAGAAGAAGGAGAAAAAGAAGGAGAATGAGGAAAAGCAGAAGAAGAAGAACAAGTAGATTGGAAGAAGAATAAGGCAATAACACTTGGTACGTGCGCAGTATCTATCTAATAGACAGAATTTTTTTTGCAACTCTTTTCTAGATGTCAGTAAAGCTTTCTACGGCTCTTCAGTCTTTCCTAGTTTAATGGCGCCCCGAGGCACTTCTCTATAAAAAGCTCGGCTTGCCCCTTCAACGCTGGATAATTAGACGATGCATTGAATGAATGGAGAAAGCAGTAATTGAAAAAGTGACTGAAGTACGTATTTAGCTCAGAAGCAGACTTGAAAGAAGAAGAAGGAGGAGGAGGAGGAAGGAGGAGGAGGAGTAGAAGAAGGTGATGGAGGGGGAGGAGGAGGAGGAAGAGGAGAAAGAGGATGAGGAGGAGGAGGAGGAAATGCGGGAGGAGGGAGGAGAGGAGGAAGAGGAGAAGGAAGGATGAGGACGAGGGAGGATGAGTATGATAATGATGGAAGAGGATGGTGAAAGGATGAGGAGGAGGAGGGAGTGAGGAGGAGGGGGAGAATGAGGGTGGAAGATAAGAGATGAAGGAGAGAAGGAGGAGGAGGAGGAGAAAGGAGGAGGAGGAGGAGGAGGAGGAGGAGGAGAAAAGAGAAGGAGAAGGAGTGATGAAGAAAAAAGAAGGAGGAGAAGGAGGAGAATGAGGAGAAAGAGGAGGAGGAATGAGGAGAAGAATGAGGACAAGATGAGGTGAGGAGGAGGAGGAGGAGGAGAAAGAGGAGAAGGTGGGGAGGAGGAGGAGGAGCAGCAGGTGGAGGAGGAGGAGGAGGAGGAGGAGGCGGTTGAGGAGGGAGTGGTTGATAAGGAGGAGAAGGAGATGTATATGTACGATTATTAGAGTTGTAATGGAGGGAGGATATGCAGGGGGGAGGGGGAGTAGGAGGAGGAGAAGGAGTAAGAGGAAGAGAATAGAATAATCACTTTATTCACGCAGATTACAAAATATGTCGCTTAAATTCTAGGTCATTACAATGAACGTCATTTAAAAATAGTAATTACAGCATAAGATTAACTGAACAAAACATGAAGTAAGAAAGATTTTAAATGAAAATATATAGGTATAAATTTCAATTCAAGATTTTTAATACAACGGATACTAGTATGATATATTTTATTAAATGGAAGAAAAGTAATTGATTTTGTATCCACATGAAATGGCGGAGTTTGGACATATAAATGCCCATTCTTGGAAAAGAGATACAAAGAAATCCTTTTCATCAACACTTGACCTTGCTAAGGGAGGAGGAGAAGAAGGAGGAGTAGGAGGACGAGGAGAAAGAGAAGGAGGAGAAGGAGAAGGGAAGAAAGAAAGAAGGAGGAGAAGGAGGAGAATGAGAAGAAAGAGGAGGAGAATGAGGAGAAGGAGGAGGAGAAAGAGGAGAAGCAGCAGGTGGAGGAGGAGGAGGAGGAGGTTGTTGAGGAGGGAGTGGCTGATAAGGAGGAGAAGGAGATGTATATGTACGATTATTAGAGTTGTAATGGAGGGAGGATATGCAGTGGGGAGGGGGGAGGAGGAGGAGTGGATGAGGAGAAGAAGGAGGATGAGGAGGAAGAGGAGGAAGAGTAGAAGGAGTAGGAGGAATAGAATAGAATAGAATAATCACTCTATTCACGCAGATTACAAAATATGTCGCTTAAATTATAGGTCATTACAATGAACGTCATTTAAATATAGTAATTACTGCATAAGATTAACTGAACAAAACATGAAGTAAGAAAGGTTTTAAATGAAAATATGTAGGTATACATTTCAATTCAATATTTTTGAATACAACTTAATACTAGTACAAAGCGTGCCATCCAAATTGGCGTCTCACTGGAGCATGCGCGTTGATCGCTTTCTCCCACTACAGTGCCTGCTGACTCGCGGTACAGTTAATTTCAAAAGTTCATTCAGCTGGCAAACTTAGCTTTATAAAAAAATTCATATTCGCTTCGGTTACCTAGCAGTACTATGATGTTATTTGCTTCACTGACTGTACTAGCCTTAGCGGCTGGAGGGGAAGCGTGGTGGGAGAGATTATCCATCTCTCGCTACAGCCTCCCTAGACGCCAATTTGGATGGCGCACGCTCTGTATGATATTTATATTAATAAAAGAGAGTTTGAATTGTCTAGCACGCTCGCTTATAACTCGAGAACGGCTGAACCTGATTTAGATGATTTTGGATTCGTTTGAATTTTTAAAGCACTTAATAACATAATATGTATTAAAATATAAGAAAATCTCTTTACTAATTAATAAATAATTAGTAAAATTAATGACCTAACCCATCAAACACGACATCCATTTTGATTCCAGTCTGAACAATAATGCTCCTATGAAATCGATGTGTAGTTGAAGAATAGGTCCTACAATATAGGTCCTTCAGAAGATGATCACGGCGAGCGGTCTGTTGGTCAGCGACTCTGCCTTCCACGCAGAATTCTCAGGTTCGAATCCCAGGCAGTGTGATTTTTTTTGACAACTTTCAGCATTGATTAATGTTATCCAATCGCTTTTAAAAAATTATTAGTATATTGCAGATTTCTTTTAATTTCCATCAATAAAGCGAGTGGATATAGATATTTTTACTTCATGACTTTTTTTTCTCCGGTGGGGGTGATATGAAGGGGACATTTAGTGGGGGAAGAGGGCGATACGAAGTTCGCCGGGACAGCTAGTATTTTATTCAATGAAAGAAAAGTAATTGATTTTGTATCTACATGAAATGGCGGAGTTTGGACATATAAATGTCCATTCTTGTAGAAAGGATATACAAGGACATCCTTCCATCAACACTCAACCGTAAGGAGGGAGGAGGAGAAGGAAGAGGTAGTAGTGATAGGAGGGGAGGAGGAGGAGGAGGAGGAGGAGGAGGGAGAGGAGGAGGAGGAGGAGGAGGGAGAAGGAGGGGAGAAGGGAGAGGGAGGAGGGAGAAGAGGAAGGATGAGAGGGAAAGGACAAGAAGGAGGAGGTGGAGGAGAAGTATGAGAAGGAGGAGAAGAAGGAGGATTTGAATGTGCAGTAAAAAACTCATATGATTATCCGACACTGTAGATGCTCACAGCGACTAAAAAGAAAATCATTATCGTTTGTTTGCCTTATACTCTTACCACACACATTTCAATAATCCCACAATACTATACGTTTTTCTCTAGAGTATAGTGTTATGTTTTTTCCCCTCTAGCCATATGAATATATATATACGTTTTACAGACTAATATTGCAACTTATTGCAGAGTATTTACCTCAGAGATCAGAGGTTAACTAGAAGTACTTTATGATTATTTCCTGCAGGGTGACTAACTTATACTGTTGTCAACAGTATTATCAATAACTCCTTTCAAGAGTATTAAGAATGTTATTTATGCAAGTAAGTACAGTAACTGTATTATCATAATAAATAGTAATATTGTGGACGTGGCGTCTTGTTGTGCGCTCTGGCGAGTAATCTTATGAATTTTCACATGTTGAATTGCATGGAAAGGATGAATCCCATTTGAAAAACATTTTTTGGTTTTATCATGTGAAATAAATTCCTGTCGCTATTTTTCCTGCTTGTTTCGATTGTGGAGAGACCCTTACTATGAAAAACATTGAAAGCATATGATATGAAATGATGAAATCAGTGAATGAAGAAGGAAAAAGAAGCCAAAAAATATTTAATAGAATTGAAGGAAGAGAGAAATGGAAAATCATCGATAAAGTTGAGAATGTACACGTTGAGAATACACGAAAAAGAAGGAGATGAAGGAAGAAGAAGACAGAATCAGAAGATTAAGAGGAGGAGGAAGATGATGAAGAACTGAAGAAGGAGATTAAGAAGACGAAGATAGAGAATACTTTGGAGAAGAAGAAGAAGAGAGAAGTAAGAAGAAGAAGAAGAAGAAGAAGAAGAAGAAGAAGAAGAAGAAGAAAGAGAAGAAGAAGAAGAAGTTGAAGAAGGAGGAGGGAAGAAGAAGTAGAAGAAGAATAAGTGAATAAGGCTAGCAGATGTAAAAAAGTGAAGTCTTCATGCATTTAAACGCAAAATCCTCTCTGAACGGTTTCTGTAAATACCTAGCCAATACAGGGAATTATAGTAGCGGAATTATATGATGCTTTGCAGCTATAATCGCTATAATAGCACACCGATTATATAATTTCATGTAATTGCAGTGAAACTAAACATGGGGCATCAGTGCACTATTCAAAAAATGCATCTTTTAAACTCACTGAAGGAATATGCAGTTTTTATTTACATAGCTTCTTGGTAGACGTCTTCTACTTTCTCTTGATCTCTCTACTCTTCCTCCTCTTGTTCTCGTACTTCTTCTTCTTCTTCTTGTTCATCCTCCTCTTCTTCTTCCTCGTCTTATTCTTTTTCTTCCTATTCTTCTCTTTTCATTTACTTCTTCCTTTCCTTCTTTTTCTTCTTCCTCTTCTTTTTCTCCGTCCTCTCTTTATTTTTCCTCAACCTTTTCTTCTTTTTCTTCTTCTTCTTCTCTCACCGCCTCTTCTTCTTCTTCTTTTCCTCCTACTCCACCTCTCCTCCTTCTTCTTCTTCTGCTGCCTACTCCTCTTCTTCTTCTTCCTCCTCCTCCTTCTTCTTCCTCCTCTTCTTCTTCCTCCGTCTTCTCCTCTCATTCTTCTTCTTCTTAGTAAACTGAGAGGAGGTATAGAATATACGCGGAATTTTTGAAATATTACATTTAAAAATGTAATTTTCAGCTTCATTTTGTCTATCTAGTCTTAATACTATTAATATAGCGTGCCTATTATTGAATGGCACGCTATTCCAAATTATTAATCCGATCATTGTGGGGGGGAGGCATAATTGACCCCCAAGGTGGATTATGGGAGATAATCTTTGATACAGTTGAACTTGTTCGAATCTGTTAAAACAGAAATCACTCCTTCAAATCTCAAATCTTGATGAGAGTAAGAACTGTGGAAGACTTCATGCATAAATCAAAAATGAAACAGTGAATCCTATGATTAGAAATCGTTTGGATGTCATCACATAATTGCTAAGTAGCTGTGAGCCTGTTTTGTAATTGAATTCAAAGGACTACTGATACTGAAATTACAGTTCAATCTCCTTCCCCTTCTTCTTCTCCTTCTTTTTCCCCTTCTTCTCCATCTTCTTGTTTTTATTCTCCTTCTTCTCCTCGTCCTCCTCCTCTTTTTTCTTCTCCTTCTTATCCCTTTCTGACACATGTCCAATACATAATTCGAGATCTAAACAAGGAAGTTCTTTGTGCCCTATAGCAATAGCAGTGTTAAAGTGTTATAATCATACAGTAGAACTGTTGAATATTCCAAATGAGATGAGAGAAGAAAAAGAAATGCAGAGGACGAAGGAGAAGAAAGAGAAGGAGGAGGAGGAGTAAGAGGAGGGATAGGAGAAGAAGAAGAAGAAGAGAGAGAAAGAGAAGAGAAAATACTCAAGAAGTGCGGACTACTTATTGTTCCTCACATGCAAAGAGAGAGATGAAGCAAATGAACGAGAAGAAGGAAAAGAAGAAGGTGGGGGACGAGAAGGAGAATAATGAGGAGGAGAAGGAAGAGGAAGGAGGAGGATAAAGGAGGAGGAAGGGAGGAGAAATGGGAGGAAGAAGAGGTGGAGAAGGTGGGAAGAAGAAGAAGAAGAAGAAGAAGTAGAAGAAGATGGAGAAGAGGAAGAAGAAGAAGAAGAAGAAGAAAGATGAGGGAGAAAAAGGAGAAGGGAAAGAATGGGGAGGAGCGAGTAAAGAAGAAATAGAAGGAGAAGTGGAA